>CM050452.1:57505425-57932925 GCA_027563935.2 Costus lasius
CTTAACAAGTTGACAAACATTAGACTCTTAATTCATTTTCTTATAATATGAAAATAGACCATACCAAAGCTACTGAATTCTATTAATTGCAACCATTGCATCAACTTCATATAACTTGTCATAATAATATTCAAGCAAAGTCATCTTGTATCTTGGATCTAGCATTGTGGCAACACCCATAATATCATGAATGGTATATCAGTAGCACCTAACTTATCCATCATTCTAGTTGTCATGTGTTGAATCAGCACATTATGAGAAGTCATCTAGCTTGATATTGTGAGATGAATCTCACAAATTTTTAGAAAATAAAGATTAACTGTGGGATAATTAGTACTAGAAAATAATTCTGTAATACTATTAAAGACTTTCAATTTCCCATAGACTTCACCTGCAAATTCCCATTGAGTAGCTGTTAGCAAACAATCGTATTTGTCATCACATTGTTTTAACCTATAAAATACCTCCTTATATGAGATGACAATATCAAGCATATTATAAGTTGAATTCCATCTAATTAGATAATATAGGAAGTTTTTAGTATAATTCATGTGAATTTGTCGAGCTATCTCTTTAAATTTTTTCATTCTTTCTGGAGTTACCATCCAATAAATAACACTATCACGAATCTTTTCAATTCCATCTTTCACCACATCCAATCTATCTTTCACAATTAAGCTCAATATGTGTGCACAACAATGCATGTGAAGCAAAGATCCATCTTTCAACAAAGAACTTAAATTATCTAAAGTGATTGTTAATAATTTAGTATCAATGTTCCAATCTAACAAATAGTTTACCAACACTATTACTCGATCACTAGTGTGAGGTGCTGGAACATAAACAAACCTAGCATAAAAAATAACATACAATAAATCATCTATTATATAAAATACAATCAACAACTATTAACATTCATTATAAGTAATGGTAATAAAAAAATAATGAATATATAAGTTAATGGATGTGTACCTCAAAATAAGATTTTGCAAAGTCCAAGAAACATCAATATAGTGAGCAGTGATTGCCATATAACCTCTCTTTTGATTGCATGATGTCCATATGTCAGATGTAATGGCTATTCTCCCTTCAGTATTATCCAACAACTTCATTGTTGCTGCTTTCTCAACATTATAAATTTTCAAAATCTCCTTCATAATAGTGTTTCGAGAAGGGACCTTAAACAAGAGATGGAGCGAACTTGAGTACCTTTTGAAACCAATATGATCCACTATTGAAAGTGGATATTCATGTATTATAATTGCACTTGCTAACTCTTTTTTGGCAACTTCTGGATCATAAACAACTGAGGTCAAATTTTCCTTACTCTTAGTTATCTTTGTTTTATGAACTTTTTGGCATGTCATCATAATCTTACTTTGTATACATGTTTCCAAATGTTGGTGCAAGTGCTTACTCTCATTCTTTGATTTGGCCCCAAGTAATTTTTTGCAATAATTATGTTTAACCTTATCTTCTCCATTAATTGAGTCTTAGTAAAATGAATCCATACAATACTTTTAAGCCTTCCAACTTGAGTACTTGACTTTGCATCATCAATTGTGCCTCCTTGTACAATATTGTCATTTGGAGTAGGGCCTTGAGGATTAGAACTAGCAACTTCAATTGATTGTGTTATATTTTCAACTTGATGAGATGCTACTTGATGTGACAAACAAATATTATCATTTGCCATCTCTATATCAAATGTAAAAAACTAGTTATTAGAAGCTAAGATTCAAATTTTGATATTGGAAGTTGAAACTTATAAACAATAAACAATAAACTAGTTATTAGATGCTAAGAATCAAACATGTTACTCTAAATTTATATGAGAAGTAAAATCACAAGACAATAAAATTTTTTTAGAAACTAGCAACTAAGACCCCGCAACTACTTAATGTTTGAGTTATGCTTCAACATTTATAATGACTTTCAAGTTGTAATTTAAAGCAAATAAGATCATCTACAAGACAACATCATGCTATCTTAGCTAATGTGCTTAATCTCATGAACATAATGCATTCATGCTGCTGTTATAGTGTTATAGCCTGATGTTACCGTAAACTCCAGAAAAGGAACTTATAATGAGGCAGAGCAGTGGCTAGCGGTGGCATTGCAAGAGGAGTAGCTAGCAGCGGCACTATAGGATGATCAGCGACGACGGCATTACAGGAGGAGTGAAGGCTGCTGTGCTGTAGTAGGAGAGAAGGCAGCCCAGAGATGAGGGGGTGGGCTAGGGTTTGTGAGCGATAGGTGAGGATGGCTGAGTGGTGAGGGGGCTGGCTAGGGTTGTGCACGAGAGGTGAGGAGCTGAGGGCAGCTAGGTTCGCGAGAGAAAAAAATGGTGAAGGTGAGAGTCGAGGGTGACATCAAAGAGCCGATGGCTGGGTGTGTGGTGGCGAGAGCTGAGGGCAACGACAAAGAGCTGAGGCTAGGTGTGTGGCAGGCATGGCAACGAAGGTGACGACAACGTGAGAGGAAGAAGGGGGTGAGCTGGGTATCACAATGGGCAACGACTATAGGCATTGTATACGTAATGGACTTATGGGTGAGAAATGTTTTAAGGTTAGTAAGGGTAAATTTGTGATTTCTATACTCGGGGTGGGTTCGGGGCAGATACCTACATTCCCATACCCGATCTTGACCTGACTTTAGCTAGTTGGGTTTTTCCTGAATCCAACCCAAGAGCTAGTCAACTTAGGTTTCCCCGTTGACTTTGGGTCGGGTTGGGTCGAGTATGGATTTTCTTGCCATCACTAAAGGTATCCTTGTAACGCACAATTCGCAAGTGCACGACTTACTGATGTAGTACTAAGATATCATTCTCATAGGGACAAGTTGCAATTACCAATTGATCGTGAAATCAATAGCTAGACTAACCAAGACTAGTTTGAAAGCAAGGTAATCTTAATAGAACTAAACTAATCGGTTGACTTGATTGTTAAATGGGAGACACAGGGTCATTGCAATTATGAGGAGATTTAGGATCTCGGGTTCATCCTACGGCAAATCAAGATTTGAATATTAAAATAATAGTGTAAGTCATCTACAATGTTAAGGACTTACCCAATAGTACGAGTTACCCCCTTTCAGCGGTATAACCTGGTACCAACTTAGATTGATCTCTTACCTTCGCGGCTTACTAATCTAGGTTGATCCAATGAGCACAAAGATAAAGTATGTCCTCACATGAGTTCTATCTAATTTCATGATCAAACTTGTGTGTCCAATCAAGCAGCTCCAACGCCGTGGTTCACCTTTTAGTACTTCTCATGACGTATAAGATTTGCGAAAACATGACCAAACTAATTACAAATAAACACTTCAGACAAGATCAAATAACAATGATAGGTTCGTTACACAGTCAAGTGTTTAAGATATGAAAACAAGATTATAATGTAGAACTACACCAAAATCCTAAAATTAGGGCTTAAGTAGCCATATGTGTAAACTCAGCACAAATCCTTAAATAATTATTCAAAAGGGGAAACAAATACAAGGAAGATCATTCTAGATAGAAAGTATGAACTGAGGTCTACCGATTGATGGTGTTTCGTCTATAAATTC
This sequence comes from Costus lasius, assembly GCA_027563935.2. Lineage (NCBI taxonomy): Eukaryota > Viridiplantae > Streptophyta > Magnoliopsida > Zingiberales > Costaceae > Costus > Costus lasius. The sequence continues at coordinate 57,508,996 of CM050452.1, forward strand.
CACCAGAAGATTGCCTTTTTCGTTCATCTGCAGCCCTCATCGCCTCTTCCCATCTTTCAGTCTAAAAATCCCCCATACATGACTCTTGGAGTTCCCTTTTGTTCCCCGAAAGTCATCCCCTGATATTCCCCTTCAAATTAGATCAAGAATCTATTTGGATTGACCCCAGAAACGGGAAGAATCGTGATCGGCAAAAACTATCACAGCCGTGAACAACCTCACTAGTCAACAGTGAAGTCTTTTGTAAATTTTATCGATAATAATCATGACTGTGATGATGATTACAGACAGCCCGTGAAGTCATTGGAGAAAAGTAGATCTTCACTTCATGGCTATGAATCAGATCACGACTAGGCTATGAAGTCTTTGAAGGTAAACCTAGGTCACATGCGCATCTAGAATGTGCAGCGGCGGAAATGCTAGGTTTCAAAATTGCTTGACTTAAACATATGATCAACCTTGAAAAGATAGGTTAGAACATTACCATTGCCATGCTTTGAGTGGCGGCTTGGAGGAAGAAAGAGGCGAATGCTTCTTCTCCAAAGGAATCACACACAAGATGAAGTTTGCTTCTTCCTTGTGCTCCTTGTGCTAGCAAAGACACTAAGGAGTCTTTGATCGTGTGATGAGATGTTTTTCTTCTTGCTGGCTGAACTCCCTGGTGCTGATCGTAAAAACGAACCACACACACACACGAGAGAAGAAAGGGGCGAGAGGCGTTCACCGTTCGAAAACGTGGGGCGTTCCAAAAGAAAAATCGACTTCCAAATATAGTAAGTACATAACTCCTTCTTTAAGTCCCCATGAAGCCATCGAAAACTCCTCTCCCCTTTGAACCATGCGTTCACATAAGTGAACCGGTTCAATTTCATTTGGTTCAAGAACCAAATCGAACCAGCCATGGTCTTGATCTCTCTGAACCTCATGGTTCAAGATCTAACCACACAACTCAATGAACCTCTTGATCTTTACGATCAAGCATCAATTCTGCCGATCGAAGCTTACCGATCATATGCCCTAATCAATCAAACATGATCAGACTAGATCTCACTTCCAATCAGAGTTTAAATTGCTTTAAACTGAACTAGAATAATTCCAGTCCACACGATCTGACAAAAGTAAGCCATATCATCAAATTGTGCGACCCTAAGGGTTTCCTTCATTATCGGTAACGATAACTTATGTTATCACGATCAGAGAGGGGTATCTAGCAACACATGACTGTCTCCCGATATGAAGGAAAGAGTCTTCCAAGACTACTCTCAAACCATAGCACAAGTGTGAATCCAATTCACCCAGCATACTTGTTCCCTTTGCCACTGGATGTTCTCGTTGGACAAGCCTGTCAAGCCTGTAATTCCAAAACGATGAGAATGGTTAGATCAGATGAACATAATCATCTGAGTATGGCCATACACTTTCTCAACCATCTCATCCAGAGGGGGCCCCAGTAGAACATCACACTCCAACTAGGAGAGGCAATCCTATATCTATCACTAGTGTCCTAACATGACTCATGCCCACTATCCAAGATAATCCTTAACCATTATCTTTCAAATGATATTGAAGTACCTCAAGACAATGCCAATCATCACTTAGAAACACAAGTGATCTCAAGTCAGAGGGAATATGCCACTTGCTTGCTTATAAGGATTTATTCACATTGTGACAAACAATTGAATATCCTAAGTAGGGCCAGTCCAGTACATCCAATGCACCTATGTGTCTAAATCTTATTCCATACTCGAAGCATCCTATAAGATTAGAACACATATTAGTCTCCATCATATCAAGGCTGTCTCATGTTCACCAAGATATCTCGACTAAGGACAACTCTGAATGTCAGCACAGCTGAACATGATTGAGACATTACTCAGAAGTATACATATAGCAGCAGACAATGCAACAATCTGAATAACAACAATTGCCTTTAGAAAACATATACATAGTTTATACATGATACTGAAAATAACCCAAGGCCTCAAACATTAGCCTTAAGGGCATACCCCAACAGTCTTCCATGGATTTTGGACTTTTTGATCACGACCATGATGCTGATCACAATCAGGCCGTGATTGTCTCGGCAAAATTTTCATTCAAATTTTCTCTAGGATAGTTATGGGTGTGAAGCTCATCATGGTTAAGCTACAAAGAAGTCATTTTCGAAATATTCATCATGGCCGTGAAGCTCATCAGGGGCTGGCCATGACAGAGATAGAAAACTATGTTTGACATCAAATTTGTTGTGTTGGCTGATCTTTTTATCCTGAATCACTTGGTGGTCTCAGAATCATCAAATAAGCTCCATAAATGAGTGATTTTACCTAAATATGCACAAAGATGAGAAAAAGTAAAGATTCTGAGCAAAGCAAGTAGATAAGTCCAATTATACTATAAAAATAATAAATTATGCCTTGTTTTGAGATAAAATTATATCAAAAAATACTACTAAAATGCAAGGCATCAAAATCTCTCAAGCTTAAATTCTTGCTTTTCATCAAGCAAAAGAAATAAGATGATTTGCAAACTAGGTATGAAAGAGATAATCTAAAGCTACAAACATATCACGAAGTCAAATCTTTTCATGAAGAGGGTATGATCAAGTTTCAGAATTCTAAACAAGAGGTCTATTATCAAGAATCAAATCAAAAAGGTCCCACAATCCTCAGTTGTTGAAACTTTCAACAAGTAAAATACAATGATTCCTACTTCATAAACAAATCTCATTCACAATTCAATTCATCTAAAGTCAAGTGTTGGGATCAAATTCAAATGCATTATTTTTCAAACCAAAACTTCATAACATTATTTTTGTTTTTGTCTCTCATTTTATTTTTATTTTTACAAGCAAGACAAGCTCTCTAAATTGTTGCAATCTTTTAACACAAAGCACAACTATGTGTGGATTGCCGCTCTGGCTACTCAATTGACAACACATTAGAGTTTAATAAACTTCCTCTAGCTTACTAACATGAAGCACAACCATGAGTGGATTGCTGTCCCGGTTATTCAGCTATGATCAATTAAGTGTGCAAAATGAACTCATGACTATTATGCACATTTGGCACGAAATACAAACATGGGTTGAATGCCACCCACTACTTTGTGTATTACTAAGTCAGAAGAGTTGCAACTCATGCTAGAGAGAGAATTATTATTATTATTATTATTATTATTATTATTATTATTATTATTATTATTATTATTATTATTATTATTATTATTATTATTATTATTATTATTATTATTATTATTATTATTATTATTATTATTATTATTATTATTATTATTATCTGTAAGTATCACCCAACACATGACAAAGAGAATCAAATAGATGAATGAAACTATTTAATCAATAGGAAATCTAGAGTATAACACTAGCATATGGTCCCAAACAAGTCTAGACATGTCAGCTATCAATTCAAATCCATCAAATATTCCGATCACAAGAATTCACAAACTTGATATCACACAATTGCATAATGAAAAAAATTCTTGAGTAAGTGATAAATTTCAGCATTCTCATTAGCAAATCCATACCATGAAGTGAAATCATCATTGTTCATTTAATGCTTTTAGATCAAATTCAATAGAAATGATGCCATACAATACTTTTAAGTCTTCCAACTTGAGTACTTGACTTTGCATTATCTATTGTGCCTCTTTGTACAGTATTGTCATTTGGAGTAGGACCTTTAGGATTAGAACTAGCAAATTCAATTGATTGTGTTAAATTTTCAATTTGATGAGATGCTACTTGATATGACAAAGAAATATTATCATCTGCCATATATATACCAAATGTAAAAGAACTAGTTATTAGATCCTAAGATTCAAATTTTCATATTGAAAGTTGGAACTTATAAACAATAAACAATAAACTAGTTATTAGATGCTAAGAATCAAACATGTTACTCTAAATTTACATGAGAACTAAAATCACAAGACAATCAATTTTTTAAAAAAACTAGCAACTAATACCCCACAACTAGTTTATGTTTGAGTTATGCTTCAACATTTATAATGACTTTCAAGTTGTAATTTAAAGCAAATAAGATCATCTACAAGACTACATCATGCTATCATAGCTAATGTGCTTAATCTCGTCAACATGATGCATTAATGCTGCTGTTATAGTGTTATAGCCTGGTGTTACCATAAACTCCAGAAAAGGAACTTGTAGCGAGGTAGAGTAGTGGCTAGCAATAGCGTTGCAAGAGGAGTGGCTGGGGGTAGCGCTATAGGAGCAAAGATGACGGCGTTGCAGGAGGCGTGAAGGCTGCAGCGGAACAGTGGGAGCGAAGGCAGCAGAGAGGTGAGGGGATGGGCTAGGGTTTGTGAGCAAGAGGTGAGGATGGCTAAGAGGTGAGGGGGTGGGCTAGGGTTGTGCGCGAGAGGTGAGGAGTTGAGGGCGGATGGGTGCGTGAGAGAAAAAAAATGGCGAAGGCGAGAGTCAAGGGCGATGTCTAAGAGCTGATAGCAGGGTGTGTGGCGGCGACAGTTGAGGGTGACGGCGAAGAGCCAAAGGCTAGGTGTATGGTGGGCTTGGCGGCGAGAGCTGAGGGAGACAGCGAAGGCAATGACAAAATGAGAGAAAGAAGGGGCGCGAGTCGGGTGACGACTACAGGCACTATATGCGTAATGGACTAATGGGTGAGAAATGTTTTAAGGTTAGTAAGGGTAAATTTATGATTTTCATTGTCAAGGTGGGTTTGGGGCAAATACCTGTATTCACATACCTAACTCTAACCCAACTTTAACCAATCGGCCTTTACACGAACCCGATTAGAGACCCAATCAACTCGGGTTTTACCTATTGACTTCGGGTCGGGTCAAGTCGAGGATGAGTTTTCTTGCCATCACCAAAGGTACCCTCACTATTTCTATTATTTCTATGCAAGTTTGGGTCAAGTTTCAGACAAGTCGATGATATATGATAAAGTTCATCGATAAAAATAAGTCAAAATGCAAAAATTAATAAAAATAATAAAGAAATTTTTTTTACAAATTCATTAGAATTCACACCAAGGTATTATTCTACACTGTTTTCATTCGTTACATGCAAGTTTGGGTCAAGTTTCAGTGATATATGATAAAGTTTGATGTTAAAATCATATGTTCGACGATACATGACAAAGTCTGATAATAAAATCATATGTTCGACAATATATGACAGAGCAATGGCACAAACACCATGAGCAGCTTTTGGATATGCGCTCCGCCGTGCCAAATAAACATTTTCTCATTGATCCCGCCCATATATATATATATATATATATATATATATATATATATAATTACTAAATTACCCTTTAGTTAAAATAGAAAACTTACTTGATATAAAATTGTAGCTGAAAAATGTAACTAATTTTTATTATAGTTTTTAAAATGTGCTATGTTGCATGCTGTTGCCAATCCTCTCATTACTTGCTGCACCTGTTTACGACCGTTGTTCCTTCCAATGCTTGCTGCTGCGGCCTCTCTCATCTTTTGTTGTAGTCTCTACTACCATCGCTCCTACTACTACGTGTAACCAATTTCTTGGAGGGGTCAATTTTTTCCATTAGGTATCTGATTCCTTAGTAGAGTCGGCTACGAATAACCCACCCTTGTCGTGACCCATTTTCTTTCCCTAATAGAGAATATTTAATTTTAAAGATAATTTTTTTTTTTTTTCCAATTGCTTGTAATTTTTCCAATAACACAGATTAATTTTAAAGATAATTTTCCAATAACCTACAGAATAAATTGTGTTACAGGTTGGGCTAAGTAGTGGATCGTGCACCACCCAAAACAAAAGAAGCAAGTGCCACTCAGTGGATGGAATTATTTTTCAACATTTACATAAGAGACGGTAATTGCACGTTAAAATTATTTTTGCAAATTTAAAATTTTCTTATAAACTAAATGAGTGAGTGTGACATTAACTAACACAGATTAAGATATAACCATGTTATAATATAAAACTATACAAAGAGATTAAATTAACAACTAAATAATCCTAAGATAATGAGTAAGTAAATTGAAGAAACAAATAAAAACTATGCAAATAAAAGTTTTTATAATTGTTATACCTTGAATAAATTTTTTTTATTATTTATTTAAATTCTAAATTTTTTTAATTTCGGAATCCTAATTTAAGTAGCCCTAAAAGCTCTCCTTAAATCCTAATTTATTTTGCCCTATTTTTCCTCCCAATTCCCTTTAAATAAGTCCCTAATCCTCCCCTTAATCTATTCAATTAAATCCCTAATCCCTAATTAATTTTTTCCTGCGCCGCACTAATTCTTTTCCTTTCCCTGCTCTACTTTTCCTCACGAACGCCACACCTGCCGCTGTCTCTTTCCCCTGCCAGCGAAGCATCGCTTCGCTCACGTCTTCGTTCCGGCAGCGATTCCCGAAGCCTCCCTCCGGCAACTCCTTTCCCCCCGTCCGGCGACCTTCCTTACCTTCTCCTTCCACCCGGCGAGCTTCCCAGAAGAGCAGCGACTGTGTTTTCTTCCTCGGCGACTACCCTGTCTGTTCAGCGGCGGGTGTCGACCTCGCGGCGTCTCTTCCTTCCCAGCGAAGCCAGGCGGCGGCAGCGAGTTCCGAGTCGGACGTCGACTCCTCCTCTTCCCGGCGACTCTTTCTTTCCTCTCCAGACGTCGCCGACGCGTTTCGTCCGGAGGATCCTCCCTCTCCTTGCGGCAACGAGTTCCTGCGAAACTCAGGCGTCGACTCTGCCTTTCCAGTCGGCGGCGACAGCCTCTCCCTACCGGCGCCGGCGATCCGTACCCCTTCCAGCGCTGCTCCGAGCACCGGCGATCCTTCCCTCGGAAGTCGCCGAATCGAATCGAACGAACGAAGCGCAATCGCTTTCGTCCGTGTCCCGATTTCGGCAGAGGTAAGGTTTCGGTTTAATTATTTTTTTATATTATTAACCTCTAAATTAATTAAGGATCCCTTCCTCCTTTATAAATTATGCCCTAAACAATAAACTATATGAACCCTAATTAAATTTCATTCTATGCTTAGGGTAGATCTGGGATTCTGAGAACTTACTTAGTGGTGCACCACGGTGAAACATATTTTATTGAGAAAAGGAGATAATTGAACTTTCAGAAAGAGTTAAGGAATATCAGCAATTGAGGTAGGAATCTTTCCCCTACCTTTGTTACGGTGTCAAATTCATGTGTAGATAGGTATTGACACCTTATCTTTGAATCTATTCTGATTGATTTGTTTCTAAATTCGGTTGACCTCGGTTACCTTATTATTTGTGCATAAATTGACTCCAGTATCATATGATTATTATGATTGCATTGAGAATATGTTTTCTGATATTTCTGTTGGAAAGTTATGAATAATTATGAACCGTGAAAAATGATTGAGATGTTATACTGTTATCATGTCGTGCATGCATATGACCTCTGACCTGGTGATTTATCACCAGTGGCCTGTTTATCTGAGTTGTAGTTCTGGTTATATCAGACTATGTTTTGCCGGTTAGGGCACCGCCAGTTGTCCTCGGACAATACTACGGATGTCAGATGTTGGATGCAACATTTACCGGACTGTCTAGATACAGTCGTTCTATCGTGTGAGCTGACGATAGAAACACTCTGAAAATGAGTGCGGCTCCTGAGAGAGAATTGTGGCCAAGCTTGATGATTTACACGACAACCTTCTGTTCACTTATTTTGTTGTATTATCAGTTCATGACATGTAGTGTAGTTCTGTTATTGTAAACTTTATATAAATTGAACATGCATCATCTCTCTTGGTTCCTACTTAGCATTTTTCGCTAACTCCCCTTGTTTCTCCTCCAGGTACCGAGTTTGCGTTGGGAGGGATAGAGTAGATAGTTAGTTACCACCGGAGACAGAGTATCATCAAATGTCCTTGATAAACACTTTTCTGATTTATTCTAGTATTACAGTTAAATTAGTTGCATCGTTGTTAGAGTTTCCTTATAAACTTTAGTTAATGAATTTTGTAATGGAGTTAGTTGATTATGTTACACAGTACTGATGTTGAATTATTTGATTATTTGATTTTATGGTAATCATGTTCCTTTGTTCCTATCAATATTGTCATCTCCCTGGGGAACCCTGAGCTAGGAATAGCCGGCTTCCGCCGGGGCGTGACAATTTAATTGGTATCAGAGCGAGGTTAGTAAGAAAGCCTAAGGAAATAGGAACATTAGGACTAGGATTGGGTTAAGGTAAGAATAACTGAATAAGTAAACAATTATTATATGACATGTTATTTTGTTGGCAGGATGGCACCTAGAACTAGAGCCAGAGCAATCCCAAGTCAAGGAAGTAGGGGAGCTAGAAATCCTCCTGATGCTGAGGTACAGTTACCTCAAAACTTACCTAGAGCCCCTACAAGAAGAAGAAGTGGGTATGAAGCCTCCATACCCTTAGAAGCAGTACCACCTGCTGAAACAGTCAGGGATGAGGGTGAATCATCCTCTCCTTCATTTGTACCACAACCAGTAGTAACCCAGCCAGTGAGGGCAGCCAGTATGCTTATGCAATTTTCTCAGTTGGGAAAGGATAGATTTGGTGACTTCGCCAGTACTACTGACCCTTGGGCTGCCAGAAATTGGCTACTAAAGGTGGAGCAAACTTTTAGGGCACTAGGATGCCCTGAGGAACAAAAGGTAGAATTGGCCACATATTTTTATCTGATAGAGCTGGCACGTGGTGGTCTGGTATGAGAGTTACCTTTTGAGATGGTCCTATCCCTTGGGCTGATTTTAAAAGAGTGTTCCTTGAGAAATATTTCCCTGAAACTTTTCAAGACAGCCAGATGCAGGAGTTTCTGAACCTAAAACAAGGGAAAAAGACTGTAAATGTTTATGTGACTGACTTTGAGAGGTTATCTGATTTATTTCCAGAATTAGTGACCACCGAAAGGAGAAAGTGTCAACTGTTCATTAAGGGACTACATCACACCATAAAGGGGCAGATGAACACTATCCCATTAGATAGCTTTCAGGAAGTGGTAAATATGGCATTCAGAATAGAAGCTTCTCTACTTGATGTGGAAAAAGATAAACAAACAGAGAAGGTTCAAGAATTTGCAGAACAGAGAAAGGTCAATCAGTCAGTTAGGCTAATGGAAACAAGAACCTATGATGGGAAGAGATCTAGAGCAGTATTCAATAACCATCAGAGACTTGTACACTCTTCCAACGCACCAAGCTTTAATTCAACAGGGTCAGCCAGAAGATGCTTTAAATGCAACAAAGAGGGACACACGGCTAACATCTGCCCTCTTAACAAAATGCGATGCCACTATTGCAAGGATTGGGGCCATCTTAAGATGAACTGTCCATGGAAAGGATTCCAACCCCCACAACAAAGTTATCAGCAGAGCCATCAACCAAGTTACCAGCAGAGCTCTAGACCTAATACTTACTATGGGAGACCAGGTCAGGCTAGTCAGGCGGGATCACAGCAGAGGCAGCCTCAGCAACGACCTTCAGGCCCAGCCAGAGTATATGAAGTAACCCAACAAGAGGCTCAGGAAGCTCCAGACACAGTAATGAGAGGTATTATTTTCGTATATGATTATCCTGCATGCCTGCTTATTGATACTGGTAGCACTCATTCTTTTATCTCTTATGAGTTTGTGATGAAAATAAAGAAAAAGCCCACTGTAGCTAGTACTGAACTATCTGTCTGCACACCTTCTGGGGGTGTGATGCAATCTCACTTAGAACTGAAACAGTGTCCTCTCATCTTTGGTGATTTAGTTGTTGAAACTGATCTAAGAGTTTTAGACTTCTCAGACTTTGACATTATCCTGGGCATGGATTGGCTTTTTATCCATTATGCTAATGTTGATTGTCATAATTATGTTGTGACCTTTAGCCCTCCCAGTTTACCTTCCTGGAGATTTGTAGGAGTCTCTGGACAAGTCGCTCCCATAATTTCTGCTATGAAAGCCAAGAAGTTAATGAGAGATGGGTGTCATGGATTTTTATTATCCATTTCAAAAGTAGAAGAGAAAACAAGAGAGCCTATGGAGCATGTTGCAGTGGTAAGGGAATTCACAGATGTGTTCCCTGAGGAACTACCTGGACTTCCACCAAAAAGACCAGTTGAATTTGCAATTGAACTTCAACCTGGGTCTGCTCCAATTTCTAAAGCACCATTCAGAATGGCTCCTAAAGAATTAGAAGAACTTAAGAGCCAGTTGCAAGAACTTCTAGACAGGGGATTTATACGACCTAGTGTATCCCCTTGGGGTGCTCCAGTCCTCTTTGTAAAGAAGAAAGATGGATCTATGAGATTATGCATTGACTACAGACAGCTGAATGCCATTACCATCAAAAATAAATATCCACTTCCCCGCATTGATGATTTATTTGACCAGTTGAAAGGCACATGTATTTATTCTAAAATTGACTTGAGATCAGGGTATCATCAAATAAGAGTCAGAGAAGAAGATGTGTCAAAGACTGCATTCAGAACAAGATATGGACACTATGAATTTTTAGTGATGCCTTTTGGACTTACTAATACACCTGCAGTTTTTATGGACATGATGAACAGAATTTTTATTGATTATCTGGATAAATTTGTGGTTGTCTTCATAGATGATATTTTGATATATTCCTGCAGTGTGACTGAACATGAGAAACATCTAAGATTAGTTTTGGAAAGGTTGAGGCAAGAAAAGCTATATGCTAAGTTCAGTAAGTGTGACTTTTGGCTTAAAGAAGTGGCTTTTCTAGGCCATGTTATTTCTGGTGATGGAATAGCCGTGGATCCCCAGAAGATTTCTGCTATCTCTGAGTGGGGGAGGCCAAAATCAGTGCAAGAAATTCGAAGCTTTCTTGGTTTAGCAGGGTATTATAGACGATTTGTGAAGGGATTTTCTAAGTTGGCTGCTCCTTTAACCTATCTGACTAGAAAAGGTGTGAAATTTGATTGGAAAGATACATGTGAAAATAGCTTCTTAGAACTGAAAAAGAGATTAATTACTGCTCCAGTGTTGGTGATCCCTTCCGGAGAAGATGGTTATATTGTGTACACTGATGCTTCTGGTCAAGGTCTGGGTGGAGTTTTGATGCAAAATGAGAGAGTAGTTGCCTATGCATCTCGGCAACTCAAGACTCACGAGAAGAATTATCCAGTGCATGACTTGGAACTAGCAGCCATCATTTTTGTTCTGAAGTTATGGAGACATTATTTATATGGCACCACTTTTGAAATATTCACTGACCATAAAAGTTTAAAATATTTGTTTAGTCAGAAGGAGCTGAATATGAGGCAACGCAGGTGGATGGAATATCTGAAAGATTATGATTGCCAAATTAAGTATCATCCTGGCAAGGCAAATGTGGTAGCCGATGCTCTGAGTCGGAAATCAGAAGGAACACTTGCTCGTCTGAGGACTACACCAACCGAGTTAATTAAACAGCTTGTGGAATTGGGTGTCGAAGTAATAAATGAATCAGAAAGGAGTTACTTGGCTGTGATGAGAGCTCAGTCTCAGCTTGTGCAGAAAATTAAGGAGACTCAATTGGGAGATGAAAATCTATTATCTTTAAGTAAGAAAGTAGAACAAGGGTTATTACCCGATTTCACAAAGGATTCAGAAGGAGTGCTGAGATTTAGAGGAAGACTGTGTGTACCAGAAAATCATCCTGTGAAAGAAGAGTTACTAAATGAAGCACACCGATCTAAGCTTACCATTCACCCAGGGAGTACAAAGATGTACAAGGACCTTAAGGAATATTATTGGTGGAACAATATGAAAAGGGACATAGCAAAGTTTGTATCATGTTGCCTAACATGTCAGCAGGTGAAGGCTGAGCATATGAGACCAGCAGGGAAGTTACAAAATATTCCTATACCTGAATGGAAGTGGGAGCATATTACAATGGATTTTGTCTCAGGGCTTCCTAGATCTCAAAGGGGATATGACTCAATCTGGGTAATTGTTGATAGATTGACTAAGTCAGCACATTTTCTACCTGTTAAGAAAACTGACACCTTGGATAAGTTAGCCACCCTATATTGCAATGAGATTGTCAGACTGCATGGTGTCCCTACTAGTATTATTTCAGACAGAGATCCGAGGTTTACTTCTAGATTCTGGGGTAGTTTACAGAAAGCTTTGGGTACACGATTACATTTTAGTACAGCATTTCATCCCCAGACAGATGGCCAATCAGAAAGAACTATACAAACTTTGGAAGATTTATTGAGAGCATGTGTACTTGATTTTGGTGGTAATTGGGAAAGTTATTTGCATTGGGCAGAGTTCTCATATAATAACAGTTATCACTCATCAATAAAGATGGCACCGTTTGAAGCTCTTTATGGGAGGAGATGCAAGTCCCCTGTGCTTTGGGATGAAGTGGGTGAAAGGCTATTGTCCGCTCCTCAGATGCTACAACAGGATGTGGAATTAGTGCAAGGGATCAAGCAAAGGTTGTTGACGGCTCAGAGCAGGCAAAAGAGTTATGCTGACAGGAGAAGAAGAGATTTGGAATTTATGGTCGGGGACCATGTATTTTTGAAAGTATCTCCATTGAAAGGTGTGATGAGATTTGGAAAGAAAGGAAAGCTAGCCCCGAGGTACATTGGACCTTTTGAAATTCTTGAACGGATAGGTGCAGTAGCCTACCGGTTGGCATTACCACCCTCTCTCTCTGGAGTGCACAATGTTTTTCATGTCTCTATGCTGCGGAAATACATATCTGATCCATCTCATGTGTTAGAGAAATTGTCAGTGCCGATTCAGTCCGATACATCCTTTGTTGAACATCCTGTACGAATATTGGAAAGAAAAGAACATCGGTTAAGAAACAAGATTATCAAGATGGTTAAAGTCGGCTGGCAACATCATTCAGATAGCGAGGCTACGTGGGAGCGTGAAGAGGATGTAAAGGCTCAGTACCCCCATTTGTTCTAACTTGGTAAGTGAATTTGAGGGACCAAATTCTTTTAAGGGGTAGATAAATGTAATACCTTGAATAAATTTTTTTTTATTATTTATTTAAATTCTAAATTTTTTTAATTTCGGAATCCTAATTTAAGTAGCCCTAAAAGCTCTCCTTAAATCCTAATTTATTTTGCCCTATTTTTCCTCCCAATTCCCTTTAAATAAGCCCCTAATCCTCCCCTTAATCTATTCAATTAAATCCCTAATCCCTAATTAATTTTTTCCTGCGCCGCACTAATTCTTTTCCTTTCCCTGCTCTACTTTTCCTCACGAACGCCACACCTGCCGCTGTCTCTTTCCCCTGCCAGCGAAGCATCGCTTCGCTCACGTCTTCGTTCCGGCAGCGATTCCCGAAGCCTCCCTCCGGCAACTCCTTTCCCCCCGTCCGGCGACCTTCCTTACCTTCTCCTTCCACCCGGCGAGCTTCCCAGAAGAGCAGCGACTGTGTTTTCTTCCTCGGCGACTACCCTGTCTGTTCAGCGGCGGGTGTCGACCTCGCGGCGTCTCTTCCTTCCCAGCGAAGCCAGGCGGCGGCAGCGAGTTCCGAGTCGGACGTCGACTCCTCCTCTTCCCGGCGACTCTTTCTTTCCTCTCCAGACGTCGCCGACGCGTTTCGTCCGGAGGATCCTCCCTCTCCTTGCGGCAACGAGTTTCCTGCGAAACTCAGGCGTCGACTCTGCCTTTCCAGTCGGCGGCGACAGCCTCTCCCTACCAGCGCCGGCGATCCGTACCCCTTCCAGCGCTGCTCCGAGCACCGGCGATCCTTCCCTCGGAAGTCGCCGAATCGAATCGAACGAACGAAGCGCAATCGCTTTCGTCCGTGTCCCGATTTCGGCAGAGGTAAGGTTTCGGTTTAATTATTTTTTTTATATTATTAACCTCTAAATTAATTAAGGATCCCTTCCTCCTTTATAAATTATGCCCTAAACAATAAACTATATGAACCCTAATTAAATTTCATTCTATGCTTAGGGTAGATCTGGGATTCTGAGAACTTACTTAGTGGTGCACCACGGTGAAACATATTTTATTGAGAAAAGGAGATAATTGAACTTTCAGAAAGAGTTAAGGAATATCAGCGATTGAGGTAGGAATCTTTCCCCTACCTTTGTTACGGTGTCAAATTCATGTGTAGATAGGTATTGACACCTTATCTTTGAATCTATTCTGATTGATTTGTTTCTAAATTCGGTTGACCTCGGTTACCTTATTATTTGTGCATAAATTGACTCCAGTATCATATGATTATTATGATTGCATTGAGAATATGTTTTCTGATATTTCTGTTGGAAAGTTATGAATAATTATGAACCGTGAAAAATGATTGAGATGTTATACTGTTATCATGTCGTGCATGCATATGACCTCTGACCTGGTGATTTATCACCAGTGGCCTGTTTATCTGAGTTGTAGTTCTGGTTATATCAGACTATGTTTTGCCGGTTAGGGCACCGCCAGTTGTCCTCGGACAATACTACGGATGTCAGATGTTGGACGCAACATTTACCGGACTGTCTAGATACAGTCGTTCTATCGTGTGAGCTGACGATAGAAACACTCTGAAAATGAGTGCGGCTCCTGAGAGAGAATTGTGGCCAAGCTTGATGATTTACACGACAACCTTCTATTCACTTATTTTGTTGTATTATCAGTTCATGACATGTAGTGTAGTTCTGTTATTGTAAACTTCATATAAATTGAACATGCATCATCTCTCTTGGTTCCTACTTAGCATTTTTCGCTAACTCCCCTTGTTTCTCCTCCAGGTACCGAGTTTGCGTTGGGAGGGATAGAGTAGATAGTTAGTTACCACCGGAGACAGAGTATCATCAAATGTCCTTGATAAACACTTTTCTGATTTATTCTAGTATTACAGTTAAATTAGTTGCATCGTTGTTAGAGTTTCCTTATAAACTTTAGTTAATGAATTTTGTAATGGAGTTAGTTGATTATGTTACACAGTACTGATGTTGAATTATTTGATTATTTGATTTTATGGTAATCATGTTCCTTTGTTCCTATCAATATTGTCATCTCCCTGGGGAACCCTGAGCTAGGAATAGCCGGCTTCCGCCGGGGCGTGACAATAATAGTTTGCATTTTTCAAGCCAACATCCACTACTAAGCTCTCCCACCTAAAATTCAAACACACAATACTATGTTTATTTTCCACCTAAAGAGATTTAATCTAAATAAGCTCACCCTTCTCCCAATAACATTACTTCTCCATACCCTACAATAAAAAATAAATAAAACAACTTATATGGTCTTTTCCATTAGCACCTCCAACAATTACCAAAGCACAATAAATTAGTGATAAGAAAAGTAAAATATAAATCAAGAGGAATAAAATGACTTATTTAAAACCAAGACTCATCTTGGTGTCTTCTCTCAGATCATTTAAGTTTTTTTTTTTTAAGAAATAACTCTTTAGAGATGTTGAAAGCTTCAAGATAACTTCTAGTCCCAAATATCTTCAATGAAAATTTTAGGAAAAAGGACAAGAGTAGATGATGATACGAAAATTCATGGTATATTTTGTATCATTTTATTGGTCTTTTTGTGTCATATTTATGCTCTTTTGCTTATTTTTAAGCCTTATTTATCAAATATTATGGAATCTATACCATTTCTTATTTTTCATCATTTTTAGGTAAAAAGTGTCATATGTTGAGCACACCAATGCATTCCAGACGTCGAGACGAAGTCGCCCGTCAATTTTTATGCAAATCAGAGCAAGTTTAGAAATTACACCCCCAGGTGTAATTTTTATTACAATACCGTAATTTCTGCTCAAGAAAGCACAGAAGCAAAATTACGGTAGTGCCATAATAAATATTACACTACCGTAATTTCCATCCAGAAATATACAAAAAGAAATTACATCGCTGCCATAATGAAAATTATGGTATCATAATTTCGACCCAGGAATGTCGCGTTGCCCGATTCTTCCATAGATTTCTTGCGAAGACAATTTCTTGAGTTCTAGGCCACCAATTTGAGATCCGAAAAAAGTTATAAACTCCTCTCAATGAGGAGAAGATAGGGGGAGTGAAAGCCCTAATTTTTATCCACTATCAAGAGAGAAATCAAGGGAGGCGTCTCTAGGGCATGGCCTCACGCTGAGAGGTGTAGAGGCCACCTCAGGCCGCAAAATCTACAGGAAAGCTTCGCCTGGAGGAGGAGACGATACCCCAGAAGTTTCAGAGAGAAAGGAGATCGATCGTAGGAGAAATCAACGAAAGAAGGGTTGCCTGCACTGTTCATCGCAATTCTGGAGCAAAATTACGGGCCGTAATTTTCATTACAGTCCTGTGTAAAGTGTTTTTCCCCTTTCTCTTCGATTTCTTATCAATCTGAACTATGGTTTATTGTAATTCTTCTTCCATGCTAGCTTAGACATCATTTGGGACATGGGGGTGTAATCCCTTTAATTTTTAATGGCTAGATAATCCTTATTTCATCATGATATTTTTGTTTTGATAATTCTGCTAATGTGATGATTGCTATTTAATTCTCCATAGTTTCATATTATCTGCATGTTTTAGAGTTTTTACAATATGGACTAAAAGGTGATTTGTGAAAACTTGGAACCCTAAAATTGAATGTTAGGAACTCATCGTAAGAAATTAGGTTTGTTCTTATTTCTCGATTTTAGAAGTATTTTGCCATGTTGATAATCTGAAATTAGGATTGAAATAAACATGATGATACTATGAGAGATCAAGTATCGGATCGTTGGAGAACCACAAGTAGAACCTGTGAAAATTATAGTTTGAAAATATATAGTTTTCACTTGAGATGATTGATTTAGAATTCAGATGCATGAGTGTGATCCTTGAGTTCTTTGTCAATGATTTACTTATATCTAACATTGAATAAATCCTGCATGAGAGTGAGGATTAGTTCTTTGTAAATTATCTGCGCGAGAGCGAGATGATTTCTTTATGAAGTAAATTATGTCTTTATCATAATAAGAATACATTGACGAACACATATTTATATCTAGTCATGGAAATTAAGGTAGATGAAACCCTAGTCCCAGTTTCTCTCTCTGATATGTCATACACTTTTTGATTGTTTACTTTCATCATATTTGATTTGCTTAGCTAGTGAGAAAACAACTATTTGGTACTTAACACGTAGGTCACTGTGGTTCGATATCTTTTTATTACTTCGAAGCATCCATGCACTTGCGGACTACAATAGTAGAGAAAAGCTCCTTTAAGATACCAAATTTTAGAAGATATTTAGGTACAATGTTAGGGATGATAGAGATGTTTATACATGGTTTCTAAAGGTTCTAGATGGTTATAAATGGTCAATGCTCGTTAAAAGTGCTGGATAAGTTTCCTTCCTATATGGAGGATCACTTATATTTTTGTGAAATGGCATTTCAGCAAATATATCCAACTTAAGGGTATTTTAGATACTTATATTTGAAAGCTAGGGTTAACTTTTGAGCTTGGTTTGGGACAACCAAAATAAAAAAACAAAGTGTTTTTGAAAGAAAATAAAGTGAAAACCCTAGAGAGAAGATAATTTGTATAAAACTAGATAGCTTTCGATCAAGTGCTTGATCGATGGTGACACACCATTGGATTGAGCTAAAATTTTGCAGACAATCTGAGGGTTCAACTACCTAAGGTCGCTTTTTCATTCGGTTCTTTCTTGAGTGATTTTTTCTTCATATTTCTTTCTTTATACATCTTGGTTTGTTTTCACCCTTGTTGGTGATGGTCATCTACTTCTTAGTGTTGCAAGAATTTGTTATTCTTAGTGTGTGTTGATGTATTTATATTTAGTGGATAGTGAAGGCTTGGTGTTGTTCTATTATTGATTAGTGTAACTTCTGATCAAATCTTGCTATTCTTGATGTGGTATGGGGCACCAAATTTGTTATTCTTGATGTGTGAGTTGGGAAAAACCAAAGGCAAATAACTTTTTAATAATAACAAATGTTGCAAATAAATTGCCTAAAACCAATTGTTCCTTCCTAGGATCCATGCGAGATAAGACATAATCGATAAGTAATGAATATTACCCTTGAAGCGTGCTTGAGGTTGGTGACTGACAATGATATAGGTGCACAAGTATCTACCCTCTACTGATATCCACATAGTTTCCTAATGATATTCATAACAATGGTGCCAAAAACTTGTTGGGACACAACACAAGTGAATGGTTTAGTCAAACTAATAAACATATCATTCCCATAAGGATCTAGAATTAAGTACCAATTAACTATTAATTTGTAATCTAGGCAAATCAATTAAGATGATTACGAAGAAAATAGGAAATCAGGCAACAATTATCAGTGTAGATAAATTTTTATGAAATAGGGGTTAGCGATTGATTCTTCTATACTTTATGATTACCCAACTATTCTTTTATATTACCCATGACTGGTTCATTCGCAAGACTCAGTTATGATCCTTGTAATCATGGTTGTGATTGTGATCAAGGTTAGCGACTGATTCTTCTATACTTTAGGATAGAATCATGGTCATGATTGTAATCATGGCCATGATTGTGATTCATAGGAAAGCTCCAAGTTGTATAAAAAGTGTCATGTGGCTTCATTTCTCATTAGAAAGCTTTGTTGTGATGAGAGAATTTCTAACTCTTGTTAATGCCCACAAATCATGGGCAGAACTTTTGTTCTACTTTAGGCTTCAAATTGTTAGTAAATATCTTTTTATATTATAACGAATGTTATTATCATGAAATATCTTCAAAATTACCTATTTTATGGTCTTTCTCTTGAAAATTCATAAAAATAGATAAACAATAGTTTTCTGCTACAAAATGTGAAATAAGGCAAAATTCAATCCAAAGAGAGGAAATTGTGACACAATTTAGAATAAAATATACATGAAAAATATTATAAAAAATTATGTCATTTATGACCCTAGAAGATCACCTTGCTCTATGCATAGTGCTAGCTTCAGGAGAAAAAAATCAAAGCCATGGAGAATTCCTTGGAGTTCATACTCATAATAAAAAAGGGTGAGAGGGGTGACGACAAGACCGAGAGGCAAGAGGAGATGAGAGGGGCACACTAGGGATGGCAGTATGGTTATTTTTTTAGCGGGTACTCAACCTATCTTAACCGAATTATATATATATATATATATATATATATATATATATATATATATATATATATATATATATATATATATATGTATGTATGTATATAAAGAATACTACAAATAAATTTATAATCTAACCTCTCTCACTTACCTTACCCTTTACCCTAAAATCCCTAATCAAATCAAGTCGTCAGCAACCCTCATTGCCGCCTGCCCTCATCACCGCTAGCCCTCATCGTTGCTAACCCTTGTTCACTACAATACTCATTGATGCTAGCTCTTGTCGTCGCCAGCCCTCATCATGTCTATGATCTAAACAAGCTTTCGTTGCCATCAACCCTCATCATCGTCATCAAGTCTCATCGCTACTAGCCCTCATCATTAAAGTGACATTGAAAGTTGCTTCTAGTTGTCGTCTTCTCCCATAGGAGCTAGACGATGTTGGAGTCTTAGAGACAAGGTAGGCCGGTGGCAAGGGCCAGATAGAGGTGGCAAAGAGTGGGAGTGGGCAACGTAGTTTTGAGCGATTAGAGGTTAGGGTAAAGGGTAGATTGATATGGGTAGTAATCAGGTTTAGGTAATACTTGGGTATTAAAAATATTAGTAGGGTAGGGTTCGGGTAGAGAGTCTAGAAAAACAGTGGGAAGTTAATCAGACATGGGTAATATAAAAGAATAGTTGGGTTCCGGTATGGGTAGGGAAAAATAGCAGTTATCCTACATGTTGCTATTCCTAGGGCACACATTATATTGTTTGGAATATCTCGAGCATGGCTTGCACCCCTACCTAATTATCTATGCTAAGCATAGGTGCCTCTCCTCTTTTGGCAGAGTGGATCCTGTCTCAATCAAATCAGTTGCACTAGAGTTAGTGCAATTATCTTGATGCGAGCCTTCCAATAGTAGCGCCTCTAATAGCCATACCATGTTGTCCTTGCAATATTAGGGAGGCGCTTGTAGTTAGCACCTCCTTTATTGACAGTAGAGTTGACCAATTAATTCCCTAGATTGGTGGCATAAAAGATACCAATCAATCAGAGTAATCAACTTCCATGATTTAAGTTTGGCAAGTCAAACTTTCATAGGTGGTGTCTTGACTAAATCAAGCCACCATTGTATGGTTCTTTTACCATACACCCTTGTCATAACATTATGGCAGGCACATAAAATTATCTTCTCTAGTTTTAGTTGCTCAAGGCATGCACCAAAGTTGGCTCACCTACCAAATGGGGCCGTCACTAGTGTTAATGTGTCTAGACTGTGCCTAGCACATGGGCGCCCTCATTGGGACTAAAGCCTAATGCAACAATCCAATGTATGGTTGCATGCATTTAGCCATCTGGCTAGGCAATATTGGCACTCCAAACGTGGTGCCTAGCTCTTATTAGGCCAAAAGGCCAATTAGCTAATCTAAATCAATTAGAATAGGCACTTAATGCTATTCTTACTACATATTAATTGATATGACTGTCTGTTCAATCAATTACAATCTTGCCTTGATCAAGAATCTCTAATGTACCAAATGGACTATAATTAATATATAATTTGATCTAAGGCTACTCGCTCAAAATATGATCCTTAAGTGTCTGTGTGCAACTCTATATGTTTTATATGACATTGGTAGTGATAAACTACGCAGATCATCACAAGCAATGAGAGGGTATCTCACTTCTGCCAAAGCAATAAGAAAAATATTGTCAATTAGCAACTCCTAGCTAGCAACAAAGTTCCTTGTATGTAATATGATGTCTTTGCCTGTTGATATCCAAATTGGACAAGTGTACCATACTTACTATTCTAATCATGTAGGAATGACTCAAGTAGGGGAACACAGTCTACTAGGTATGACTATATACTCTTTGTTATACTCCCATGGAAGGGGCCCATGGATTATGGGAATTCCATTAAAAGAAGGAAAAAAACTCATTTATTAATCTCTCGTACTTCCCATATGGCTTATGATATGCCCAATGACAGTTATTATAACTTCGTAGTTATAGCGAAGTGATAGACTATATCAAAGTAAGTCACTCGCCATGTATAAGTGTCAATAACCTCAAGTCTGAAAACCAATACACCTCTATGACTTATGAACTTAACTTGTGATACTCAAGCCATAGATTCATGACCAGTAAGTCCAATACATCAATTACTAGTGTACCTATGTGTTTTTGTTGATGTCATGCTCCTAACCATCTCACATACCAGTCTCACATGAACCAAAGCTATCTCTTATCCACTAAGGTACTTTAAATGGGGATTCAATTATGAGATTGGATGAAATCAATCTCTAGGGACATTACTATGTTATTCTAGACATCAACACTGGTGTAACAATCAACAAAATAATGACAATACCTTTATTATTCAACTAAATAAATGAATATGATAAAATAATTGGTCTTCAGGGCATATACACTAACAAACTCATACTTGCACTAAGACCAATAACTACTCATATATTTTAGTCCCATGTCTTTAATATAACTTTCAAACTTCTATTGCACCAAAGGCTTTGTTAGTGGGTCGGTCATACTATTGTTTATGCGCACTTTGCATATTTGCACGTCACCCCTACTTATTATCTCCTAATAATGTGATATTACCAAAGTATGTGCTTGGATCGCTAGGAATTACTTCAAGTTCAGTTATGAACTTCTTGATCCATATTGCTTCTTTGGTTGCCTCAAAAGCCACAATATACTTTGTCTTAGTAGTATAACCAACCATAGGGGACTACTTGAAGTTCTTCCAACTTATGGCACTACTATTTAGGTAAAATACATAACCTAACTATGATATATAATCATAAGGATCTAATCGGAATGATGTATCAATATAGCCCTACACACTCTCTTCCTATCCCTATAACCCTACACACTCACTTCCTATCCCCCCAACCTCCCCATAGTCCAATAATACCTCCTTAGTCCTTCTTAGGCACTTTAAGATTATTTTAACTACCTTCTAGTGTTCAACAGTGAGATTGGATTGATATCTACTAGTTATGCTCAAAGAATATGCCATGTCTGGTTTTGTGCATAACATCGAGTACATGATCGATCCTAGTACTAATACATAAGGAATCTGACTCATGCTTTCTCTCTTAGCTTGTGTTGAAGAACACTAAGTCTTGGAGAGAACCAAGGCATTGACTAGAAGAAATCCCCTCTTGGAATTTTTCACATTGAGCCTTTCTAGCATTTTTTTTCAATGTACGTGCATTAACACACGGTAATGATCTTTTTGGATCTGTCTTTATAGATCCTCATGCTAGGATATAGGCAGCATTCCCTAACTCTTTTATCTTGAAAGACTTCCCAAGTTATGTCTTCACTGCGTGCAAACCTAGGATGTTATTTCAGATGCGAAGCATGCCATCAAAATACTGTTAGGGAGTAGCAGGTAAAATTATAACTTTTGCTCATAGGCGCATAGCGGAAGCAACACTGAAAACCCACTCCCATCCTAGATGACCCATTAGAGAAAGAGAAACATTGTGTAAAAAGATGTTACCCTTGGTACATGCTTTGGGTTGGTGATAAAAAAAAAGTAGAGGCCGAAGCGTGCAGCCTCTATAGGTATGCACACAATTACCCCATAGATGCTGCCCTTGTCAACATCCGGTGCTAGCCTCAGAAGAAGTGATCATGCCTTCGGAGAATTCTCTTCTTGCTAGAGGCTTGCGCTAAAAGGGAAGAGGCGAGGGGGGAGAGGGAACGACAGAGAGGATAGAAAAGAGCTGGGTGCCCAATACTTACTTGTCTAAATGACATATATATGCACCTTGCCCCCTTTGCTTGCTTATTTATAGAGACAAAAGGGGAAGCGCCTAAGCAAGCTGGTAAAATGTTGCGAGGTCAAATCTTGGCAACAACTTTTTCTAACAAGCACCTAGTCCTGGTCCCAAGTGTTGTGTCCGCAAGTGCAAGGATACTCGAAGTAATAAAAAGATATCGAACCATAGAGACCTCGTTTGTTAAGTACCAAATAATTGATTTTTCACTAGCTAAGCAATCGATTATGATGCAAGTAAACGATCGGAAAGTATACAAAAAGTCAGAGAGAAAAGCTGGGACTAGGGTTTCATCCACCTTAATTTCAATGACTAGTTGAAAATAAGAGCTCGTCAATTCAATCTTATTATGATAAAGATATAATTTACTTTATAAAGAAATCATCTCGCTTTCCGCGCAGACAATTTACAAAGAATCAATCCTCACTTTCCCACATAATTTATTCAATGCTAAAGATAAGTAAATCATTGACAAGGATATTTAAGATCACTTTCATGTATCCAATCTCTATGTTATTCATCTCAAGTGAAAACTAAATACTTTTATACTTTAGTTTCACAGGTTCTACTTAAGGGTTTCCAACGATCCAATACCTAATTTCTTACGATATCTTCATGTTTAATTCATTGATTCTTCCTGGATCAGATTATCAACAAGTCAATAAACTTCTAAGTTATAGAAATAAGAACAAACGTAATTTCTTACGATGAGTTTCTAGATCTCAATTTTAGGGTTCCAAGTTTTGTAAGTCACTTTTCAGTTCATATCACAAAAACTCCAATACATGTTGACAATATGAAACTAGAAAGGATTAATGACGATCATCACTTAAGTAGAATTATCATAATAAAAGTATCCTAATGAATTAAAGATCATCTAGTCATTATAAAATTAAGGGGATTACACCACATGTCCCAGAAAGTGTTTAAGCTAACATGGTAGAAGAATTAAAAAAACCATAGTTTAGAATGATCAAAAATCGAAGAGAAAGAGGAATTTTACTAAACACAGGCCTGTAATGAAAATTACAGCCCGTAATTTGCTCTAGAACTAGTGATGAACAGTGTGGCGTCCCTTCCTTCGTTGATTTCTCCTCTAATCGATCTCCTTTCGCTCTGAAACTTCTGGGGTATGTTCTCCTCTTTCAGGCGTATGTTCTCCTCTATACACTTCGCAAAAATCGGACTACAGTAATATCAGGAAAATTGGCTATCTGGATCATAATCACGGCCGTAATTTCCATTACGGCAGTGCCGTAATATCTTCTGTGAAAAAGTTAAAAAGAAACACGAGTCGTAATGTAAACCACGGCAGTGCCGTATAAGTGCAAATCTTTCTAGAAAGAAATTTCCCTAAATTACGGCTTGTAATATTAATTATGGCAGTGCCGTATTCGTCTCTGGACAGAAATCGACTGAAATTACGGCAGATCAAATAGATTATGGCAGTACCATGGTTTATTCTGTAGGTTCAATAAAACCACAGTACTATAATATGCATTACGGCCTTGCTGTAATTTCATCTGAAGCTCCGATTTGCGTGAAATTTGACATGTAATCTTCTCTTGATGATGGGAATTTGTCTATGCACTTGAATTGCTCAAAAATGCCTTAAAATGATGTCTTTTTACCTGAAAATGATCAAAAACTAGAAAATGTGTAGATTCTGTAATATTTGATAAATAAGGCATAAAAATAAGCAAAAGAGCATGAATATGACACAAAAAGGTCTATCAAATGACACAAAATGTACTATGAATTTTCGTGTCATCACCAAGCAAGCAAGCAAGAGGCTTCAGGGTTGAGGCCCCATATTACCAAATATTTGCTTATTGCATAGAACAAGCACATAAATAAGTAGACTAGAGGTTATAGGGTCAACTCCTTGCATCACCAATTATCTACTTAATGTAAGTAAGTGCCTAGGCTATCCTCTCTTCTTAACTCTATTGAGCCTAAACCTACAGATGTGATCTATACAATCATGATTAGGCACCTAGCCCTGATCATGTGCCAGATCAAAAGATTTGAAACATTGGTTCAATTAAACTTGATCAAGGCTAGATCTAGATCTATCTAACTCCTAAAAAGATAGTCTATCCATGATAGAAGTAAGATGTATAAACCATAACTTAAGTTATATCAAGTATAAATTATATGTATCCACGATCATTAACAGTTTATCCATAATAAAAGTAAGATATATAAACCGTAACTTAAGTTATGTCAAACCTAAGTTACATATATCCATGATTTTTGATAGTCTATCCACGATAGAAATAAGATGTATAAACCCTAACTTAAGTTGTATCAAGCCTAAATTACATGTATTCACAATCATTTATAGCCTATTCACGATGGAAATAAGATATATAAACCCTAACTTAAGTTGTATCAAGCCTAAATTATATGTATCCATGATCATTGTAATGTATATCCACTATCATTTCAAATGTGTATCCATGATCATTTCAATTTGTATCCACTATGAGATTTACCAAAATATGTTACTAATGTTGAACACTGATGTTAGAGTCTCCTGATATGACTCCTTTATCTAAGTGATTGAGAGTCCACTGATTATTGCTTGCACAAGACATCGTTAGAGAAGAAAATATAACAATCATTAACAATTAAAGTTTGGCAACTAGGAAATACCAAATATGCATAGACAATATCAAACGAAAAAAATATCTCACCTGCTTCAACGGGACGACTAGGGTTAGAGTTAGCTGCGCGAGAGACCAACGAATAAGGTTTTAGGAAAGTTGGAGAAAGAGGGATTCACACGGGAGAGGTAATTGAGCTAGGATTAGGGTTTCAGAAGGAGGGAGAGACAATGAGGGTTTAATTGTCCATGAGAAGTAGACGAGAAGCTCATGGAATTTTTGCACAAGGGAGCGATTAGAGCTTCCACAGGTGAGAAAATTCGATAGGGTTTCTGAAGAGAGGTCATAGATGATGAAAAACTCTCACGAGAGAGAGATGAGTGAAATCACATGAAGGTGAGAGACGAGAGAGTGAGAGAGCAAGAGTTGAGAGAGTGAGAGAATAGCTTGAGGATGTGTGGGTTAATGCAATTCTAAAAGCTAACTAGGGTTAGTTGAAGCATCATGTAATGGGGCATTAATGGGGCTAGCCATGCTTTAGGATTCATGAGTAAAATCTTGCTTCAAGATTGGAGAACGACATCTGGACAGACCCAATCGAAGATGCCTAGGCAAGGCCCATGCCTAGGAAATTTCCTCGAAGCTGCCATCCATTAGTTTGAGAAATCTAACCAAACAATCTAAGAAGGATAATAGTTATTCCCTTAAATTCCTACCAAATTAGATAAATATTTGTAGGCTATTTTAGGCCAAATATGAATATCTTATCCATCAATTAGCATTCAGGCCAATAACTATTCCAAAAGTCTCATATTTGTTAAATTCTCTATTTAGATAACTGTCACAATCATAAAACCTATAGTAAATGTTCAAACCCTAGCACACCATAGTGTGATATTATTTGGAAGATGCGTACATCAATGTTTGTCATCAGGGTGTAGCTCCTCAATATAACACTGTGCTTGTAGTGCCATGAAGGTAAATGTAATTTCAAAGGAATAATTATGCACTAAGGTTAAGTGATTATTCCCAAAATCTCAAATATAAATACTCACAAGCCGTCGAAGCCAAGTACTCATCAAATTTAAATATTCATAAGCCACCAAGGCTGAGTATTTATTAATACAAATATAAATACTCATAAGCCATCAAGACTGAGTATTTATCTAAATTCATATACTTATAAGCCATTGAGGTCGAGTATTTACCTAAATCCAAATACTCATAAGCCATAAAGGCTGAGTATTTATTTAAGAAATTAAGGCTAAGTGTTTAGTATTCATAAGTCATAAAGGAAATTGTGGGTTGATTCATCATAGTCGACGCTTGTTCTTGGGTCGTGTTGTTGAGATGGTTGTGGTAGCCGTCTTAGGTCAGGCCCTCAGAAGGTCAGGTCGTGAGACCCATGGGTTGAAGGACCTCGGTATGGACCGATAATGGACTAATTGAAAGGGGGTCCCCACAAGGGGGGGAGAAACCCTAATAGGAGGCGCAACAAAAACTCTAGCGGAATCTAGGGTTTCTAAAAGGATCGCATAGCATGTAATATATTCAACTTTCAATGAGAAGCGATTCTTACCATTGCCATCGCTTAGATGGTGTCTTGGAAGGAAAGGCGCAAATGCTCCTTCTCCTAAGGTGACGCACACAATTGATGTCGCCTACTCTTCCTTGGTGCTCCTTGTGCTAGCAAGGCTCCAAGATTGTCTTGCCGAATGGAAAGGGGCGAGATCACCTTGCTTGGCCGAATATTTCCTCTTGTCGTCTACACTTCTCCACACGAGAATGCAAGTGCCGAATACTCAAGTTGGCGACAAAGGCGTGAAGAGGCAAGTTTCATGAGGCGTGGTCACGTAAGTGATCATGCTTTCTAAAAATAGAAAGCCTCACCTCCAAATGCGATCATGGGTTTACCCAATCGCAAACTCCTCTTAGATTGAACCATGCGCTCAACCAATGAGCTGGTTCA
The DNA here is from genome assembly GCA_027563935.2 of Costus lasius. Lineage (NCBI taxonomy): Eukaryota > Viridiplantae > Streptophyta > Magnoliopsida > Zingiberales > Costaceae > Costus > Costus lasius. The sequence goes on from CM050452.1 coordinate 57,536,415, forward strand.
AATCGATTTGGTTCAATAACCAAACAAACCAAGCAATCAGTCCAGACCACAATAAACCCTAAGGCTTTTGATCTGACCGTCGATCTCTTGATGCTCCTGATCTCACCGATCCAGCATCCATTCTCTCAATCGAAGCTTACCGATCTCAAGCCCTAATCAATCAAACATGATCAGACCAGATCTCACTTACAATCAGAGATCAAATCCCTTTAAACTGAACCTGAATAATTCAGTCCACACGATCTAACTTAAGTAAGCCATATCATCAAATTGTGCGACCCTGAGGGTTTCCTTTAAATGTCGGTAACGATAACTCACGTTATCACGATCAGTGAGGGGTATCTAGCAACACATCACTGTCTCCCGATATAAAGGAAAGAGTCTTCCAAGACTACACCCAAACCACAGCACAAGTGTGAATCCAATTCACAAGGCATGCATCTTTCCTTTGCCACTGGATGTTCTTATTGGACAAGCGTGTCAAGCTTGTAACTCCAATATGATGAGCATGATTAGATCAGATGAACATAGTCACCTGGGTATGGCCATACTCTTTTCTCAATCATCTCATCCAGGGGGCCCCTTTAGAACATCACACTCCTTAAACAAGGAGACGGCAATCCTATGTCTATCACTAGTGCCCTAACCTGACTCAAGCTCACCATCCAAGATAGTCTATAATCATTATGTTTCAAATGATATTGAACTACCTCAAAACAATGACAATCATCATTTAGAAAACACAAGTGATCTCAAGTCAGAGGAAATGTGCCACTTGTCACATTCAAGGATTATTCACATTGTGACAAGCAATTGAATAACCTAGTAGGGTCTGTCCAGTACATCCAATGTACCCATGAGTCTACATCTTATTCCATGCTCGAAGCATCCTATAAGATTAGAACACATATTAGTCTTAACCATATCAAGGCTGTCTCATGTTCACCAAGATATATCGACTAAGGACTTTACTGCATGTCAGCCTAGCTGAATAGTACTGAGACATTATTCAGAAGTACACTTATTGCAGCAGACAATGTAACAACCTGAATAACAACCATGCCTTTATAAACATAAAAGTTTATACATAATACTGATACAATCCCAAGGCCTCAAACATTAGCCTTAAGGGCATACCCCAACAATTTCCCACTTGCACTTAATCTAATGGTTGAGAAATCTCAAACCCATATTATTACAGTGCTTCACATGCTTCTGCTGCGCCAGAGGCTTAGTAAGCGGGTCTGCTAGATTGTCATCTGTATGTACCTTGCAGACTTTGATCTCGCCACGATCAATGATCTCCCTGATCAAATGAAACCGTCTCTGTATGTGCTTGGACTTCTGGTGCGACCGTGGTTCCTTTGCCTGTGCTATTGCTCCAGTGTTATCACAGAAGATAACCAAAGGATCTGCACTCGAAGGAACAACACCAAGTTCCTGAACGAACTTACGAATCCACACTGCCTCCTTGGATGCTTCCGAGGCTGCAACATACTCGGCTTCTGTTGTGGAATCAGCAACGATTGACTGTTTGAAACTCTTCCACACCACTGCTCCTCCATTCAAGCTAAATACATAGCCTGATTGCGATCGGAAATCATCCTGGTCAGACTGGAACGAAGCGTCAGTATATCCTTCAATACTGAGTTCTTCCTGACCACCATATATCAAGAACATATCTTTGGTCCTCCGAAGATATTTTAAAATGTTCTTGACTGCAATCCAGTGTGCCTGACCTGGATTACTTTGGAACCGACTGGTCACGCTTAACCCGTAAGCGACGTCTGGGCGAGTACACAACATCGGATACATAATGGATCCAATAGCCGAAGCATAAGGCGTATTGTCCATTTCATCTTTCTCAGTCTGTGTTTGTGGACACTGACTCTTCGAAAGATTCAGACCATGTCTGACTGGAAGATATCCTCGTTTAGAATTCTCTAAATGAAATCGCTCCAGGACTTTATCGATGTAAGTACTCTGGCACAGCCCGAGAAGCCTCTTAGATCTATCCCTGTAGATCTTCACACCTAATACATAGGCTGCTTCTCCTAGATCTTTCATCTAGAAACACTTTCTTAACCATGCCTTAACCGCATGCATTTCAGGAATGTCATTTCCAATGATCAAGATATCATCGACGTAGAGGACTAGGAAAGTAATCACGCTCCCACTAAACCTCTTATATACACACGGGTCATCCTCGTTCTTGATGAAACCAAATTCAGTGACTGATTCATCAAAACGAATATTCCAGCTCCTAGATGCTTGTTTAAGTCCATAAATGGACTTCTTTAACTTGCATATTTTATGACGATCTGATGGATTAGTGAAACCTTCTGGTTGTGTCATATACACATCCTCATCCAGATTTCCATTCAGGAAAGCTGTTTTCACATCCATTTGCCAGATCTCATAATCATAATATGCTGCTATCGCGAAAAGAATCCGAATAGACTTAAACATGGCTACAGGTGAGAAAGTTTCATCATAATCTATCCCGTAGATTTGCTTGAAACCTTTCGCAACTAGCCTGCCTTTATAGGTAACCACGTTACCATCCATGTCAATCTTCTTCTTGAAGATCCATTTACAGCCTATAGGGATAACTCCCGGAGGCGGATCAACCAAATCCCAGACTTGATTATCTGACATGGAGTCCATCTCGTCGCGCATAGCTTCAAGCCATCTCGCTGACTCCGGTCCACTGACCGCATCCGCATAAGTGAGGGGTTCATCATTATCAATGATGTAGACTCCGTCATAGCACTCAGGCTGTCGACGGATCCTTCCCGATCTTCGCGGTTCCCGTGATATCTGAGCCTCAGGTTGTTCAATAACCTGTTCTACCGGCTCAGGCTCATCCAACTGCGCTTGACTACTTTGTCCTTCCTCTGGATTCTCATCCAGTTTTATTTCTCTCCCACTGGCCTCTTGCAGAAGAAACTCCTTCTCAAGAAATATGGCCGTCCGAGCAACAAACACCTTGTTCTCTTTGGGATCGAAGAAATACTAACCCTTAGTTTCCTTAGGGTAACCGATAAAGATACATTTCTCAGATCTGCTCTCCAGTTTCCCAGAGGCGAGCTTTTTGACATAAGCTTTGCAGCCCCAGATCCTGATAAATGTCAAGCTTAGCTGTTTCCCATACCATAACTCATATGGAGTCTTAGAAACTGCCTTGGATGGCACTCGGTTTAGTACCTTTGCAGCTGTCTCCAGTGCAAATCCCCAAAAGGAATATGGAAGAGTAGCCTGACTCATCATAGAACGAACCATATCAAGTAACGTTCTATTTCTCCTTTCGGACACACCATTCCATTGCGGTGTTCCTGGCGGAGTGAGCTGTGAGATAATCCCACACTCCTTCAGATAGTCAGTAAACGCATGACTCAAGTATTCTCCACCTCGATCAGAATGAAGTGCCTTGATATTTCAGCCTAGCTGATTCTGTACTTCATTCTTGAACTCTTTGAACTTGTCAAAAGATTCACTTTTATGTCTCATCAGATAGACATACCCATATCTACTGAAATCATCAGTAAAGGTAATGAAGTACTGATAGCCACCTCTGGCATGTTTACTAAATGGCCCACACACATCACTGTGTATAAGGTCAAGTAAACCTGAAGCCCTTTGACCTTTGTTAGGAAAAGGTGGCTTCGTCATTTTACCCATTAAACAAGCCTTGCATGTATCAATCTCCTCATAGGAGAATGATCCCAGCAGTCCATGATCATGCAACCGCTTAATGCGCTTCTTGTTAATATGGCCTAAACGACTATGCCATAGCAAGGTGCTGTCATCAGCATACTTGGCTTTCTTAATATCAACATTTTGTATAGAACATTCCATGTCCAACATGAATAACCCATTGTTAATTGAACCAGTTGCATAAACAATATTATCAAAAGATAAAACACACTTTGAAATATTGCATTCAAAGGAAAATCCCTTCCTGACAAGAGCAGGAATGGAGATAATATTTTTAGTAATGCTGGGAACAAAGTAACAACTGTTTAGTTCTAATACAAGCCCAGATGGCAAAGAGATGAAATAGTCTCCTACAGCAACAGCAGCAACCCGTGCCCCGTTTCCAACTCGTAGGTCCACCTCATGCTGTCCCACCTGCCTTCTTCTCTTGAGTTCCTGTACATTTGAACAAATGTGAACTCCACATGCAGTGTCCAACACCCATGAAATAGAAGAAGAGGATATCATGACTTCCGTCACATAAATACCTGAGCCAGAAGCAAAGCTTCCCTTCTTATCTCCTTGGAGCGCTTTACAGTCCTTTTTCCAGTGACCCAGCTGGCCACAGTGGAAACATCTGTATTCCTTTGACCGCTTAACCTTTTGCTTCAGAGCCTTGCTGTAACTCTTGACAGGGGCCTTGCCCTTCTTCCCCTTCTTCTTGTTCCTAGAAGGAACCATTAGGACAGAGGTCGAAGGCTTTCCCTTCAGAGTCTCCTCAGTAGTTAAGAGCATATTCAGCAGCTCTGCCGGAGTACAGTCGATTTTGTTCATATTAAAGTTAATAATGAACGCATCGAAAGAGGGCGGGAGAGACTGCAGAATAATGTCTACAGCAAGCTCCTGATTGATGGTATGCCCCAGTTTCTCTAGAGCCTCCTTGTGCCCAATCATCTTGAGCACGTGAGCTCCCACTGGGCTCCCTTCAGCCAGTTTGCTCTGAAAGAAAAGCTTGGTCAAATTATAGCGTTCAGTCCTCGCCTGTGCAGCATACAGCATCTTGAGGTTCGCTATAATCTCTATAGCCGACATATCCTCATGCTGACGCTGCAGCGGTGGCGTCATAGACGCTAGCATCAGGCAAGTGACATCAATGCTATCATTGACGTGCTTTTCATAGGCTTCCCGAACCGCCCTTGCGGCGTTCGGAGCGGGCTGAGGCGGTATTGCCGTCTCGAGGACATACAGTTTCCTCTCTGCCTTAAGAACAATCTTAAGGTGTCCGAACCAGTCTGAGAAGTTCGGCCCAGCAAACTTCTCCCTTTCCAGTAGGGATCGCACATTGAAGTTCATGGTGTTCGTTGCTGTAGGTATCTACAACAATGCAAGAACAGCAAGGTCAGTATCAATGTCAAGAATCAATCAGGACTTAAGAAGGATTCTTTTTCTCACTATTTTATCCGGCTAAAAAATCCAGCAAAACAGCCCGAAAGAGTAGAACTCTTTTAGTGAGATGGGATCCAGATTTCATACTTGGTCTCCGCATCCCGCTTAGGCGAGATAAGATGCACAGAGAGTACAAGCACTAATCTCTGGTAGGCTGTCCCAGCCAATCGCCAACCCGTGCGATTCCCCTTCATCTGGGCAATCCAGCCGACTGTGCCAACTGAGTTGGTACAACACAGTCTCTGACCCCACAGATGGCTGCCTCCATGTGCTACCATATGCGCCACATATGTAGCCTGCATGGCCAAGCTGACCCGACCTACTCCCTGGACCACCACGTGCTATGCTGAGCAACGAGAAGCGATAAATCCCTTCTCTGTAACACGCAGGTGTAATCCCGCACCGTCTGAAGATAGATGGACGTGCCCACTGAGTGGGTACAACACGGCTCCAACGATAATCAGAACAGTGAGGTTTCGCGTCAGAAGGCATACGAGCTTGATATTTTAGCGTTGGATTTTAACGGTCTTTTATCTTCTTCACTATCATGCAATTCCTATGGTGATAGCAGAAGATAAATAAATCATGCTGTTCTACTTATTTAAACAATAAAAGAAAGCATGGATCTTATGTGGTAAAAGCCCATAGCCTAAGTAAGACCTTAATTAACTTAAGTCTTCACTTGCTTTTCATCATGGGTCTTTTAGCTGCTCATTTGGCCCAAACCAGGGCCCAAGCGCCATTTGCAGCTGAGGTGCGCCCACCAGGGAAAATGCGCCTGGTCCCAGAGTCGAACCCTGGACCTCCCTCCTGGTCAAGCCACTGCTGCATGCGCCTCTGCCAAGTGTGCTCTGTGCTCTTGTCTGATTAACTTACAAATTAATCTATCTAGACAAGATTGACACGCAGGTCAATTACACTTTATAAATTAAATACAATGTGAAACGCAGATCACAATAATTAATTTACAATTTTAATTTCCAAGCACGCAGGCCCCAGCACAGCACACAATTAACATGGGCAGCCCACATAAGAATAAATAAACATACATAGGCATCAATCAACATGTGATCCAATCATGAAAATTAAATTTTGAAAACCCCATAGGCATCAATTTTAATTTCCTTATTTGCCCTACAACCTTACAACAGTCCATTACTAGGGATCCACTCATCCAACCTAGTCAGATCCACTGCCCTTGCATGCACCAAGTCCTAACTGACTTGAGTCGACCAAAAGGTCAACCATGCATGCGCCAGGGCCGAACAACCCTCATGAGATCTGGCAAGCGGGTGTGACCCCGGGCCTAACTCATGTGTGTTCACTAGTCGTCTCAATCAGACATCGCTACACGCCTGTCTGCAGTCGACCTATAGCCACCAGGTGCTATCTGGTCAACCCATCAAGGCTGTCAGATGGTCTGATCAGACTGTCTGGATCTAACCTAGGGGATGACTTCAACCCTAATAACCCGTCTAAGGGTTTAAAGCAGGGCCTTAGATCTATAATGAGTCGCGCATGTAATATAAGTTTTTGAGAAAACATACAATATGCGCCAACAAGAAACATGTGCCAAGGAGAAAAAACATCTCTATCAAGCATGTAAAATTCGCCAACCACGACTATCGCATGTAACTTGTAGATCTATACATAGGATCACAAAGAAAGCAAACATATTATCATGCAATAACTTGGCTCTGATACCAATTGAAAGGGGGTCCCCACAAGGGGGGGCGAAACCCTAATAGGAGGCGCAACAAAAACTCTAGCGGAATCTAGGGTTTCTAAAAGGATCGCATAGCATGTAATATATTCAACTTTCAATGAGAAGCGATTCTTACCATTGCCATCTCTTAGATGGTGTCTTGGAAGGAAAGGCGCAAATGCTCCTTCTCCTAAGGTGACGCACACAATTGATGTCGCCTACTCTTCCTTGGTGCTCCTTGTGCTAGCAAGGCTCCAAGATTGTCTTGCCGAATGGAAAGGGGAGAGATCACCTTGCTTGGACGAATATTTCCTCTTGTCGTCTACACTTCTCCACACGAGAATGCAAGCGCCGAATACTCAAGTTGGCGACAAAGGCGTGAAGAGGCAAGTTTCATGAGGCGTGGTCACGTAAGTGATCATGCTTTCTAAAAATAGAAAGCCTCACCTCCAAATGCGATCATGGGTTTACCCAATCGCAAACTCCTCTTAGATTGAACCATGCGCTCAACCAATGAGCTGGTTCAAATCGATTTGGTTCAATAACCAAACAAACCAAGCAATCAGTCCAGACCACAATAAACCCTAAGGCTCTTGATCTGACCGTCGATCTCTTGATGCTCCTGATCTCACCGATCCAGCATCCATTCTCTCAATCGAAGCTTACCGATCTCAAGCCCTAATCAATCAAACATGATCAGACCAGATCTCACTTACAATCAGAGATCAAATCCCTTTAAACTGAACCTGAATAATTCAGTCCACACGATCTGACTTAAGTAAGCCATATCATCAAATTGTGCGACCCTGAGGGTTTCCTTTAAATGTCGGTAACGATAACTCACGTTATCACGATCAGTGAGGGGTATCTAGTAACACATCACTGTCTCCCGATATAAAGGAAAGAGTCTTCCAAGACTACACCCAAACCACAGCACAAGTGTGAATCCAATTCACAAGGCATGCATCTTTCCTTTGCCACTGGATGTTCTTATTGGACAAGCGTGTCAAGCTTGTAACTTCAATATGATGAGCATGATTAGATCAGATGAACATAGTCACCTGGGTATGGCCATACTCTTTTCTCAATCATCTCATCCAGGGGGCCCCTTTAGAACATCACACTCCTTAAACAAGGAGACGGCAATCCTATGTCTATCACTAGTGCCCTAACCTGACTCAAGCTCACCATCCAAGATAGTCTATAATCATTATGTTTCAAATGATATTGAACTACCTCAAAACAATGACAATCATCATTTAGAAAACACAAGTGATCTCAAGTCAGAGGAAATGTGCCACTTGTCGCATTCAAGGATTATTCACATTGTGACAAGCAATTGAATAACCTAGTAGGGTCTGTCCAGTACATCCAATGTACCCATGAGTCTACATCTTATTCCATGCTCGAAGCATCCTATAAGATTAGAACACATATTACTCTTAACCATATCAAGGCTGTCTCATGTTCACCAAGATATATCGACTAAGGACTTTACTGCATGTCAGCCTAGCTGAACAGTACTGAGACATTATTCAGAAGTACACTTATTGCAGCAGACAATGTAACAACCTGAATAACAACCATGCCTTTATAAACATAAAAGTTTATACATAATACTGATACAATCCCAAGGCCTCAAACATTAGCCTTAAGGGCATACCCCAACACTAATGACTCCCATGTAGCGATCCGGTGGTTGACTTGAGCATTGGACGAATGAACATGGTATGGAGGGTTGTGTACATCGAAACGGGGTCACCGGGGTGAAACTGAGCCTTCAGGGGCATTCACCGTTCACGGCCTGGCCGTGACGGTCTTCATGGCCATGATTGGGTGCTCTGGCATGTGCCGTATCGTTCACAACCTAACCATGATGGTCGTCACGGCCGTGACCACGTTCGCATCTGGAATCATAGGTTTTCTGATTTTTCGTCGAAGCAATCACGACATGCCTATGATGGTGATCACGGCCATGCATGTGATCGCCGAAATTCGCTGAGCTGGTCACGGCTTGGCCCTCCTAGCCGTGATGGGGGGCACGCCCGTGCCTATGTCTGCTGGAGCCTGTCATGCCCGTGATAGTGGTCACGACCTGCTCATGACTGTCTCGTAGGGAAAAATTTGGAGGTGCTTTTGAGTCTAGATTTTTCCCCTCTTCAGTGCTGTCTTCTCCTACATCAACTCTCTATTATGTCTGCAAGTGCACGGATACTTCGAAGTAATAAAAGATATCAAACCACAGAGACCTTATTTGTTAAGTACCGAATAATCGATTTCTCAATAGCTAGGCAAACTGATTGTGAGGAAAGCAAATGATCGAAAAGTTCACGAAATATCAGAGAGAGAATTGGGACTAGGGGTTCATCCATCCTGATTTCTATGATTGGATATAAATAAATGTTCATCAGTTTATTCTTAATATGATAAAGATATAATTTGCCTTAATAAGAAATCATCTCACTGTCACGCAGATGATTAACATAAAATAATTCTCCCTCTCGCACAGATTTATTCTATGTTTAAGAAAAGCAAACTTTGACAAAGAGATTAAGAATCACTCTCGTGCATTCTATCTCGATATCAATATCTCGAATGAAACTAAGTATTCTCATACCTTAGTTTCACAAGTTTTACTTAAAGTTTTCTAACAATCAAACATCTATCTCTAGCATATTTTCATGTCTATATCATTAATCCATCCTAGAACAAAATATCAACAAGTTAGTAAACTTCTAAAATTTAGAATTAAGAACAAACCTAATCTCTTACGATAAGTTCCTATACTTGATTTTAGTGCTCCAAGTTTTATAAATCACTTCTTAGTCCATATCATAAAACTCTGTCACATGCTGACAATATGAAACTAGGAAGCATTGAAGGTATTAATCACTTAAGTAAAATTATCATATAAAAAAATATTCTGATGAAATAGAAGTCATTCAGTCATTAAGAAATCAAGAGGACTACGCCCCATGTCCCAAAGAGGTTTAAGCTAGCATGATGATACGCACCGCAAGCGCACGGTGTTATCGAAGTAATATAAAAGATTGTCGATCCCACAGGGAGCTAGGTCAAGTACTAACTATTTTGATGTTTGGAAGCTAAGCAATCTGATTTTTGGGTTTTGAGAATAAAGTAAACTAACTCAACTATAAATAAAATAGGAAGAGCAACAATAAAAATATGAAGAGTGTCTAATTGATGGATATCAGGACTACGGAATTCCCCACATTGACTGATCTATCTGAAATGGAATTTAGTTGATGCATGAGTTTATCATTTTATATAAGGAATCTTTTCTAAGTTACAGGATGCCCCCTCTCGGTGGTACACCCTGGTGCTTATTCGGAATGGTCTCCTACTCTCGCGGTGGATCGTTCTAAATAAACCCAATGAGTTCTATGAAAAATTATGTTGCCCTCGAGCAAAAACCAAGCACTCTCATGTCATGGATTCACAAGTTTTACTTAGGGGTTCCACCGCCACGATCCTCCTCTCGGTATGAATCACGTCGGCTAACGCACAACATTACTTGATCAAGGTAATATTATGAAATAAGCACAACTAAATAAAATATGCTTAGATAAGACTCAAAACATCAAGAAATTTTAGTTCATACAATAGATCAAGTCAAAGGGCTTCATCCGAGCCCCAAATAAAGGTTTAAACTAGAAAAGCCATACAAATATGCACAAATCTCTCAAATCGACAAAGAAAACTAGAAACAAAGATAAAGGAGAGGTAGGAGAAGATGATGCGAATGTTTACTCCAAGTTTGGTGAAGATCCACTGTGAAATCGCCCCAAAATCCTCTCTGGAAGCCCTTGTCACCAGCCCTACTCTCCCTAGCCAATTCATCCCACGATTTCTCTCCAAATTGGCAACAAAAATTAGGGATTTTATATTCCTTATGTTCTCCTTCAAATTAGCTTTCCAAAAAGTCTTCATTTGCCAAATTTGGACATCAATTAGGCTCAAAATCACTAAAAATTCGAGCAGGTGTCGGGCTGCCCAGTAAGAATCACGGGTGAACCCTGTGGGGTTCACCAGGCTGTGAAGCAGTCTGTGAGTTTCGGTCATTAGCAAAAGCACCGGTGAACCCCGTCGGGTTCACCTGGCTATATTTTTCAAAGAAAGCTCTGATCGATCACAAATTTTTTTGTGTAGCTTTGTCTCATCACTAGAAATCACTCCATGGCTTTAGAATCTTCAAATGACCTCTAGAAATGAGTGATTTTACCTAAAATTGCATAAAAATAAGGAAAAATGAAGATTCCGAACAAAGCAAGTAAATAAGTCTGAATATTACATAAAAGCATCATAATATGCCTTATTTTCAGATAAAATGATATCAGAAAATACTACAAAAATGCATGGCATCACATGATCAAAGAATTATAATAAAACATCATTTAGAGTGATTAGAAATTGAAAGAGAAGAGTAAAAGTTACAAAACAGGGCTGTAATGAAAATTACAGCCCGTAATTTTGCTCCTGGACGCGATGAATAGTGGCGGCGCCCTTGTTTTTGTGGATTTCTCCCTCGATCGATCTCCTTTCACTCTGAAATTTTTGTGGTATGTTCTACTTCCTCAGGCAAATCTTCCTCTTAAATTTCACGACCGGAGGTGGTCTGTACGCTGAACGGTGACAAACCCTAGGGCAGCGGCGATTCTTCGAAATTCTTCGTGAATCTGTGATAAAAATTCTTCCTTTTGCTTTTAGCTCGTTCTCCTCTTTATCCTCTTCGTTCCCCTTTTTACGGATCTTCAATTAGTGGTCCAAAACTTGAGAAATCGTCTTTGCAAGAAATCCGCAGAAGAATCGAGCAAGTTATGGAAATCTAGGTTTCAATTACGGTACCGTGATGAACGTTACAGTACTGCCGTAATTACTTCATAAGTTATTGTAGGAAAACAGCCTGCAATTATGCAATCTAAAATTCATTACATTAGTGTCATAATCTTCTTAATTGTTTCTGAAAGTCTCTATAAGAAATTGTCCCCCTCTGAATTCAATCTTTAAGATCCATGACTAGATCAAATAAAACTTCGCAATGTGAATAAATAGAACTTCAATCTCATGAGTTCACCTAGTTTGAGTTTTGAGTCCATGATGTCTTTGTTTACAGGAATAGGAACCTCAAAATCTTTTTCCACTCAAATTTTCTCTCTTCTTTTTTATGTTTCTTTGACATTTTCTAAGATGATTACCACCTTTCTTCTTGTGACAAATTTAGAATATATTGGTCACATAACCAACATAATAGAACTCATATCTCTTTAAGTAGGAAAATATCTTCTTGAGATAGCGGAGTTAATGTCAAAGAATCTCTCCAATGGCATGTACCCACATAGATACATACTTTTTAATTGAACTTCAACTCTTATCTTCGGTACCATTGCATATACAATGTCAAGAAGAGGAGTTATTCTTTTCAGACTTCAACCCATGTATTTAGGTCTCACTGCCAATTTTTCGCAATGTCAAATAGGGGAGTCACTTTTCTTTTTGGATTTCGGATTTTTTCTTCCCAACAAATGACAAGATGTACTTTAATGATCTACTAGGTTTAATCAATTGATATCAATCCAAAAATCATACAACAAATGCTCATTTTATTTAAAGGAGTTATTTCTCTTTCAAATTTCATTCATAAAACAACATATTTACCTAAAATTTCATGTATTAATCAATGGAAAATTCTAATAGATAAATTATATCAAAGAAATAAATTCAACATATTAGGTCTATTTCCAATTCTCAAGTACTGTCATGTACAGTAATTTATCATCAAGAAAAATTTGGCATGATAACTGTAGTAATTTCATGAATTCATTCTACACATCTTCATCACAGCGTCAAAATTTTCAATAGATCAGAAAAATATATCATTATAGACCTTGACTTCAACCATCCAAATCATAAGAATGCACTAACACATGGTGTACAAAACCATATCACGTCATCCATGCAAAGCATACAAAGTTATACAACCATATCGAAAAAGATTTAGCGGTTATAACTCAGAATCGAGGATAAGTAGTAGGCGGACACAAGAAGTATGACATCCTTCCTTTTAAAAGTAAAAAAAAAATCATTATCAATCAATAAAGCACAAGTAAAGCAATAGATAAGGAAAAGGATACTCACAAAGCTCTACTCATCCGAGTGTGTCTCCTCGTTATCTCCCTCAGCAAATGGGGTGAACAAGGCTTCAAACAGGTTCAAAATCAAGCTCCCAAAGCTAGATTTTCGAGCTACAATCGAACTTCCAAAGACTCTAGGGAAGATCTTCCACCTTTCCCGAAGCTTCTTGAAGTAGGAACCGGCTGGATTGAAGCTCGAATGAAGAAAATCGAAGCAAGGGCGGAAACTGGTGGAAGAGTAGCAGGTGGGGTCGATCGAGCTCAAAAATCTCAAAATCTCAAGGAGAAATCAGTCGGAAAGGGTTTAGGAAGGGTCGTCGAAGGATTAAGAAGCAAGAAATCGAAGAAAACCAGAAGTCGGCACGATCTCAAGGCAAAAAAAAACTAAAAGCATGGTGCTGAAACCCTAAATACGACGGCAAAATCACGTGGGGCTTGCACAATTACGGTACCGTAAAACATTTATGGTAGTGCTGTAAAATCGAACAAACTCTCGGGCAGAAAACAGACCGGAAATATGGTACCATAAAATAATTATGGCACTGCTGTAATTTCTTCAAAAATTCTGAAAGTTTCGGCAAGAAAATGACCCAAAAATATGGTGCTGTAAAAATCGTTACGGCACTGCCATAATCCATGTAAAACCGTAAAAAGCAATACGGTGGTGTCGTAAAATCCATAAACTCTTAGAAATCTTCTGGTCAAAAATCACTCAACATTACGGTACCGTGAAAATATTACGATGGTGCCATAAAATAGGTAAAACTTTCTGGATGAAAACGGACCAAAATTACGGGAGGTAAAATACATTATGGTAGTACCGTATAGGCATTACGGTACCATAAAAATCGTTACGGTAGTACCATAATTTATCCAAAAATTCAGAGATCGCCGTTTATCACAAAAAAATTAATCTGAATTACCTACAAAAAGAAAAAGAAAAAGTTAGTACACAAATAAAATAAAACAAAGAAAAAAACAAAAATAAAAGAAAGAGAGAGTGCTTGGGTTGTCTCCCAAGAAGCGATAATTTAGTGGTCATTAGCTTGACCGTTCTGCACTCGGATTCGATCATGGTGGGGTCTTCAATTGCCATTCTCATTTCTCTTTGTTTTCTTCACCACTTCTGAATATATAAGGCTCATTCAAGAGACAGTGTCCAACTTTACCCAAGAACCTTTTTCCTTTCTTAAGCATTTTCAATCTTTCTTTTTTTCTCTGTCTCTTCTTCTTTCTCTTTTCAGTTTTTAAGTCAGTTTTCTCCTGAAATCCTCTATTCATACACTCAGAAAAAGTGTCAGTCTCAATATTAGAGGGCTCATCAAATAAATTACGCATATCACTAACAACATCATCTATTATATCAATACTACAACATGACCCTGAATATGATGCTTTTTTCAATGAATCTGTTAAATCAAACTCAATTATGTTATCACAAATATTAAATGTGAGTTTTCCTTTCCTAACATCAATGACTACACCTGCTGTGGCCAAAAATGGTCTACCAAGAATAATTGGGTTTTTAGAACTTTCCTCCATTTCAAGAATTACAAAGTCTACTGGAATAAAATACTCACCTATTTGAACTGGAACATTTTCTAAAATACCAATTGAATACTTTACCGATGAATTAGCGAGCTGCAAAGATATTGAAGTTGGTTTAAGCTCTCCCATGTCCAATTTTCTGCAAATAGATAAAGGGATTAGACTTACACTAGCACCCAGATCACATAAGGCTCGGTCAAAAGCCACACTCCCAATTGAACAAAGTATAGAGAAACTACCTGGATCCTTTAATTTCGGTGGCAACTTATTCTAGATAATAGCACTACATCTTCAGTTAGAGCCACAGTACCAAAGTCCTCTATCTTTCTCTTATTAGACAAAATTTCTTTCAAAAATTTAGCATAGTGGGCATTTGAGATAAAGCTTCAGTGAATGGAATATTAATGTAAAGCTTTTTTAAGGCATCAAGAAATTTTCCAAATTGCTTATCTAACTTGGCTTGCACTAGTCTCTGAGGAAAAGGTATAGGTGGCCTATATGGGGCTGGTGAACTAGGCCTAGGAAGA
Source organism: Costus lasius (assembly GCA_027563935.2). Lineage (NCBI taxonomy): Eukaryota > Viridiplantae > Streptophyta > Magnoliopsida > Zingiberales > Costaceae > Costus > Costus lasius. The sequence goes on from CM050452.1 coordinate 57,551,489, forward strand.
TCTGACTGACATGACTTATCACCCTTATGAGGTGGCAAACTAGTTTGGGACTGCTCATGCACAGGAGATTTTTCCATGTCTAATTCATTGTTATGTTCAATCTCAGGCTCTTTTTCATTATCCTCAACTCTCCCTTTAGGTTCATCTAATTGCCTCCCACTCCTAGTAATGATAGCATTACAGTACTCCCTAGGGTTAGGTTTAGGTTTGGCAGGTAATTTCCCTAGGGGTCTATAAGCTGTGCTAGCTTGTTGTGCTATCTGTGTCTCTAAAATCTTATTGTGTGCAACAATACCATCCAATCTAGAGTTAATGTGCTTAAGGCTCTCTGTAACCTCTTCATTTTGTCTCATCTAGGCACCCATGAATTTTTCAAACATGTCCTCTAGGCTAGATTTTTGGGGTTGACTCTGATTTTGTTGTCTCTGCTGGTACCCTCTATTCTCACCTTGCCCCTCAGTGTTATTATTATTTTTCCAAGACAAATTTGGGTGATTTCTCCATCCAGGGTTGTAGGTACTAGAGTAGAGATCATTGTTTCTACCTTGATTATACCCCCCCCCCCAACAACATTAACTGCTTAGAACCCTGATCAGTAATAATTTTACACTCCTTAGAATAATGCCCAGAATTTCCACAAATATCACACACAACAGAAGATGAAACTACAGCAGTTTGCATTTGAAAAGAATTAGATATATTGCACAAAGAATCTACCTTTTCAGCTAAGGTGCGCTAGTTATCACTTTCATTCTTACCATGGGCAGGTCGATACAGCACTCCTCTCTCAGTAGTCCACTGGTTGTGATTCAAAGCCATCTCTTCAATCAGTGTGTTGGCATCTTCAACTGTTTTCTTCATCAGAGCTCCTCCTGCAGCAGCATCAACAGTTAGACGGGTACTATAGAGTAAACCATTATAAAAAGTTTGAATTAAAACCCAATCTTCTAATTCATGGTGAGGGCACTTCCGTTCTAACTCATTGAAGCGCTCCCATGCCTCACTAAGTGATTCGCCATCCCTCTGTGCAAATCTCGTGATCTAATTTCTCAACTGAATCATCTTACTAGGTGAAAAGTATTTCATCAAGAATGCATTTGACAGTTGTTCCCAAGTGGTGAATGTTCTAGTCGGACAAGAATGTAGTCAGGCTTTTGCTCAGTCCCAAAGGGAAAAAGGAAACAATCTCAGTTTAAGAGCATCATCAAATACACCATTAATTTTCATAGTATCACAAAATTCAAAAAAAAGAGTTAAGTGTTGATTAGGATCCTCTAGAGGAGATCCTCCAAATTGATTCTGCTGGATCATGGACAGGAAGGCTGGTTTAATCTCGAAATTATTTGCATCAATTGTTGGCCTAGTAATGTTGGAGCGAATTCCCTATGTATTCGGGGCTACATAATCTCTAAGTGTTCTTCTCTCAGCCATGATTGATTCTTCTTCTTTTTCCTTTGCAAATCTAAGTTTCCTACGCAATCTAATAGTTTTATTAATTTCAGGATCAAAGGGGACTAATGGTCTTGATCTAAGAGTCCTGCGCATAAACAAGTAGAAGATCAAATAAATTGAAAATTCACAAAAAATAAGAGAAAATCAAAATATAACACGGAAAATTCAGAAAATAATAAAAATAAATCTTAGTCTAGCAATACTATCAATTGTTGGTGTATATGCCCTGCAGACCAATGTATGGACATGGTCAGGCATTGTATGAATGTACTTGGATAGAACTATTATTCTTTATAGAGGCATGGTCGTTATTATGCAGACTTCTCATAAGCTATCCCCAGACAAGGTACCATAGCAGATATGGGACAGCTTTGGTACATGTAAGACTGGTGTATGGGCTGGTTAGGTGCGGGGCACAGTAACGCAGACATACAGGTGCATTGGATGCACTAGAGTGATCCACCGTGAGGATTGACTTGTCTAGTCAACAAGTCAATCTCACATGCAAGAGGTTTGCATTGAACCTTAGACTTGAGGTATTCATGTCTAGATTTGATGATGGATATGCTTTGATGCAGTCTTACATCTCTCCGTAATTGGGGGACCAAAACGACTGTCATAGGGCATGTCATAAGTCACGTAGAGACATGGATGACCAATAGTAGGATTTGCCCCTTCCTTATTAGAAGCATGATATCCACTCGGGGGCGCCCCACCTTATTGGTGCATGACAGGAATGTGTGGCCACACTTGTTGAGTCATGACCAATGCATTGGATTGATAAACTTGAGACTAATCCAATGACAGGATATCAGTTTAGGCAAAGGGATCTATAATGCAATGGGAATCCCCGTTGCTTGTTAGGAGTTGTTGCCATAATGACTTAAGTCCTATGACATGGGTAGTAGTGATGTGTTGCTAGATACCCCTCACTACTTATGATGTTTACATCATTGCCATCGTCATATGGATCCTACGGGGTCACACGCAATAGACTCTTGACGTTGCTTTAATCAGAAGCCTTTGGATCAAGTTATTGGATAACTTGGATCCATTTGGAAGATTTCATCAGCGCCAATGGGCCTGATGAGTTGGAAGAAAGTTATTGGAGACAAACTTCATTTTTGGTAGGTTGACCCAAAATTGACCTAGATTGGTCACATTTGGATTAGGGTTGCATTGGATTGGATCCAATGGCTTAATCAACCCATGCCATGAAGTTTGGGTTAGCTCATTATCCAATGAGGCCCAATAATAAGTTATCATGAAGAATGAATTGGCTTAAAAGGGTATAATGGGGAGAAACCCAACCCCATTGGTGCCTAGGGGCATAATGGGGTGTGGGTGGCATAAATTGCTTCCTTTGGAAGGAAGTGGTGCCTCCCCCTTCATCCTTTGATGGTATCTTGCCTCTATGGTAAGTGTTGGGGCTGATATGGCTTGAGAACTTTTAGGAAAGTCCTTGGGCACATATGGTTAGGTTGAATGAGGATTATGGCAAGGTCTTGGAGACTTTCCTTACCTCATAAACCCTACATGCACCCAAACCCTTATCCTAGCCGAATTCCTCTTGCATGTTGCGCCTAGCCCTTTCTCCTTCAATGGTAAGAATGCTTTGTGGCATATCTTGGGCTTATGTATTGCTTGGGGTGCAAGACAAGGTCTTGGCGCATAAGGAAGGGTTGAATGGGTTTAAGGAAATGTCTTGGAGACTTTCCTTGCCACAAACCCTTTCATCCTAGCCATACACTTGCCCTAATCCTAGCCCTTGCCCAAACCGCCTCTTGTCCTATTTATAGGACCCCTTGCCTCCCTTCTTGTTGATGTTGTTCGAGTGGACAATCTCTTGGAGGCGTGACATATCTCTTGGAGAGAATTGGAGGGCAAGTGGCGAGAGCAATATTGGGTTGGCGCAAGCTTCTTCCAAGTGACCGCAACTTCTTCTTCATCTCCCTCTCTTCTTGGTGCAAGGAGTCTTAGTGCTTGGTGGCATCTCCTTGCCACAAGCCTTATCCGTTCCTTGGCCATTGGCGCACCTTGCTTGAAGGTGGCGCAAGCAAAGAAGAAGAAGGAAGTACTTGGCACATCTTCTTCCTCCTCATCTCTTCTTAGCGCTTCTACCTTGGAGGTGGAGCAAGATCTGAAGAGAGTGACAAAGGCTTGATTCTCTTTTCGAGGCTAGCACCGAGCGTGGAAGGGAGCAACGTTGAGACGGTCGACGCGTGGATACTTGTAGAGGGCGAACACTTGGGCGCCTTCAACATGGCTTCGGCAACTAGACAAGCAAAAGAGGTACATCTCTAACACATCCTTGTGTCTTCTCTCTCGCATGGATCCTTGGGACCGGAATATGTTTCAGGTGTAATGATTCTTCCGCTGCGTCCTGGGACTGCAAAATTTTAAATTACACCCGGTATTCCCTAACATCAATTATATCAATATTAACAAAAACCAAGGTCCCCGGCAACGGTGCCAACAACTTATTGTGTCCGCAAGTGCACGGATACTTCGAAGTAATAAATGATATCGAACCACAAAGACCTTATTTGTTAAGTACCGAATAATCAATTTCTCACTAGCTAGGCAAACCGATTGTGAGGAAAGCAAACAATCAAAAAGTTCACGAAATATCAGAGAGAAAGAATTGGGACTAGGGGTTCATCCATCCTGATTTCTATGACTAGATATAAATAAATGTTCATCAGTTTATTCTTAATATGATAAAGATATAATTTGCCTTAATAAGAAATCATCTCACTCTCACGCAAATGATTAACATAAAATAATTCTCACTCTCACACAGATTTATTCTATGTTTAAGAAAAGCAAACCTTGACAAAGAGATTAAGAATCACTCTCGTGCATTTTATCTCGATATCAATATCCCAAATGAAACTAAGTATTCTCATACCTTAGTTTCACAAGTTTTACTTAAGGTTTTCAAACAATCAAACATCTATCTCTAGCATATTTTCATGTCTATATCATTAATGCATCCTAGAACAAAATATCAACAAGTTAATAAACTTCTAAAATTTAGAATTAAGAACAAATCTAATCTCTTACGATAAGTTCCTATACTTGATTTTAGTGCTCCAAGTTTAATAAATCACTTCTCAATCCATATCATAAAACTCTAACACATGCTGACAATATAAAACTATGAAGCATTAAAGGTATTAATCACTTAAGTAAAATTATCATAACAAAAAATATTCTGATGAAATAGAAGTCATTCAGTCATTAAGAAATCAAGCGGACTACACCCCATGTCCCAAAGAGGTTTAAGCTAGCATGATCGAAGAATTACAATAAAACATCGTTTAGAGTGATTAGAAATTGAAAGAGAAGAGTAAAAGTTACAAAATAGGGCTGTAATGAAAATTACAGCCCGTAATTTTGCTCCTGGACGCGATGAACAGTGGCGGCGCCCTTGTTTTTGTTGATTTCTTCCTCGATCAATCTCCTTTCACTCTGAAACTTCTGTGGTATGTTCTCCTTCTTCAGGTGAAGCTTCCTCTTAAACAGTGGTGGCCGGAGGTGGTCTGTACGCTGAACGGTGGCAAACCCTAGGGCAGCGGCACTTCTCCGAAATTCTTCGCGAATCCATGATAAAAATTCTTCCGTTCACTTTTGGCTCGTTCTCCTCTTTATCCTCTTCGGTCCCCTTTTTACGGATCTTCAATTAGTGGTCTAAAACTCGAGAAATCGTCTTTGCAAGAAATCCGCGGAAGAATCGGGCAAGTTATGGAAATATGGGTTTCAATTACGGTACCGTGACGAACGTTACGGTACGACCGTAATTACTTCAGAAGTTACTGTAGGAAAATGGCCCGCAATTACGACACTATAAAATTCATTACAGTAGTGTCGTAATCTTCTTAATTGTTTCTGAAAGTCTCTGTAAGAAATTGTCCCAATATTACGGCACCATAAAATACATTATGGTAGTGCCAAAATTTTCCAAAAAGTTTCTATGGGAAGTGGCCATGAAAATCATTACGGTAGTGCCATATTTGCAGATTACGGCCGTAAAATTCATCACGGCACTGCCATAATTTTGCTATAAAAGTCTGTTTGACTTGAAATTTGATGTGTAAACTCCTCTTGATGATTAGAATCGATAAATGTATTGAAATTGCTTAAAAACCTATCAGAATGATGTCTTTTTACTTGAAATTAATCAAAAACCAAGAAAGGTGTAGATTCCGAAGTTTTGGATAAATAAGGCATAAAAATAAGCAAACGAGCATGATTATAACTCAAAAGTGCAATGGATTTAGCAAAAAATATGCTATGAGATTTAGAGTCATCACTCCCCCCCCCCCCCCCACAGTTTGAAGAGTTCTCCTACAAACAACTAGGGGGAAGAGGCTGATCGGTATCCAAGGGCTCCTCCAATGGACCATGGAAGGGTAGAATGTCCACCACATTAAAGACGGGGTGGATCCCCATGCTCTTGGGTAAGTCCAAGACATAAGCGTTGGAGCCGATCCGCCACCCACTGCATAGGGACCCATGTAACGTGGCCGGAACTTAAAATATGCCCTATTGGATAAATGCTTGGGGTGGATACACACTCTTACCAACTCACCAATAGAGAAATGATGTGGCCTACGGTGCTCGTTGGCCCTCATTGTAGTACAAGTGTTGCCCAAAAAGATACGATGCCAAACTTCATCATGGAAGCAACCTACATGCTGGGCAAAAGAGTATGCATGCGCGGAGAGGTGGGACTCCATGGGAAGGTCATGCAAGTCAATGGGTTTACGCGGTTGATGGCCTAGGACAACTTAGAAGGGGCTAAGACCCGTAGACCTATTGGCTGCACTGTTGTACGCAAATTCCCCCAAAGGGAGGATGGTATCCCATCACCTAAGGTGATTGTCTATGAGGCAACGAAGCAAATTACCCAAACTATGATTAACCACCTCGGTTTGCCCATCAGTTTGGGGGTGATAGGCCGTGGAAAACTTTAGGGTGGTGCCCAAGAGGGCCCAAAGTGAGCGCCAAAAGTGGCTCACAAAGCGTATGTCACAATCGAACACGATGGTCAAGGGGAGACCATGGAGACGGACAATCTCCTTGACAAAAAGATGGGCTACGTGGGAGGCATCTGCAGTCCGTGAACAGGGTATAAAGTGGGCCATCTTCGAGAACTAGTCTACAAGCACATAGACGGAGTCAAAGCGGGAGGTGGTCCGGGGTAACCTAAGGAAAAAGTCCATGCTAAGGTCACGCCAAGGACCTTCAGCGACGAGCGGTGGGGTGTAGAAACCCATGTTTGGGGGCGGGGTTTAGCTAGTTGGCATGTGCCATAGAGGTGCACAATGCGCTTGACATCCTTGCGGAGGGTGGGCCAACACAGGTGCTCCTCCACCATCTTAAGGGTCTTGTCCCAGCCATGGTGGCCAGTGATACCATCCGCATGCAACTCAGGTAAAAGATGATCTCGAAGCGATGATTGGGTAATGCATAGGCGGTTGATGTCGTCCGCAAGTGCACGGCAACATCGAAGTAAAAAAAATATTGATCCCACAGGGAACAATGGTTAAATACTGACTCTACTTAGAATCGTTAGCTAGACTAATCTAAAAGAGAATGATTCTTATCTCAACTAAATTGAAGAAATAATAAAACAATCTTTGGTTGTAATCGATTTATGGAAATTCAGGATTTAGGGTTCACCACTCTAAATTTCATGACTATTTAAAGTTAAAGAAATCTTAAGAAGGATTTACTGTGTTGAAGGGGATTTATCAGCATGTACAGACCTCTCAGTAGTAAAATCCGGTGTCCATCCAAATTAATCCCCTACTCAAAACAAACCCAATGAGTTCTTGACAAATCAATAAAATCCCTCAAGCCGATTCGAACTACTCTCGTGTTCAAATCAACCTGTCCAAATATTATAGATCCAACGTCACAATTCACCTCTCAGTACTTCTTGTGACATCTCTAAGCAAGAAAATTATGGCCAGTAATTAACATGTAAATAAGCATAACAATAATTGAATCAAACACATGTAAATTACTTCAAAAGATGATAATAAATAATTAAGTCATGAAAATTTAGAGGGCTATACCCTTAATCCCGAATAAAAGATTTACGCTGACATGTTATACATATTCATGGTATAAAAATCCATGTTTCATTACAAAATTTGCAAATAAGTATGAAATCGATAAAGGAAAACAAGAATTAAGGCTCCCTAATGAAGATTGACGCCAACTCACCGGTGAAATGAAGCTTTTTCGGTCAGAAATTGAAGATCGCCGCCGTTCACCCTAGGTCTCGCCTCTTCGTCGAATCCCGCTAGAAAATTGGCCAAAAAGTCCAAATAATCTGTCCAAAGCTCCCTTATATAGTTCTCCATCCTTAGATTAGGTTTTCCCAAATTTCAATGCGAAAAAGAATCAAATCGAGTGAAAATCTGAGTGAAAATCGGAATCGGCGGACACAATCACGGCCGTGATTATAATCATGGCACCAGCCGTGAAACATTCTGTATAGAAAAATTAAGAATCACACTGGTGTTGACCAGCTGTCATGCATGGTTGAAAATAGGGGGCAAACCGACGACCCCCTAATCAAGCTTTGCTCGATAAAGCAAACAAATGACTCGTTCCAACAACTTTGAACCTTCTCAACCCCTATTCATTCACCGATCAACTGACGATCGATCGGGCGGGCAGGTTGGGAAGGTGATTAGCAAAGAAAGGAATCTCTGAGAGATAGATTCTACTGTTTGGTTAGGACGAATGAGTGGCTGTTAAGCATACTTGGGAGGAGGTCAAACCATCCCCGAGTCAGGTAAGTCAGAAAAGGGGGAGCCCGCAGTCTAGACTACATCTCAGGAGTTTGAAGACCATCCCATTTCAACCAAAAATACAAGCAGGTATCTAACCTTCCTTCTGGAAATCCCCATGAAAATATTCACAGCACTATCCCGTGAAACTTTCTTCATGAGATCATGGCCATGAAAATAATCACGGCACTACCCAAGATTCTTTCTGTGAATTTTTAGAAAATAAAACTACAGCTGCTATTTTAATCATGTTCTCTTCAAATCACGGCCATGAAAATAATCATGGCACTGCCGTGATTCTCCATACAAACTCCATTTCGCCTGAAAATTGACGGGCAGCTTCGTTTCAACATTAGGAATTCATTCGTGCACGTGGATGCCTCAAAATGTATCAAAATCTTAGTCATTTTCCCTGAAATATGACAAAAGCAAGGAAAAGTAAAGATTCCAAACAAACAAAAGGATTTAAGTCAAAATAAGTGATAATATGATAAAAATAGGAGAGATTATGCATTTAAATCGTAGTACAAATACTGTATAAATACAAGACATCAACGGTTCCCCAAGAAAAGGTAGCCCTCGCAGAGCTGGTATGGAGACTCGAGGTCAGAAGACTCAGTAAGGGCGGCGTAGGGAACGCCAAAGTCGGGGCAAGTGGTGTATTCCTCCTTAATGTGGTCAAAGGTGTTGACGCGCGTGCGCATCACGCACAGGAGGGTTCAAACGCGACTCAATGCATCCGCAACGACATTCTCCTTACTTGCCTTGTGATTAATCATGAAGGAGTACTATTGTAAGTACTTGACCCATTTCGCATGGCGGGCGCCAACTTCTTTTGGGCACTAAGGAAGGACAAGGCCAAATGGTCGCTATACAAGACGAACTCTTGGTGGAGGAGGTAGTGCCTCCACTGACGAAGCGACTAAACAATGGCATAAAATTCCATGTCATAGGTTGAGTAACGCTGTTAAACAGCGTTTAATTTCTCATTGAAGAAGGTGACAGGGTGGCCTTCTTGAGAAAGGCAACCGCCGATCCCAGTACTGGAGGCATCACACGCGACCTCAAAGATTTTGAGAAGTTCGGGAGTCGCAGGATAGGAGTAGTCGTAATGGCATCCTTAAGGGTGTCGAAGGTGCGTTGAGTGGCGGGTGTCCACTCAAAGTCATCCTTGGACAGTCGTTGGGTCACCGGGGTCACAATCATGCTGAAACCCCAAATGAAACGGTGGTAAAAACTCACAAGGCCTAGACAGCTACGGACCTTAGACATGGTGCGAGGTTCGGGCCAATGCTAGATGGCCTCAACCTTGATGGGGTCAACAAAAAGACCTTCGTCGGACACAATGTATCCGAGGAAGTGAAAAAAAAAAGAGTTATGCCTTGTAGCTATGCCTTGGAGACATGTGATGAATAAACTAGAAAAAAAAAAGTAATTAAAACCTAAAGAGACAATAGGCAGCCAGATTTCAGTGCTACAAATAGACATCATTTAAGAAAAGTAGCTATGCCTTGTAGGAAAATTCAGATATCCAAAATTAAAACCGAGTATGCCGAATTGTAGAATAAAACTAATGCTTTTCAGGCGTGCCAAAAATATAGATTCATGAGTTGTCAAACATGTAGGGTATTTGCAACAATATCGCTAGTCAGATTATTCAATAGAAACAGTGCAGAAAATTATCAGATTGCAGATTTTGCAAAGCCTAAGTTGAACTGTTGGATCTGGGTATGCATCAACTAGTCCTCCTGAAAGAGCAAGATGCGTGCGTCATTATCTGACCAAAGTTGAAGACCTTGGTTACACCAATTGCTTAAAGCACCTGCAAGAAGAGAGCTAATCAGATTAGTTTTGAAACAAATGCAAGAATTTAATCAATTAGCAAAAGTTGGTGTCTCTTGTAGGTTGATATGATCAATTTGAATTTGTTCCAACTGGTCCACATGATGGAGGAAGATTTGGTCTTGCTATTATCCCAAAGGATCCGAGCTAGAGGCATGTCCGAGTGTGTTGAAATCCTGCAAGAAATAGCTTAATGAGATTAACGATACATGAAAACTAAAATAGGAAACTAAGAAGGATCTGGAACAGAGGAAGTGCGAGCGTGCAGTAGAATTGGTCGGCGGTCGTCCGGTGGTGTACGATCGCCGGACCTGCTACAACTGTAGGTTCATGTGGTAGAGGAGAAGACGTGGCTGGAGGTTGGGGTCAATTGGCCGCCTATCGAAGGAGCACGATGCGGAAGGGCGGAACTAGGTCGTGAACAGGGCGGAAACAGGGGATCGAGGTCGGCATTTCAATTCTGGTGATCGGAGAAGCGGATGGATGGATGCCGGTGGCTGGGGGTTCGTTGACAGGAGGAGAGGTAATGGTCGAAGTTTCATGGAGATCCGTCGGCTGGATCGTCAGCGGCGGCTCACGAACTTCGATAATCTAGGTTCGCTGAAACTTGCGGGTGGTTGCAACTAATAGAGAGTTTGAGGGGGAAGAGGAGATTAGAGAAGAGAGGAAGAGGGAGGGGCTCTGCCCTAGAAGGAGGAGAGGGGAAAGGTAGGTGACACAAGCACCTCAGATAAGAAGAAGAAAGGAGACATCCGATTGCGGATGAAAAACCATTTCCATTCAAAATTCTGCTATTACAATGTTCATGCGAGATACATATAGAGACACGCTTTGGAGACATTGTTGCCGAACGTTGTTGTTGCCATTTTTGATCAGCAGAGACATTGAGGCTTCCTTTGCAGCGATGAAGACGAGCTTGATCAGCAGGGAGAGACGTTGAGGCTTCCATGTTTGCAGCGATCAAGATTTGTGCACGCTTGATGAAATCTGGTGAAGATGAACGTTGGCTGCAATCAACTCCTAGATTCGTGTGATGAAAGTAGCTGCATCTTGATTTGTTGCTTGATGAAATCCAATTGGCTCGCTGATCGCCTGGAATAGTCTTGGGCCTCTTTTGTGGTAATTTATTCCTAAAAGTGGGCTTGTCTTGGACCTCTTTTGAAGTGGTTATTGATTAGGCTAGCTTTATTGATTGAGCTTGCTAGCTTATTCGCAAACTTTCGAGCCTTCATCTAGGGTAGTCGTATGCTCCACTTGTACCTCCGTGGCTTATGGTTTCTGCCCCCATCAGCCCTCAAGTAAGGTTTGCATAAACCAGACATGCAAATGCGGGGGACAATCACTGAAGTCGAAGTACGTGTCGATGGACGCAACCCAGTCTAGGAATTGCGTGGGGTCGAGGCCACCCACGAAAGGCGCAGGGGTGGTTCGGATAATGTGGCAAAAATTGTCCTCCGCTCGGGGTCCTTCATACAGGGTTGGGCTTGAGGCCTTTGTGCGGCCTAGACATCATCCTCATCAAAGGGCTCATCCTCATAAACCGGGCGTCCATGAGCCACGAAAGGCCTACGATGATCTGACTCATCCTTAAAAGGTTGGCACCGTGTAGGCGCACCTACCGGGGGTAACTCTCTAGTGGGAGTGAGGTGTGCAGACAGAGGAGGGTGACCCAGGTTAGGGCGTCTATGCTCTGACGCATCAAGACAATCAATGAGGTCCCAAATCCCAGCCATGAGTTGATGGATGGTAGTATCCGTCGCATTCCTATGGGCATCAAACCATGCCGTCAGTGCATTGATTTGCGCCGTAAGTGCCGCGATAGGGTCTAAATGGGTGCTAGTCCCTTTCGAGGGCTGGATCGACTCTTGGGTTTCGGGAATGGTTTCAGGGAGTTGGGATGACATGACTTGTGACCTCGTAGTCACCACGCACAAACAAAGGGAAGATACACTAAGTGCAGAATGCAGGAAACGCAATAACGATGTTGAAATATGCCAATGCAATGGAGTTGGACCATGCGAATAATAAGAATTGAACGTGAAACTCCACTGATACTAGAAATGATAGATCTACGATGGGTTTGTTGGTCCTTAGTGTTGTACTCTACGGTGTTGACACAATGCGCATAAAACGAGAGAGGGTCTTGAGACGAAGGAAGTTAAAATGCCTAGAAAATGTAGCAAGAAAACACGAGGAAACTGTCGACGAACTCGTTTCGGGGCAACGCGAATGGAAGAGAAACCAACGGCACTCAGAACTATGAAATTACACACTAACCTCTTGGAAAATTTTAAGCGTAGCACGTTTTAGGGGCAGCGATTTAGCAGGGTTCAGTTCGCGCGCCTATGAACCTAGAAACACACAAAAGAACAGAAAATCGTCCACGCCTCCAACGTACAGACGCTCGTGGGTGAAGGGGATGAAGGTAAAAATACAGTAGAAAAAGCACAAGAGAATTCCGGAAGCAGGCAAACCTGAGTCATCGGAGGTGGCGGGATTTACTTCTTATGAACTGAAAACACACTTTCCGAGTCGAGGCACCGACCACGACTCTTACAACTTTGGAATCGAGGCACCGACCGCAATCTCCACAAGCTGGAGCACTCTATCACTATAAGAGAACTGAAGACAAAGGCTAACCTATCCTCCTCTTTTATAGAACAAGAGGGGAGGGCACAAGACAAAAGGGAAATCCTACCAACTACCAACTCTTGCAGCCCCAAAAGTGGTCAAGTTGCAATATAAGACAAAATGAAACAAAGTCCTAACAACTAAAGTTGAAGCTAGTGCATGTCCTTTGATTCCTCGTTGTACAGACGCTACGATGGCGGTTAGATGAGCTCAGAACACGCCATGACAAAGCAGCAAAATTTTAAAATTATGGGCTAATTCGCCACGGTCGAGGCTTGTTCTTAAGCCGTGTTATTGAGCTGGTTGTGGTACCCATCTTGGCCCGGGCCCTTAGAAGGTCAGGTCGTGAGACCCATGGGTTGAAGGACCTTCGTATGGACCAATAATGGGCTAATGACTCCCATGTAAACTTTTATTTATCTTGATTTGAATTATTAATAAAAACTTTATTATATCTAGTCATAGGAATTAAAAAGTGATGAAATATTAGTCCCAATTTTCTCATTCCGACTTTTAATGTTTGTTTTCACTATTTCGTTCTTCCTTTATACCCATCATACATCGATCGCTTAGCTAGTAAAATTTTAATTATTTGGTACTTATCACATAGGTCTCTGTGGGATCGATATCTTTTTATTACTTCGACGTATCCGTGCACTTGCGGACACATCAAGTTTTTAGTGCCGTTGCTGGGGATCTTAGTTTTGTTAATATCAAAATAGTTGTTAGTATTATTACTATACTAATTTTTATTTGTTTTTAGTTTTAACATTGTTTTCTTTTTTTCAGGTTTTGGATCTTAATAGACCGTGATGAAAAATCACAAGGTTGTGATTTCTACAATTTCTGAATTTTTTGCTTTATTAACATTTTTTTAAAAGTTTTTCTATTCTATCAAAAATTTTAAAAATTCTTTAAAATATGCATATTTTAGGAGCTACGAGAATCTGCGAAAAAAAATTTCATAGATTTTCACACTACTGTGAAAATGTTCACGGGGCTGTGAAACTGTGAGCTATTTCGGAATTTAGGATTTTTTGGGCTTTCTAATACTCAAAAAATTCTGAAAAAATCACCAACAATTTTTAAAAAATATTTCTGATCGATTGGTGTTGGAAAATCTACATTCTGAGACTTTTTGTTTTTCTGTGTTTTCTAAAGTTGGATATTCTTTCTGCCGTTTTCTGAAATTCTAAGTTCACACAATTCTTCTATTTGTTTATGCATAGGACCCTTAGGTCAGGACCGCTAATTCCATTAGATCCTAAAATTGAAAAAACTTTTAGATTGCACAGGAAACTCAGGTTTGAAAAGAAAAAGGAAGAAGAACCAACCATGGAAGGAAGAAAATCGCTTAGAGATTATGGAGCACCAAATCCACTAGGGATACACTCTTGTATAGCCAGACCGGCAATTGATGCTAATAATTTTGAAATAAAACTGGCCTTGCTATCGATGATACAGCAGAATCAGTTTGGAGGATCGCTATTCGAGGATCCTAATCAACATTTTCTCTTTTTCTAGAATATTGTGATATCAATAAGATAAATGGTGTATCTAACGATGCTTTGAAACTTAAATTGTTTCCCTTTTCTCTCAGGACAGAGCACGTGCCTGGCTACAATCCCAGCCAACTGGAACATTCACTATATGGGATCATATTTCAAATGCTTTCATGTCTATGTACTTTCCACCAAGTAAAACAGTCTAGTTGAGAAACCAGATTGCTAGCTTTGCAGAGAGGGATGGTGAGTCACTGAGTGAGGCATGGGTGCACTTTAATGAATTGCAGCGAAAGTGTCCTCACCTAGCTTAGAAAAATGGATTTTAATTCATACTTTTTATAATTGTCTTCTTTATATCACTAGACTCACTTTTGATGCTGCTGCAGGTGGAGCTCTTATGAATAAGAGCATTGATGATACTTACAATTTGATTGAGGAGATGTTTCTAAATCACAACCAGTGGACCACTGAACGAGGGGTGCTATATCGTCCTCCACAAGGTAAAATTGAAAATGATGCATGGCGTGCCCTGGCAGAAAAGGTAGACTCTTTGGCTAATAAATTGGATACTTTTCATATGCAAACTATTATGGCTTCATCATCTATTGTTTGCGATATTTGTGGTAATCAAGGGCATAGTTCTAAAGAATGTAAGGTTATTGTTGAACGGGGTGTTGAACAAGCAAATACTATAGGGGGTACAACTAAGGTAGAAATAATGACCCGTACTCTAGCACATATAAACCTTGATGGAGAAATCACCCAAATTTATCTTGGAAAAATAATCAAGGGGCACAAGCAGATTCTAGACTGCAATTCCAACCTAGGAATACCAATTCTAATCCACCACCTAAATCTAGCTTGGAGGCAATGCTTGAAAAATTCATGAGTACCCAGATGAAACAAAATGAAGATGTGAATGAGACCCTCAAGCAAATAAACTCTAGCATAGATTACATGAATTCTAGGATGGAAAACATGAGTTCCCATACCAAAATGCTAGAAACCCAAATAGCACAGCAAGCTAGCACATCTTATAGAGCCCTAGGGAAATTGCTTGCCAAACCTGAACTGAACCCTAGAGAGCACTATAATGCCATAACTACCCGGAGTGGAAAACAGTTAGATGAACCAAGGGGTAGACCTGAGAATGATGAGGAGGAGGAGCTTGACATTGAACCTAGTAGTGAGCCAGCCTTGGAGACACCGCCAGCTCATGTGCAACTCCACTCTAGTTCGCCACCTCACAGGTGTGATGAGCCTTCACAGGGTCATGATAAGCCACACCAACCTGATGCTCCTAGACCAAGCTCACCTGCTCCATATAGACCTCCTATACCCTTTCCCCAGAGACTTATTCAAGTAAATTTAGATAAACAGTTTGGGAAATTTTTGATGTTTTGAAAAAGCTTTACATAAATATTTTTTTTTACTGATGCTTTGTCTCAAATGCCTACTTATGCGAAATTTTTGAAAGAAATTCAATCAAATAAAAGAAAAATAGAGGACTACGGCATTGTGGCATTGACTGAGGAGTGTAATGCCATTATTCAAAATAAATTGCCACCTAAATTGAAGGATCCAGGTACCTTCTCTATACCTTGTTTAATTGGAGAGATGACTTTTGACCGAGCCTTATGTGATCTTGGGGCTAATGTGAGTCTAATGTCTTTATCTATTTACAGGAAACTTGACATGGGATAGCCAAAGCCGATTTCTATTTCCTTACAGCTCGCCGATCGCTCAATTAAGTATCCTTTTGGAATTTTAGAAAATGTTCCAATTCAAGTAGGTAAGTATTTTATTCCAGCAGACATTGTGGTATTGGAGATGGAGGAAGACGGTAAAATTCTCATCATTCTTGGTAGACCATTCTTAGCAACAACAAGTACGATTATTGTTGTAAAGAATGGTAAACTCACTCTAAATATTGGTGAAAACATTATTGAGTTTAATTTAGCTGAATTTATGAAGAAACCATCATATACTAGATCTTACTGTAGTGTTAATGTTATAGATGATGTTAGTGATTTGCATAACTTATTTGATGAACCTCCTGATTCTGAATGTGATACTTTTTTAAATTGTATTTCACATGCTGATGATAGAAAATGTCAGGTGGAGGAAACTCGAGAAGCTAAATTAAAGACTCTTCCAAATAATCTTAGATAAGAATTTTTTGGACCCAATTCTACTTATCCTGTTATTATTAATGCACAGCTTAATAAGAAGGAGACTGACTTACTTCTGAAGAAGTTAAAAATTCCCAAAAAGAGGAAGAGACGACATAACCCCTTTATGAAAAAAGTTATGAAAAATGAGGAGTTAAAATTGCTTGATCCAGATAAGGAAAAGAAGAAATTCTTAGCCAAAGTAAAGCACTATTTTTGGGATGAGTCTTATGTATTCCAAAAATGTGACAAAGATCAAGGAACAAAACAAGGAAAGAATGGAGAAACCACTCAAGGAGCCGTTACCTAACCGGGGTTTAGCTTTGGTTATGCTAGTGACCTAAAAATTAGTGCTTCTTGGGAGGCAACCCAAGCACTTTTTTTAATTCTTCATTATTTATTATTTACATTCTTATTTTATTATAAAAATATTTTTTACTCCCCCATGAAAATTGAACTCGGAGTGTCACGGGGCTGTGATTTTATTAAAAAAAACATGCAGCTTTAACCAGCACTGCCTACTTCTTCACCTCTAGCTCTCTAGACGATGTTCTGACGCTGCCAACACCATCTCGTCCTCCCCTTGCCTCCAATGCCACCCATAAGCAATCCATGCCCCGCGGCCGTCAATCGACACATGCCTCGCCTGTTAATTCCATATTTCTCTTAGCTTCTTGCCTCCTGCTTCATGTCTTTTGCTTTCTCATAATACTAATCTGATTAAATGTGTTTTCGTAGGTATTTTAAGAAAATCGAGCAGCAAAACTCTTGATCTCTAGCATGAATAGGAATAACTCATCTTTCACTACTATTAGGATAACTTGATTAAATTTAAAAGTCCATGGATCATTCTACGACGCATAGCATCTTGTGTTGACTAATTAACTCCTACAATGGTTTCATTTACTAATCTGATTACTGTTTTTGTTGTAGGTATTTAAGGTGCTTTAATGAGTGGTAACCCTGATCTTTCACACAAATAGGAAGAACATGTTTCATTCTATCTCGTGGATTAGTTGGTTCCAGTGAAGGATCCTCAGTTCATCCTAGGAGGCACTGTAACTTTTGAAGTCTAATAAATTTATGTGCAGTTTTAATTTAGTGATCTAATTAGTCCTGTTGTTGCAGATGCCCTACATGCCTGACAGATAATGACCCTCTATTTTTCATATGCCTGAAAAGAACAACTTTTATTATACTATTTGGTTTTGTCAGTTTTCTTTGTGGATCATTAGATCCTACTCCTTGGCGTAGCTCCTTTTCATAAATGAATCAGCGGCTGCTTTGCTTTGCCTTCAACCAACTGCCGCTTCTTTTTCCTTCCTGCCAAGGAATCTTCAGTTGCAACTCCCCTATTCCAGCCGGCAATTTGATACACTGCAAGAAACTTCATCTTACACATCTTTGGCCAGTCGCCATCACCTCTGTTCCAGACACCGACTTTACCGCTAGCACCTTCTTCAACTACCTCAGTTTCCACTGATTGGCTGCCACCAGCCGGCATCACCCAGCAACTTCTTCTACCAGCACACTCTTTAGACCTCCAATGACACCTCTGATTACCTTGGGAAGAAGATATTTTTAGCTAAGGTAAGATACTATTTTTGGGCTGAGCCTTATGTGTCTAAGAAATATGCAGGTAAAATTTTTTTAGAAGGTGTATCTTTGAGGAAGATATAGCCAATAATTTTTTTTATCATGCACACACCCCAGACGACAATGATAGCGATTGAGTTCGCTATAGAATTGTTGGCTGAGCATCTTTTATTCTTATGCTTTTGATTTAGTTGTATTATTGATATGATGATTTTTCTTTGAGATCGATGCGGTTGTATGGATGATGTGATTCTGAATCTATTATGATCATGATTTGTGGTTTTCTAACAATGTGATGAGATGTGTGTTATTTAAATGTTGATGACAGGTTGTTTATTCTTTCTTAACCATATCGTTTGAAATAATACGTGTGGATGATTTATTGGTTTGGAGATTTGTGAAATTACGTGTAATGATTTTTGGATGAAATTAGTCCTGGTATGATTAAGAGTTTCATTTGAAAAATATTTTGCATTCTTGTGATATGAGTTGAATAATAGTTGCTTGATTTTAATTTTTCTGATCTGCTAGATAAAATTATTTTCATCAAAAGAAACTAGAGAATACCTGTGAATAACTTGCTTCAACTCCTCTAGTGTAATACACTGTAGTCATGAGTTATATTATGCCTTTTTGGTATACTTTAAGTCTGTTTCAATCAAGTAACGAAACGAAATTTATTAAAATATTATTTTACCCTTGAGTTAAAAGATTGATAACGATTTAAGTACCATGCCCTTGGCTAGCTCTCTCCGGAATAAAGAAAATAAATAAATAAATAAATACGAAAAAAATAGATAGCTATAGGTCAAGTGGATAACTCTAATGACTACTTATAATTATGCTATGAGTTATATTACACTGTCTTACGGTGTACTTTGAATAATGTTATCGTGCTAACAGGAAAGGGTCGATAACCATTCAAGGACTAGTTTGCTTTAAAGAGTTAATTACGGAATATTCTCTAGTATCGATAAGTGAAAATTATTTTTGAATGTAAATTGGATTGATTGAGAGAAAAGTTTACAATTGTTTAAACAAGTTGAGCCTACATGCCGTATCATGGATTATGAAAATCTTATTCATCTTGGATTATAACTTTTTGAAAGTCTTTTTTAAGGTATTTCTTTAAATCTCTTATTCTTGTAAATCATTACATATATTATAGATGACTTTTATGTTTAGGAGGAATAAACCAAAGTCATTTATATTTTTTGTACACACTTTGATTCATGTTTTGAGTTGCTTGAGGACAAGCAAGGTTTGAGCCTTATGTATTTTGATGACTAAAAAATTCATGATAAACTTTATATTGATTATATAATCTTTTGAGTCATATTTATGCTATTCTACTTGTGTTTAAACTTATTTAGTCAATTATTTCAAGATCTACACATTTTTCTTGTTTTTTTGACTTTTCAGGTAAAATAAACTTATTTTCAATGGATTTAAAGAAATCAGAAGCCAGAAATAGAATCAGGATGAAATTTTGAGCTCGGAGGTTAAATTTGGAAATTTTCTTATCGTCACATCCCTATGAAAAATAAACTAAAATTTTCATGTGGGTGTGAATATATTAATTTGGGGAATTTAGCCGCCATGCCCGAGTCTTCCGCCGCTGACCACTCTAGCTGAATCTTTCAAAGCAAAATTGAAGAGAACCAGGGCACAATTTTGAAATCTAAAAAGACTGAACTATCCTATAAATCGAGGAGAAGATTTCAAGCCAAATATCAAGGATTTTCATCACGAATTGAGAGAGAAATCAAGAAGGGTGCCGCCACGGTAGGGTTCCTCGTCAGGAAGTGAAGAAACCATCTCCGGCAACTAAATATTCAGGGAAGAAGCGCCCCATGGAGGAGAAGACACCAAAATTTTTAGATCGAAAGGAGTTCAATCGAGGCAGAAATTAACAAAAACGTAGGCGCTACTACAGTATTCGAGTGGACACGACAACACTGTAGCATGTTGTTCATCAGTAGAAAAATCACAGGGCTATGAAAATTGAACTAGGATTTTTACACCCTTGTGAAATCAGTAAAAATTTTTATTCCCCCTCTACTGAATTGTGACTATTTTAAAATGAATTATTGTTGTGTTTTTGTCTCCATGATAGCGTAAAAACCTTCTTTGGGGTTGAGGGAATAATCCCTCTTTAATTCTGTAATGACTAGATGATTATTAATTTGTCAGTTATTCTTAGAATAATGATTTTGCCTATGTGATTATTGACTTTGAAAACTCGATATTTGAAATATTTGCATGTCTAAGAATATGGACCGAAAGGTGATTTATGAACTCGAAACCCAAAAATGTGATTTTAGAAACTTAGGCTATGAAAATAGTTTTGTTTAATATCCTGATTTTTGTTGCTTATTTATATGTTAATATTTTGATCTAGATATTTTTATTGTTTTAGACATGATAATGGACCGAAAGGTGATTTTGATTGTTAGAACCCCTTAGGCAAAACCTAAGAAATTAAAGTACGAAAGTATTTAATATTACTTGAGAAATAGACTTTGAGAGTTAAACCACGAAAGTGAATTTAATTTTCTTTCTCTGGTTTACTTTTATTTAACATTGAGCAACAAGTCACGAAAGTGAAAGCTATTCTATGTAAATTAGATGTCTCAAAAGGAGACAAATTCTTTTTAAGTAAATTTTTCTTTATCTTGATTTGAATAACTAATAAAAACTTTATTATATCTAGTCATAGGAATTAAAAAGTGATGAAACCTTAGTCCAGTTTTCTCTCTCTAATTTCCAACATTAGTTTTCACTATTTCGTTCTTCCTTTATACCCATCATACATCGATTGCTTAGCTAGTAAGAATTAAAAAATTTGATACTAGTCTCATTGGGATAGATATCTTTTTATTACTTTGACGTATCTATGCACTTACGGACACATCAGTCGCCCCACTCCGTAAATCCACAAGTCCATCAGCAATAGTCATAGCCTCCTTTAGGTTCCTAGGTGAATGTCATCTTGTCCCCCTCTAATATATCTGGAATCTCCAGCATCGCCACCGAATAGGCCTTGACGTATTCTCAGATTGTCCCTATACGTCTAATGCGCTGAAGAGTGTCGCATGTTGTCATCATCGGATCAGTAGGCTGGAAATGATTCTTGAGTTCCGCTTTTAATTCCTCCCATGTAATATCTCATGGTACCTCTTATCCTATAGGTGCCACTAAGGTGTACCACCAGAGTTTGGCATCACCAGGGAGATAGACAACACACACCTACACATGCTCGCTCTCAACAACCTGAGTAGCTCTAAAATATTGCTCGATGTCCCAAATGAAATTCTTCAAATCCTTTGTGCTATGTGTCTCGCTGAAAGGTGTGGGCTCAAGCATCTTCAAATGAATCATGGATGATTGGTTGCCCCTACGCCTGAGGCCGAAGAAGAGGAAGGTAGGTCAACTACCCTTCTCTTAAGACTGGTCACCTCCAATGCTACTGATCCAAGTGCTATGGAGCGACATGCCAAAGTAGGTCCCTAATAACTCTATCATCCTGTGGAAAGCCTTAAGGCGTTCGACCACCGTAGAACCTTTATAAAATCAAAAAGATAAATTAAGTTTATAAAATCACTATAACTTTTTGAGTCATCCAAATATATAAGGCTCAAAATTTTGCTTGTCCTCAGGCAAGATAAAATATGAATTGAAGTGTGTAAAGAGAATGTAAGAATTAAATAACTTTTAATAAATATAACATATGCAATGATTTTTTATAAATATGGAATTTAAGAAACATCCTATTGGAAAGAAAATTTCAAGAGGTTATAGCCCAAGATAGATAAAATCCTATAATTCATGTAATATCACTCAAGATCAACTTGCCGAATAATTTTATACCTTCTTTTAATAAATCTAAATTTATCTTAAAGTATAATCTTCACTTATAGATCCTACGTGATAATCTACATAGAGAGACTTTTTAAAAGCAAACTGGTCTTTAAATGGTTATTGACTCTGTTTCTGTTAGCATAATAATATTATTTAAAGTACACTGCAAAGTAGTAAAATGGAACTCATGGTCATAATCATAAGACGTCAGCGGAGTTGTCCACTTGACCAACAACTCTCCTTTTCTTTTTCTTCTTTTTCTTTTCTTTTCTTTTTCTTTTTCCATTCTTTTTTCTAGAGAGAACTGGCCAAGGGCATAGCACTTAAATTGTTATCGATCTTTCTACATGAGGATTAAGCACTTTTTTATAAATTTCCCTACGTTATTTGATTGAAACAAATTTAAAGTATACAGAATGACATAATATAACTCATGACTTCAGTCCATTATACCATAGGAGTTGGAGCAAGTCTCCTACAGATATCACCTAGTTTCTTTCTATGAAAATTTTTCCATCAAGTAAATGTTTAGAAAAATTAAAATCAAGTAACTATTATTCAATTTGTATCACAAAAATGTATAACATTTCTCATAAAAATTTTATCCATAACAAAACTAAATTTACTCAAAAATTTTATCCCATAAGTAATTCTAGAAATTCCTAGACCATGAAATCAATTACATATATTATTTCATAAACACATTGTCAGAGTGAATAAACTTATGCCAATCAAGATCACATACATTCAAGTTACACATATCTCCTCTGAATAGATCAAGTCATGCATAGAAGAAAACATGTTCCACACATCAAAATAGTATGCAAGTTATACAACCCCATTCAAAAAAATAGTATAGAGAAAATATATCAAGAAAGTACAGACATGCTCACCTAATCATCGCATAATGATATCAATCGCTATCATCATCATCTGAAGGATGGTGCCTAGCTTGGTGTTCTTGAATCCAGTCTATATGATGGCACGTATAAGGCATTCTCACTGTAAGACTTTGAATGCGGTCTTCTAGGTGCTAGCGTGTCCACCATAGGAGGAGGTGTGATAATGAAAAAGAATATCGACTATCTCCTCCTCAAAGATGCACCTTTTAAAAATTCCATCTACACATCTTCTAAATACATAAGGCTTAGTCCAAAAATAGTATCTCACCTCAGATTAAAAATGTCTTCTTTCCAAAGGGTAATCAGAGATATCGCTGGAGGTCTAAGGAGGGTGCCAGTGGGGATATCGGGCCGATCAGCAGAAGGGGAAAGAAAGGTTACAGGGTCATGATTGTGATCACAGAGCTATAACTATAGGAATATCTAAAACTGCTCCCTTTTTTTTATTCTCCTACAAAATAAGTGTAAATCATGATTTGAATCAAAATAAAAGATCAAATAAAATAATAAATTATAAAAATAGTGCTTGCCTCCCAAGAAGCGCTAATTTTTAGGTCACTAGCTTGACCAAAACTCAAATATCATGGCGAAGTAGGTGGATCAGTGCCATAGTAAATAGCATACAACTTTTTGCCTTTCTATTGTCCTAAAAGCTCATCCACTAAAGCAAATATCCAAAATTTCATGTAAAACACAATCGTAGTGGCTTTCTTGAGCATGCAAAAATCAAAGTCAATATTCTCAATTTCATACAAAGAATATTTTATGATCTTCCTATATTTGTCAAAAACCAAAATCATTAGTCCTTTCTTCATATTTATATCTTCAGTTGCAATGAGAGTAGGACTTCCATCTAAAGATTCATGTATTGGATCGTCTAGAAAATTTTTATGTCCCACATTAGGTTCCTCAACAATGCATAATTCTTCTAGTTTCCCTACAGATATTTCAAACAATGAATTAGTAGGGTGAATAGTAGATATGGGTAAAACATTAGAGTGAGATTCATTAATGTTTGTAACTTTCAAACCTTTTTCAAACTCCTCATACACTTCATCAGATTTAAGCACAAACAATTTATCACTAAAAGAATCAATTTCATAATTATCACCTGAATTAGAGGGGGACTTTTCTAAATCAATTTCCTTAGTTTACAAATCAAATTCAGGTAAACTACCTTGTTGTGCTATCTGGGTTTCTATCATCTCAGTATGAGCATTAATATTATCCAGCCCAAAATTCATATTATCCATCCTATAATTTATTTGCTTAATGGTCTCATTTACATCTTCATTGTGTTTCATGAACTTTTGAAACATTATCTCTAAACTATATTTTGGTGGAAGTGGATTTGGGTTGGTGTTCCTAGGTTACAAATATGAGGATGGTCTAGAATCTACATGTGCCCCTTGGTTGTTTTTCCATGATAAGTTGGGGTGATTTCCCCATTCTAGGTTATATTGATCATCTTGGTACCATGGTGAATTGGGACCTAGAGGAATTTCTGATTCGCATTTAGAAGCATAGTAATCCAAATATCCACAAATATCACAACTAATAGAAGAAGATGTCATAATAGAGTGCATATTAAAAGACTCTAGTTTATAATAAGCCAAAAAATTTACCTTTTCTGAAAGAGTGCACCATGTATCATTTCATACTTACCTTGTGGTATGTATACCGCACCTCGTTCAACTACCCACGGGTTATGATTAAGAGACATCTCCTCAAATATATTTTTTTCTATACAACCTAAGTTTTTGTGATCTTAGGGTCCTCAGGAAGAAGTTGTCAAGATCTAAGAGTCTTGTGCATAAATAAAGAAAACACTTGGGTGAACGCAAAATTTTCAAAAAGAAACAAAAAAATTTTATGTGATCATAGGCCTATGACAAATTGTCATAGAGGTGTGACGATGAAGTAGAAAAATAGAAAATCTCAGAATGTGGATTTTTTAATTCCCAATGGTCAGAAATAATTTTAGAAATTTTTTAGCTATTTGTTTAGAATTTTTTCGAGCATCAAAAAGCCTAGAAAACCCTAAATTAATTTCAGCCTATACGTTCACAGAGGTGTGACAATAGAAAAAATAAGTTTTCTCAGATTTTCATAGCTTCTAAAATAAGTAGATTTTTCAAAAGTTTTGTATCTTCAAATAGAATAGAAATCAAACAGAAAATGAAAATAAATCAAAAAATAGTGCAAAATTCAGAAATTACGCAATCACAGCCTTGTGAAAATGAGGAAACCTACAAAATAGAAATTAAAGTTAGATAAAAATAAAAAAAAATGCTTAGACTAGTAATACTAACAATTATTTTGATTTTAACAAAACGTAGATTCCCGACAACAATACCAAAAACTTGATGTGACCGCAAGTGTATGGATATATCGAAGTAATAAAATAGATATCCAAACCAAGAAGACCTAGGTGCTAAGTACCAAAGGATCATATTCTCACTAGCTAAGCAAACAATATATTTAAAATAAGAATTAAATAAATTAAAACTAATGATTGAATAAAATTTAGAAAGAGAAAACTCGAGACAAGGTTTCACCACAATGATTTTTAATAACAAATTGTAACAAATATCTATGTCAATTATTTAAGTTTTGTTAAAGAGAAATTACTGTAAGATAGAGTTGCCTCCTCTCGAATGCCCAACTCTTACTAAACTAACCTTCACTCTTGTGACTTATTGTTTTAGTAATTAAGCTCCATGGCAATTTATTTTAGTCCCTAATATATTAAGGTTCACTCTCGTGGCTTAATTCATAGGTCCTACTCTCAAAGGATATTAAAGTATTCTCGTAGTTTAAATCACAAGTTCAACTATAGGGTTTCTAACAATATAATTCACTTCTTAGTGCAACTAATTTGTCTAAAACAATGTAATTATATAAACTACAGTTATTACATATAGGGTTAACTTCAATAACCAGGTTGCTAAGATCTAGCTACTCTCGTAGTCTAATTCTAGTCACCTTTCGGTCCTTGTTACAACCACTAAGACATGTAATAATCTAAATCTAGATAATTACAAGTGCAATGAAACACTTAAATTGAATTAACAATACTCAAACAAATAACAATATTAAAATTTAATTAAATCATCAATTATTCAACGGTTTAGTCCCTTAATCCCGAAGAAAAGTTTATGCTACCAGAGACATGATTTCACAATAATAGTTCATAAGAAAGAGTTATTACAGATCGGGAACATGAAATAAAAATAAACTAAAAATTTTATTTCAACTTCACTGTCGTCACAGGGGTGTGACGATTCGTCATAGCCCTATGATTTTAAGAAATTTGCCCAGCTTGCTCCAGTATTTGGCTGCTACAGTAATGTGCATTTTGCTACAGTAATCCACCACTTCAATCGCTGATTTATCCCAATCCTGAACTCATTTCATTCTGAAATTTTGCTTGTGTCCTCTGCTCTCTTGGGCTAAACTTTCTGCCATGTTTCATCACCAAAGATGCCCTCTACGCCTTTCGACGAGAGAAAGAACCCTAGCGATGCTTCTTGCAATTTCTCCTTCGTTTGTACTGTTGTGTCCGCAAGTGCACGGAGACTCGAAGTAATAAAGAAAGATATCGAACCACAGAAACCTTATTGTTAAGTACCAAATAGTTGTATTCTTACTAGCTAAGCGATCGATTTTAATGCAAGTAAGCAATATAAAGGGTGAAAAGATAAATCAGAGAGAAACTGGGACTAGGGTTTCATCCACCTTAATTTCAATGAATAGACATAAATAAAAGGTCGTCAGACTAATTTTATTATGATAAAGACTTAATTTACTTCATAAAGGGATCATCTCACTTTCGTGCAGACAATCATGCAGGGACCAATCCTCGCTTTCGCGCAAGATCTATCCCAACGCTGAAGATAAGTAAATCATCAATCAAAGAATTCAAAGATCACTTTTATGCATCCGAATTCTAAGTTGATTGTCTCAAGTGGAATCTCAAGGATCACTTTCGTGCATCCGAGACTCAACACAAGTTCTACTTATGGTTTTCCAACAGACCGGTACTCACTTTCATGCAATACTTATCAATGTTTATTATAATAACTCAACCCTAGATTCAAATTATCTATCATGGCAATAATATCACTAAAATCGAATAATAAGAACTAACCTAAGAAAGTTCCTATTATGCAATTCTAGGGTTCCAAGTTCTCAAGCAAGTCACATTTCAGTCCTTATTGCGAGAACTCTAAAACATGAATAATAACATCAATCTATGGAGAATCAAAGTACAATTATTCACATAAGTAAAATTATCATCACAAAACTATTCTGACGGAGATAAAAAGTTATCTAATCATTAAGAAATCAAAGGGATGACACCCCATGTCCCAAAATATATTTAAGCTTGCATGGAAGAAGAAATACAATAAGCCATAGTTTCAAAGTGTCAAAAATCGAAGAAGAAGGAGAAGTAGCGTTACAACATGGCTGTAATTGAAATTACAGTCGTAATTTTCCTCGGTGAACAGTGCCGGTGGTGTTCTTTTGTTGATTCCTCCTTCGATCGGACTCCTTTCTCTCTGAAACTTCGGGTGTATCGTCCCCACCTCTAGGTGAAGCTTCAATGTAAAAATCACGGCCTGAGGTGGTCTCTACGCCTCTTGGCGTGAGGCCAAACCCTAAGCGCCTCTCTGTCGATTGCTCCCTAAATCTTCAATACAAATTTGTGCTTCCACTTTTTGCGTCTTCGCCTCTTTAAGATGAGTCCGCGGCATCTTTTAGATCTCAATTTGGGCTTCTAGATCAAAAGATATTGTCCGCGCAAGAATCGGGCCTCAAATAATTTGCGGAAATCGTGAATCTGGGATGAAATTACGGCCGTAAAATAAATTACGGCAGTGCCGTATTTTGATTCTGTGAACCCTGGGTCAAAATTATGGCCCGTGAAATAGTTTACGGCGGTGCCGTAATTTCGGTAATGATCTCTGTTCTAAATGCACTTCAAAATACGGCCCGTGTAAATTCTTACGGTGGTGCCGTATTTTTCACAAAACTCTCTGATCGGAAATTCCACCAAATTATAACAGTGCTCCGTTATTACGGTATCGTACGGAAATATGGTACCGTAATATAAAATACAGCACTACCGTATTTTGGTTTATTGCTCCGTTTTGCGTAAAATTTGTCAAGTGATTTCCTATCAATGATGGTAACTTTTCTATGTCTTTGATTTTGCTTGAAAATGCATCAAAATAGTGTCTTTTTATCTGTAAATCATGAAAAACCAAAATAAAAGTAGATTTTGTAATATTTGATAATTTTGGCATAAAAATAAGTAAAAGATCTTCAATTAAGTATGAAAAGATATATAAAATGATACAAAATATACTATATATTTTGGTGTCATCAAAATACATAAGGCTCAAACTTTGCTTGTCCTCAAGCAAAAATCAAAATTTGATTAAAAGATAAACCTTTTCATGCTCAATAAATTTCTAAAATACAATCATCAATGAAAAATTCCATCAATTGTGTCACAAAACTTCAAATAAATATATCATCCTTAGAATTCAACCCTCTAGATCCACAATTCAATCAAATAAAACTTTGCAACTCGTATAATAATTAGAATTTTCAATCTCAAGACTTCACCCAATTTCAGTTCAAATCTATCATGCTTTTGTTTACAGGAATTAGGTTTCCAAGATCTTTTTCCACACATAATTTTTTTTTTCATGTATTTTGTTGTTTTTGCATAGATGGCATGTACCCACTTAGATATACACTTTTTATTTTGACTTCAACTCTTTTCTTCGGTACCACTATCAATTTTGCATAGTGCCAAGTAGAGGAGTCTTATTCTTTTTCTCTCTCATTATCTTTTAGACATAGACTTCAACCCACGTCTTAGGTACCACTATCAATTTTACATAGTGCCAAGTAGGGGAGTCTCTCACTATTTTTATGGATCTTGGATTCTTATTTCCCAACAAATAGCAAAAATAGACTAAACATCTACTAGGTTGATTAATTGATCTCAATTCTCAAATCATACTCATATACTCATTTTATTCAAAAGAATAGTTTCACTTTTAGATTTTATCCCTCAAATAATACATCTACACAAAATTTCATGCATCAACCAATGTCAAATTTCAAAAATAGATATGTATTGAAGAAATAAATCTAACATGATAAGGTTTGTCTCTAATCATGAATTTGAATTTATTCATCATCAATCAATCAAGTCATCATCAATATAAATCAAGAGTATACTCATCATCATCATCAAATATCACAACATCATATTATCAAAAAATATAAAAATATATCATCATGTATACTACAACCATATCGAAGATAAATCATCAGAATATCGAAATATCATAATACAACCCCATCGAAATAGTTGAAATCAGTATCATCATAATCATCATACAACCACATTGAAAAGAAAAATAAGCATGTGAAATAGAATAGTAGTGGCGGCGGTCATAAAGGTGTAGAAGCATCATCCCTCCCTTCATCACATGAAACAACAATACGATATATAAAATAAAGTATAGCAAAGAAGTAAGGGAAGACGATACTCACAAAACTATATAGCAAGCTCTGACCAAAAATACAAAAGGCTCGGACCAAAAATTGTGTCGGGGCAGATGCTGCTGGGTCCAAAGATGTGCCTTTTGAAAATTTTACTTGCACAATTTAAGATACATAAGGCTCAGTCTAAAAATAGTCTCTAAAAATAATAATGATAAAAATAATTTTCTCAAGGGAGAATCAGAGATGTCGCCGGAGGTCTGAAGAGGATGCCGGTGGAAAGAGTCGAGTAGGCAAGAAGCAGAGGGTGAACAGAGGCTAGCTGAAAAGCTGCTATCAATGATGGTGATGGTACCGACAGTAGAGTGAGTAATCTCTAGTGGCCTGCTAGAGAATACAGTCCTGGAGGTGAGATCGTCGGCAGATGGGTGTGAGAGATAGCACTGCAAAAATAAAAAAAAAATCAGTCACTAATAAAGAGTTTGCTGCATAAATAAATAAAATCAATAGAATAAGAGGCAGTAGAAGAAGTAAGAGTCTGCAGATGGTATAATCCAGTGTCGACGGCTGGAAACAGTGATGTCAGAGGCAGATGCAGTGGTGGCTAGAGGTGGAAGACAGTTGCTCTTGAAGATTTCTAGATCTGGAGGCAAAAGAAGCAATAACGTGTAGAAAGCAAACAGAGTAGCAACAATAATTTTTTACGAAAAGTAGCCATATCTAAGAGTAAGATTTAATGACCCATATGGAAAATGGACATAACAATGTAATAGAATAAAACTTGTTCTTTTCAGATGTATGAAAATCAAAGGATCAAAATCTGTTAGGAATTTAGGGCATCAGTAGAAAGAAGGCTACTCGGATTACAAAACTGCAAAAACTGCACAAAAGTTAATCAGATTCGAAAAGTTGCCATGTGTCCTAGAATGATCAGAAATATTTACATGAAATCAACTAATCCACGAGATAGAACGACACATGTTCTTCAGATTCCATGCGAAAAATCAGGGTTCCAACTCATCGAAGCATCTCAAATACTTACAACAAAAATGCTAATCAGATTAGTCAAAAGAAAACTGCTGCAGAAATTAATCAGAATCGAAAAGATGCTATGTGTTTTAGAATGATCCATGGACTTTAAAATTCAGCAAAAATATCCAGATGATAGACAAAGATGAGTATTTCGTGATGGTGCCAAAGATCAAAAATTTTCCCAACCCAGTTTCTTAAAATCGCAGCAAGAAAACTCCTCGTCAAATAAACATAATGCAGTTTTAAAATATGGTACCATGGAATAGCATACAGTACTGCCATAAATGACACAAAACCTTCTATACAAAAATTACCCCAAATTACGGCACCGTAAAATATCTTACGATAGTGCCGTAAAAGACTAAAAACTCTCGGGATGAAATCAGACCGAAATTTGCGCAAAATTTTATTTTCCCTACAAAAATAGAAGAAAAAATTAATTCTAAAAATAAACTAAAATAAAAGAAATTAAGCTAAGTGATAATGCTTGGGTTGCCTCCCAAGAAGCGCTAATTTTTAGGTCCATAGCTTGACCAAAAATCAAATCTCATGGTGAAGTAGGTGAATCAGTACTAAAGTAAATAGCATGCAGTTTCTTTCTTTCCCGCTGTCAAAAAAGTTTAGCCACTAATTCAAATATCCAAAATTTTAAATAAATCACAATCAATGTGGCTTTCTCAAATATGCGGAAATCAAAATCAATATTTTCAAGTTTAATCAAAGGATATTCAATGATCTTCCTAAATTTATCAGTGAGCAAAATCATAAGTCCTTTCTTCATATTTAAATCTTCAATTGTCATAGGACTTTGATCAAAAGATATAAGCATTGGATCATCAAAATAACTTTTCTGTTTCTCATTAGATTCCTCATGCTCATCATCAAATAATTTGTCAATTTCAAAGTTATCATCAAAATTAAGGTGAAACTTTCCAAAATCAATTCCTTCATGCACTTCATCAAATAATTTATCAGTTTCAAAATCACTAACAAAATCAGAGTAAGATTCTTCTAAATTAGTCCCCTCATATCCTTCATCATATTTAACCATAAACAATATCTTATCAAAAGAATCAATTTCAATAAAAGAGAGTTTTTCAATTTCAATTTCTTCAAACTTTTCCACAAATAAATTATCAAAAGAATCAATTTCACAATTATCAAAATCAGAGTGAGATGCATTAATATCCACATAAGGCTCAATCTCAAAACAATCATAATTAGAGGAGGAATTTTCTAAATCAATTTCTTCAGTTTCAAACTCAAATAAACATGCTTGTTGTGCTAACTAGGTTTCCAGAAATTCAGAATTAGCAGTTAAAGATCCTACATTAGAAGCAAGCTGACCAATTATCTCCTTAAGATCTTCAATTTCCTTACTTTGATTTATCATGAATTGGTTTTGATTTGACATGAATTTTTCAAGCATGGATTCTAACATAGATTTTTTAGTATCTTCAAAGTATGGTTCAGAAACATGATTTGAGTAATCATCATAAAAAGAGTATTGATCATCTTGGTACCATGGTGCATTGGGATTTGCATGATTTCTAAACTGACATTCAGAAGCATAATGATCATTACACTTACAAATATTACATCTAATAGAAGAATAAGAGTGTAATTTCAATTTATCTGCAAAAGTGCACTGTGAATCATCTTTATACTGACCTTGTGGCATGTATACCTCACCTCTTTTAGTTGCCCAGGAGTTATAAGACATATCTTCAAATCTCTAAAGAACAGAAAGATAATCCAACACCAATCAATCAAATAAAACTTTTTTTTTCAGAATATATAAAACAAAGAAAATACAAAACACAAGCAAATTCACAAATTTTAGAATATCTCAGTTCTGTCACAACTTCTGAAAATCCAAAACTTGCAAAAACAAAAAACAAAGTTAAATCTAAAACAAATAAAACTTAGTCTAGCAATACTAACAACTATTTTGATATTAACAAAACTAAGGTCCCCGGCAATGGCGCCAAAAACTTGTTGTGTCTGCAAGTGCATGGATACTCAAAGTAATAAAGAAAGATATCGAACCACAGAGACCTTATTGTTAAGTACCAAATAGTTGTATTCTTACTAGCTAAGCGATCGATTTTAATGCAAGTAAGCAATATAAAGAGTGAAAAAATAAATCAGAGAGAAACTGGGACTAGGGTTTCATCCACCTTAATTTCAATGAATAGACATAAATAAAAGGTCGTCAGACTAATTTTATTATGATAAAGACTTAATTTACTTCATAAAGGGATCATCTCACTTTCGTGCAGACAATCATGCAGGGACCAATCCTCGCTTTCGCGCAAGATCTATCCCAACGCTGAAGATAAGTAAATAATCAATCAAAGAATTCAAAGATCACTTTCATGCATCCGAATTCTAAGTTGATTGTCTCAAGTGGAATCTCAAGGATCACTTTCGTGCATTCGAGACTCAACACAAGTTCTACTTATGGTTTTCCAACAGACCGGTACTCACTTTCATGCAATACCTATCAATGTTTATTATAATAACTCAACCCTAGATTCAAATTATCTATCATGGCAATAATATCACTAAAATCGAATAATAAGAACTAACCTAAGAAAGTTCCTATCATGCAATTCTAGGATTCCAAGTTCTCAAGCAAGTCACATTTCGGTCCTTATTGTGAGAACTCTAAAACATGAATAATAACATCAATCTATGGAGAATCAAAGTACAATTATTCACATAAGTAAAATTATCATCACAAAACTATTCTGATGGAGATAAAAAGTTATCTAATCATTAAGAAATCAAAGGGATGACACCCCATGTCCCAAAATATATTTAAGCTTGCATGGAAGAAGAAATACAATAAGCCATAGTTTCAAAGTGTCAAAAATCGAAGAAGAAGGAGAAGTAGCATTACAACATGGCTGTAATTGAAATTACAGTCGTAATTTTCCTCGGTGAACAGTGCCGGTGGTGTTCTTTTGTTGATTCCTCCTCCGATCGGACTCCTTTCTATCTAAAACTTCTGGTGTATTATCCTCACCTCTAGGTGAAGCTTCAGTGTAAAAATCGCAGCCTAAGGTGGTCTCTATGCCTCTCGGAGCAAGGCCAAACCCTAAGCGCCTCTCCGTCGATTGCTCCCTTGATCCTGGATAAACATTCATGATTCCACTTCGGCGTCTTCTCCTCTTTAAGACGAGTCCTCAACATCTTTCGAATCTCAATTTGGACTTCTAGATCAAAAGATATGGTCCACGCAAGAATCGGGCCTCAAACAATCCGCGAAAATCGTGAATCTGGGATGAAATTACGGCAGTGCCGTATTTTGATTCTGTGAACCCTGGGTCAAAATTACGGCCCGTAAAATAGTTTATGGCGGTGCTGTAATTTCGGCAATAATCTCTGTTCTGAATGCGCTTCAAAATACGGCCCATGTAAATTCTTACGGTGGTGTCGTATGTTTCACAAAACACTCTGATCAAAAATTCCACCAAATTATGGCAGTGCTCCGATATTATGGTATCGTACGGAAATACGATACCGCAATATAAAATACGGCACTACCGTATTTTGGTTTGTTGTTTTGTTTTGCGTGAAATTTGTCAGGCGATTTCCTCTCGATGATGGTAATGTTTCTATGTCTTTGATTTTGCTTAAAAATGCATCAAAATAGTGCCTTTTATCTGAAAATTATGAAAAACGAAAATAGAAGTAGATTTTGCAATATTTGATAATTTTGGCATAAAAATAAGCAAAAGATCTTCAATTGAGCATGAAAAGATATATAAAATGATACAAAATATACTATATATTTGGTGTCATCATGTACTCCTTTTGCTCTGAAATTTTGTGTGTGTCTTCTCCCTTAGGTGCAGCTACTCTCAAAAGTTCGTGGCAAAAGGTGATCATGAAGCCCCTCTACACACCGAATTTCTCTCTCGTTTCTCCATGAGAGCTCACAATACCATGATCTAATCCTCTCTTTCCCCTTTTAATCAATCATGTGCTTCTAGAATTAGTGATTGTGCTATCAATCCTTTAAATTTGAAGTCGAAAAAAATTGGATCTTTGGGGGTGGCGAAAGACTCAGCTGTCGCATGTGTTTTCCCCCAAATATTAGAATCACACCCCTATGACGTCTGTAGTCCATTTCGTCATAGGTGTGTGACGATAAGTTTTTTTTTCAAAATTGCCTCTTGAGCTCCAAATTTCTTCTTGATTCCATCTTTGGTCCATCTATCCTCAAAAATCTATGAAAGTAGGCAGATTTTACTTGAAAAATTAAAAAATAAGAGGAAGTGTAGATTCTGAAGTAATTGACCAAATTTAATTTTAAAAAAGCAAAAGTACAATAAAGATGACTCAAAAGGTAAATTAAATATATAAAACCACTATAACTTTTTAAGTCATTAGGCACCCACACACATGCCACATAAGGCACCACGTGTGCGCCACCAAGTCTCGCACTTAAGTCGGACCTTGGGATTGCCAATGGTTTAAGTGAACCTTGGGCCCAAACCGATAATTATTTACACACCCTTCGGACATATTAGGGTGAGTGTCCGCACCTCTCTTGCGCGTCCTTTACTCAAACCCCTAAATTAAGGTGACTAGTCGGGTCAACCCTTGGTAGATTAATTCAATTAACTACTCCAAGCTCAAGCGGCTTATCCACCACAACGAATGATCAGGGATTACCACCATCCGTTGCTTTCAGTGTGCCTCGAGTTTTGTGGTAAATCCTGCGGCATCATAACAACCATGATGATGTGCACAAGTGATGAACCTGGATCGTGCACATAAGTGTTAGTGTTATGCCCTAAGACCTATTTTGGTCTTGACATTTTGTACTACACTCATTGGTATTTATAGATATCCTAGTATTGTCATTGTCATGGCTTATTATACATCTGTGCATATGTGTGTTTACATGATGATGTCCTTCGAGATATTTCTATCTCAGTTTGTTATGTCCTGAGTCGAGTACCATGGTGGATAAGGGACAGCGATGGTGCAGGCGAGACTCTTATATGTGCTGGTTAGCCCGATTTACTTAACACAAGCATATGGGTATATTAAGGGAGATATACTGGACTGACCCACTGTAAGGCTCCTTCTTGGTGTCTCAAGAAGAATCTCATAGTGATAGAGTTGTATCTGTCCTTTGACTTGAGGGAGATTGTGACTCTGTATAGTATGGGATATGTTTTGATAGAACCTAACGTCTTGCCGTAAAAGGGAGGTCATAATGGTTATTATTGAGTATGTCTTAAGCTATATGAGAGTTGCATCTTGCCAATACAGGATTTGCCTCTTCCTTGCGGGGAAGCTTGATGTCCATGAGCCCCTAAATGGTGCATGACTGAAAGTGTGTGGCCACACCTAGGTTTTGCCTAATTTAGTCATGACCATCATGAGTAGAATAAACAAGTGTGACACGCTTGTCCGGTCTAGACGATCAGCTTGGCAAAGGGACATGTATACTTGTATACCTTATCACAGTTTTGAGATTATCGATGATGACATTTATTCCTATGACTTGGGTAGTAGCGATGCACTGCTAAGTGTCACTCACTACTTATGATGATTAGGTCATCACTACCAACATCTGAGGGATCTACAAGGTCGCACACCTAGACGCTAGAGACTTCGTATTGACCGGATAACCTCAGATCGAATCTATGTACGATTCAGATCTGTTTGGGAGTATCGTGCATTGCGGATGCACATTATGAGTCGAGATGAGTCTTATAGACTTTAGTGATCAAGTTGACCCCGGTTGACCTCTGGTGACCACCTTTAACTCCGGTTGACTAAGTCTCAGTCGATAAGTCAAAACTCAGGTTTGCACCGAATAGATTCGGTGGCTTAATGACTTGATTTGGTTGGGCCCACAACTGTAGGTGCATGTCTGAATATTTTATTCAGATATAAATGAATTAATTATTTAATTAATTCATTGCTTAATTTGTAGGGGCCACAACTAAATTCTATAAAAGTAGGGGCTAGGCGCATACATGAGATTATCTCTTGATCTAATACCCTAGCCGCCTAGGTCTCTCTCTCCCCTCATAACCTAGCCGCTCCTCTCCTTCTCTTGGCGCCTCCAAGAAAGCTTGTCGTCCTCCTCTCCAAGGTGGACAGCATCTTTCGAATAGCGTAAGAGGGATCAAGAGGGTGTTCTCCTTCTTCCTTTGTGCTTTGGTAGCACATATAGGAGAAGGGGACAGCATACTTCACCTTGGTGCCTTATTGTTGGCGCATGTTGAAGTGATCATCCCCCTTGGCGCATCTTCCAGCAAGTTGGCGCAAGGAAGGAAGGCTACTCCCTTGGCGTCGATCTCCTCTTGTGCGTGGAGCAGAGGAGTATCGAGGCAGTCCGTGTGTGCGCAAGTGTAGAGGATGGGCGATTGCGCATCTCCACCGTCGGCATCCACAACCTTATATTTGCTAAAGGTATATACCCTATCACATCCGGTATGTGTCTTATAAGAAAGGTCCTTATTGAATTAGGAATCCTATTTGAGGTTTGTTTCCGCTGTGCTTTCGAATTTTAAAATAGCTCGGGGATTCCCAACAATATGACTAACCAAATGTTATGGTACTCAAATGTAAATCTTATAATAAAATGCTTACCAAGATTTTATAGGTGGAAGGCACCTTTTACATCATTGTTGGGCTGTATCCAATTAAAGTAATGCGAAGCAAATGGCATATGAACATCTTTATTTCGATTACAATTTCCAAAATTAAATGTAAAAAAATAACACCGCTAGAATGTCCTTAACAATAGTACAATGTACAAAGTTCTAGGGAATGGAATTCTAGTTTAAAACTATCATGGATGCCACAATGATTGTAGAGCGGCTGAGGAGAGGATGTAAATAAGCTATGGATGCGACAATGACAATGCAAGATTATAATCGATAAATTATAATTTTGATGTTGTATTTGAAGTTAGCTTCCATATAAATCTAGAATCACAATTTTTAGATAAATAATAATAAAGTTACAAATATTAAAAGAGTGAAATGCATTGATCAAATTTGTATATATTATCAATTGAAAGTTATCTTATTTGTAATCAAAAATTTTTTAGATGGTTACATGAAAATTTATGAAATGCATAACATGGAAAGGTGCTGAAGATATCTATGTTTTTTTGAATGTTTATATGAGATGTTATAAGTTTTGGAACATAAAAGAGATTATGATGAACGTGAAGATATTGGTATGATGTACTTGAACTTTCATAGGCACTAAGTTTTTGAAAGTATATCAAATACATATTGATCATGATAATTAGGAAGTTAAATTTCATATCAATTTGTGGTCAATATTTTTACATATCGAAATTGAAAGTTATAGGAGTTGAAGTATTTTAAAAGGTACCATTAAAAAATATTCAAGTATTTGTATTAAGATTTACTTTAAAACATTCCTATATATAACCATGGGAAACTTATTTAATTTATACACATAATAACATTTAAAAGTTTTCTTACTCAAAAGAAAAATCAATGTAATTTGATATGTAAGTTGTAACAAAGAAGTAATTAAATATACAATTTAGTTTTAGAGAGAGAAAATTCAAGCCTGCAAAAAAAAACATGTGAGTATTATAGTGCTACAGAGTTTGTCCTGAGAGAAAAGACATATATCGCTCATGTAAGTGCTTTAGAGAGAGAGTATTCAAGAGAGCAAATTAATGTATAGAGAGAAAGGATATACCTAGAATACAGCTTTAGAGAGAGAATGTCAAGAAAAGCATTAGACTATACTAATCCTTTAGGGAGAGAAAGTCCTTGCCTATAAAGTAAAAATGTTGTGCATGTACTAGTGCTCTTTAGAGAGAATGTTCATATGTATTGAGAGAAAGTATATGACCATACTAGTGCTTTGGAGTGAGAAAGTTCATGTTAAAAGGAGAAGAAAAATTAAACTAGTGCTTTACACAGAGTCATATTGAGAGGAAAAACATATGCATGCACTGGTACTTTAGAGAGAGAAAGTCCATGTTCACTATAAGAGGGAGCATGTGATCATACTAGAGCTTTTCAGAGAGAATGTCTATGTCTAGAGATAGAAAGTCTATGCCCATAATAGATCTTTAGAAATAAAAAGTTGATATTTAGGGAGGGAAAACATATTTTTATACTTGTGCCTTAGGGAGAGAGTCTATGTACAGAGAGCAAAGGCATGCGACTAAACTAATACTTAAGAGAGAAATTTATATCTAGAGGCAGAAAACATTCAAGAGAGCTTATTTTAAAAGAGAAAATGTTATACCTAAAATTTATTCGAAATATTAGAAATAAAATTCTATGAATTTTATGGAATTTTAGAGAAATTTTAGGAATTTTTAATGATTTTTTCTAATAAGAAAATCAAGTTTATTATTAAAAGAATAAAAGGGTTTCGCAAGAACCCGTGACGTGCATTTTGCACAAGTTTAGTAGGTGCTGCTAATCGTTAGGGCAAGTTCACCTTACTATTAAATTCAGTTTGAAGTCTTGTTAGACATGAGCTCGGCTACAACTGCGGTGTAGCGAGCTAGGTTTTAAGCCTCAAACAATCATGGTTGTGCAGATTTTATTCTCTAAGGAAACTATGCCTCGTCTCCCTGACTCCCTTATGTTGTGTGTCACTTGTGATATGGGGAGACACAGCCGTTTATGTTCAAAGTGGGTTGCCGAAATTGTAGTGCCACCGGGCGGCAATTCGTTTTCTAGAGAGGTCAGCATTCAATTATATTTACCTGGAGTTTCTACCAACATCTCCTCAAGGTATTTCGTTCTTTCTTTGCTTTTTGTATTAATCTAAGTTGCTTTGGAGTGTGACGGTAGTGGCGTCGTGATCGGAGCTCATATAGGGATGGTAGCGGGTAGGGTACCCACATTTTTTGTGCTATCCGTACCCTAACCTTAATAACTATTCTACTACCCGTACCTAAATAACTACCCGTTTATTTTTTAGAACCTCTACCCATACCCTATCATATTAAAAATTTAACTACCCGTTTAATACCCGAACCCTATAAATACCCGAACCCTATATATATATATATATTGTTACTTGATTAATATTCGGGTACCCGACCCTATAATACCCTAATACTAATCAAATTTCGGGTAAGATAAAACGGGTACCCTAAACCCAAATAATATATTAAAAAAATATATAAACAAATAAAAAATATATATTTATACACATATATAACCGGGTTCGGGTAGTGGGTATCCGTCCTATGCTACCCGAACCCGACTCGGGTAGTATATGCACTACCCATACCCTACCCAAACCCGAATAACAACTACCCGTTTACCTTTAAACGGGTTCGGATAGAGCGGATACCCGCTAAATTGGTACCCAATTGCCATCCCTAAGCTCATAGTCCGCAACAAAAGCTTCGACCGGAGGTCAAAAGCTTGTCACGAGGCTAGGTTTAGCCATGGTTCTTTTCCAACAATCATTCTCATGAGCTTGGTGGCAAATGGACATCTTACGCATGTTAGAGAGCTCACTAGAGTTGCTGTAGACCTCAGGTCCGATGGCCTCGCATGGCACAGCGGCTAGCGATTAGGAAACTAAATTCGATGGGCTCCATTTAATTTGGACCAATTGAATTTGGGCTGAATCGGATTCTGATTTGAACCAAATCAACAACTTGATCGATTCAATTTCTGCCTCGACCTAGAACTAGTTTTTAAACTAGTTCAATTTGATTTCGGTCGAATCTCAGTCAGTTCAGGTAGGTGTTAGAAAGGTATTATAATTGTCCATATATCAATATAGGTGTTTGTGTTAAATTGCTTTGTATAAAGGGAGTAATTTAAGATTAAAGGCTTCGGTTCAATTAAATCAATCTGGTTCAGTGTGAATTAGGTCAGTTCAGTTCAATTCTAGTCGATTCAGTGAGATGTAGATATGGTTCAGTTGAACCAAGATAGGTTTCCTAAGTTTCGGACCATGTTCTATCTAATGGTAGAGTTATTTCATTTGTTTGATGTCAATTTAATTGTGTTTGTATGCAAAACTTTTATGCAGATTGGTTAGTTCACCTTGTTGATTTGTATGTTGATCTTTTAGTTAAATTAGTTTTGTTGGCATTGTTAAGGTATGTCATTTAACTAGTTTCATGTAATTTTTATATTTTAGAGTTAGTTTATTTTCATAAGAAAAAAGAAAAAAGAAAAAAAAAGATAGAAAGAGAGAAAAAGAACTCACGTGCATTGCACGTGATTGTGCGTGGAGCAAAATGGTAGCAGGCGGAGGCTGGGAAGGGAAGAGTAGTGGACAGAAGTCATAAGCGACAGTCGACAATCAGCGCTCCGCCTGCTCACAGGCGGTCGATGGTCGCGCGACAAGCTGTGAGTGGCATTGGGCAGGGAGGAGCAGTAGGGCTCCACCTGCTCGCTGGTGAGCGGTAAGCAGGTGCGCGAGTTCTGGGAAGGGGAAGGGGAGGTGAGGAAGGGTGAGCTCGCACTGGAAGAGGAAGGGGGAGGTGAGGGAGGGCGAGCTCGCAAGGAAGGGGACGAGCTTGCGGGGCAGGGAGGTAGGGAAAGGGAGGTGGTGAGGCAGCGGGTAGTGGTCAGAAGTTGTTTGCTTGCGTTCCTCTGCAGCTGGCATAGAGGGTCGGCATCTGGAGAGGCGAGCTCGATGAGGATGGTGAGGTGACAGCATGTAGATCTGGCAATGACGGGCGAGGAGATTCAGCGGTGACGATGGGCAAGCAGATTCGGCAACGACGAGCTTTTGTGGCGATGACGAGTGAAGGATTGGCGACTGGAGAGGTGACGACGAGCAAAGGATCGGTGAGCTTGGTGAGAATGGTGAGGCAATGGCGAGCAGATCCGACGATGAGGAGCAAAGGATTGGAGACTAGAGAGGTGACGATGATCGAAGGATCAGTGAGCAGTTCGGTGAGGATGCTGTGGCGACGGCGAACAGAAGTGTTGGGAGCATTGTTGGAGACGTGAGACGAGGTTTCCCTCCCGATTTGGGTGGAACCATTTTGGACGGAAAAATTGGGATTTTTTCCTCCTCTTTTCCTTCTTTAAGAATGCATATGCACAAGAAAACGAGGGAAAATACCTTTTTTCCTTCTTTCCTTCTTTCTCTCCTAGGAAACAAGGCCTAAAGGGAGAAATCTACGTGTAAAAAGAAAGCATATGCTCGCACTCAGATTTGGAGAAAAAAATTCCTAGGCATCATCGGTAGGGTCCAACCAATAGCCAAGCTTCAATCTTAAAGCATGATCCCATGTGCGAATCACAAAGCAGGCAAAAAGCTATCGTTAACCTGCAATTTGGGCTAGTTCTGCATAAGTGAATCACAAAGCAAAAAAAAAAAGCATTCTTTATTTCTCTCCAAATTTTCTTCTCTCAAAAAGCATGGTAGATATCATTTTCCATAAGTTTTATATGATTTTAAAAATAATTGACTAAGTTCTACTATATTTAACTTGAGTTCTTCTATAATTATACATGTTTAAATTTAAGTTAAAAATTATTAAAAATTAAAAAAAAATAAAATTCTTAGGTAGATATTCTACATCATTTTCTATAAGTTTTATATAATTTTGGAAAGAATTGGCTAAGTTGTACGATACCCATCTCAAGATCTACCATAATGGTACAAAGTTAAATTTAAGAAAAAAGTTAATTAAGTTCTATGATACTCATCCCAAGTTATACCATAATTTTACATAGTTAAATTTAAATAAAAGTTATTAAAAATTTATGAAAGATCACTAAAATTCTTAAGTAGATATATTATATCATTTCCCATAAGTTTTACATTATTTTATAAAAATTTAAAAAGTTCTATGATACCCATCACAAGTTCTACTACAATCGTACATGATTAAATTTAAAGAAAAAATA
Organism: Costus lasius; assembly: GCA_027563935.2. Taxonomy (NCBI): domain Eukaryota; kingdom Viridiplantae; phylum Streptophyta; class Magnoliopsida; order Zingiberales; family Costaceae; genus Costus; species Costus lasius. Next base: position 57,593,688 of record CM050452.1, read on the forward strand.
TTAAAAATTTTGTAGATATCTCTAAATTGTAGATATACTACATTATTTGACACAAATTTTATATTATTTTGGAAATAATTGACTAAATTCTACCATAATCGCACATGGTTAAATTTAAGTGAAAAATTAAAATTTAAGAAAAATCACTAAAATTTTTAGGTAGATTTATGGCATAGTTTTCATAAGTTTTATATGATTTTGGAAGGAATTGACTAAGCTCTACAATTCTAATACTAAGTTCTACCATAATTGCACATGGTTAAATTTAAGAAAATACATTACGAAAAGTTTAGTAAAAATAACTAAAGTTATTATGGGATATAATGTATGATACCTACCTAAGAATTTTAGTTATTTTTTCTAATTTTTTAATAACTCTTTTACTTAAATTTAACCATGTACAATTATGGTAGACTTGGGATGAATAGCATAGAACTTAGTTAATTATTTCCAAAATCATCTAAAAGTTATAGGAGATGATGTAGGATATCTACCTAATAATTTTAGTGATTTTTTCTTATTTTCAAATAATTTTTTTCTTAAATTTAACCATGTACAATTATCCTAGAAATTAGGATTAACATAATAAAATTTTTAATAATTCTTTTCTTAAATTTAACCATATACAATTATTGTATAGTTTAGTATTAGAATCATATAATTTAGTCTTAGTCAATTCTTTTCAAAATCATATAAACTTATGAGAAATGATGTTAGGTTATCTACCTAAGATATTTAATAATTTTTCATAAATTTAAATTTTTATTTAAATTTAACTATTTACAATTATGGTAGAACTTAGGATGGGTATTGTAGAACTCAATTAATTCTTTCCAAAATTATTTAACACTTATGTCAAATAATGTAGGAAACCAATGAATTTAGAGATTTCTCCTAAATTTTTAATATTTTTTTCTTAAATTTAACCATTTATAAATATGGTAGAACTTGGGATAAGTATGATAGAATTTTATCAATTTTTCTAAACTCATATAAAACTTATGGAAAATAATCTAAGATATTTACCTAAGAATTTTAGTAATTTTTTCTTAAATTTTTAATAATTGTTTTGATAGAACTTTGGGTGGGAATTGTAGAACTTAATCTATTTTTAAAAAAAAAAATCATGTAAAACTTGAGAAATGATGTAAGATATTCACCTAAGAATTTTAGAGATTTTTCTAAATTTTTAATATTTTTCTTAAATTTAACAATGTATAATTATGGTAGAACTTGGGATGGGTATCGAAGAACTTAGTCAAATTATTATTTTCAAAACCATATAAAATTTATGAGAAATGATACATATATATCTAGCTAAGAATATTAATAGATTTTTTCTAAATTTTAAATAATATTTTGCTTAAATTTACGAATGTACAATTGTGGTAGAACTTAGGATGAGTATCGTTGCAGAGTAAAAAATTGGTAAAGTTTAATTGATGTGGATGTATACAATGAATATGCCATAATCATATCAAATTCATCTTACAATTATAAGACTTTTTATTTTATAGATTCTACTTCCAATAAATATTTTCATTGTTAATTATAGTAGGAAGGAAAATTTATTTATAAACATTTTGCTATAACATAGCCTCTAGATATTATAAGACAGAGGCAACTGCCCTTTTATCACAAAGTAATTGTCAGTTTAATATGAATTATTAGTTAAAATTATAAATCAGGGTCCAAATCCTTGCTAGCGAAGCTCTCGGTCAAACTTATAATACCGTAGTCAAAATTGTGTTTTTCGAGCTTTGTTTCTTAATAAAGACCATATCTAGAGAGAAAGCCCATGTCTAAGGAAAGCTTATGCCTATAGTAGCTTTAGATAGAGAAATCCCATGTCTCTAGAGAAGGCATATGAATAAACTATTGCTTTAAAGATTGAAAGTCTTTTGTCTAAAGGCTAATAATTATTCCTAAATTTTTATATTAAAAGGAATAGTTATTCTTAAGTTATTTTTAAGCTAATAGTTATTTTTAAATTTATATCAAATATCATTTTAAGCCGATAATTATTTTAAAATTTTCTACGTGGTCCAATTATGTAATCCACCTCAATAAGGGAATATAATTAGGTTGTGTTGTTTGGCTTGTTTTTGGGCTTCAACAATACTTAACAATTTGACCTAATTGAGTATTTTTAACATAATAAGGGTTGTAATCAATTAGGGAGGTCTAGTTTAGTTAGGAAGTCTAACTCATTCAAGCATTTTAGGTTATTGGGTAGTTTGATTTAATTAAGTAAACCAACCTAATTTAGCTACTCAACTTTGTTAGTAATCTTTGGGAAGTTTCCTAGGTGATTTGGTTCAATGAGAAATTTAATCAATTCGATGGGGCTCCAATGCTATAAGCGATTTAGCTCAATTGAGAAATTTAATCATTACTAATGGAGATCAACTCATATTTTTCTAGAACAAAATGGATCATGATGTCTTTCCAATATTGTGTGTATTTTCATGTGATTTCTCTAGTTTGGGAAGGTATGAATGAAATTGACTCATTAATTAGCATTCAAGCACTTTTATGTTGAGCCTGAGAATAGGTTGTCTTGAATCTAGATGAACCATGATAGGCCAAAGATCTCATAGTCATGTGCATCAATTCAGGCAAGACGTCAACTACTCTAAATGTGGGCTGGCTTGAGTGTGACTGTGATCCAACGCAAGTCCCTACTTTATAGAAGTTTTAACATATTACGATTATAACAAGCATCACGGCCTACCCCGTAATGATAGATTACGACCATGACAAATATCAGGCGTGGTCATGAAGACTATTGTAGAACTTACAAAATAACTTATAAAACATCACGTCCATGACAGACATCAGGGCTTGACCATAACCACATATTATGGCCATGAAAAATATTAAGATTTGGCCGTGAAGCCCACTATGGAGTATACAAAATAGCTTGGGAAAAATCATAGCCATGATGGGCATCAAGGCCTAACTGTAACCCCATATTACATCTGTGACGAAGATCATGGCCCACTCGTGACAATCACTGATGTTGTTCTTGGCTCCGCCCATAAAGATTACGACCATGACGATGATCACAACCTACTCGTGATGACTCTAGAAAAGCCAAAACAAGTCATTTTGAAGGTCTTACGGTGTTCCCAACATCAAAGGCAGCTTTCGAATACGTACGTGGAGATGATTAGTTCTTCATCGACCCAAATGGAGTCCCTCCACCCCATGTGCATGGAACCACAAATTCAAATGGAGCCTAAGCTGGAGTGACATCACAATCGACTTACGAACATGTCATAGGGATCGGTCAACACCAAGATGAACTAGCCCCAAATGACCCATTTTTATTATTTCATGGCAACATGTTCGAAGATGGTGTAGCTAGCTCAACTGGCCCAATCAGCCCAACAAGGCCTAGCCTACACTCAAAGTCAAGTTAGGTTCCATCTAAGCTAGAGTTGTTAGGATCTTTGTACTTTGTAGTCATGATTTTCAATTTTAGTTAGTTTTGATTTGATTTCATATAACCTTACTTGGTAGTAAGTTGAGATTTGGTTCCATGTAACTTTTAGGGATTAGAATATTCTAACCTTCGCACCTACTAGTTTATTATTATCCCTATTTCCTTGCTCCTATAAAAGGGTAGCTAAAGGAAGATAGAAGACAATTTGCTAAGAAGAGTATAGCTCACTTGTGGAGTGCAAGAGTGTAGTAGGAAGTGGGGATAGCTTCTTAGAGATCCTCTCTTGTAATCTCAAGTTTTTCAAAAATATTTAAATTGCACCTTGGCTCATTAGGGTAACACCTATTCCTAAACTTATCTTATCTTCTTAAATGCTCCTTTCTTACCCTACGCCACTCTAGTCACCTTAATGTGGGAGATTGCATTGTCGCTTGTGTGTGTGTATTCAGGGACATAGTCACCAAGCACCCTGCCTTGCTACACCGTGTACATGCTTCCCATGCTGCACTTAAGCTAAAATTTGGCTCTCTCTCCCAAAGAGATTAGTGGTTATTTTCTATAGCATGATTGTTGTGGTCTTGAGACTTATATGGTGTTGCTCCAATATGAATCGCGATTGGATTTCTACATTGCTTTCTTGGTGGTTTTCCCTTCGAGCGCATTTTATTTCCCTTGTATCAAGACCCGCTCATGATTTCTCGCTACATTAGTCATCCGCACCTTAGAGTTGGAACTAAGGACCACCCTACCCTAACTATCTCCATCATATAAGTAAAGACCAAAAAGCCCCTTGTTGAGACTACATTAGTAATGCATGAAGAGCTTGGCCATATATCATTGGTAGGCCGTTGGGTATTAATGTTATGGGAGTTGGAAGATTCTTGGAGAACAATGAAGAGGGGATAGCAAGGGTTATTACTTGCATTAGAGCATTCCTTGGTAAAATGTTAGGATCAGAAGAGGATTAATGGTTCAAAATAGTCAAATCCATAGTGAGTGTGCCTTACATCTAGTGCTAATATGATGTATAGTCAATATGGATCTATCAATATCTATATATATTTTTTTTCTTCTTCTTGCAAACAAGAGAAAAGTCCCAAGTGCTGTACATATATTCTTTCTTTGGCACTCAAGCTAGTTTTTGACCTTTCATATGAGTAGGCTTTTAGTGGTGTAAGGAATCACATCTCTTTCCCTCCTAGTGCTAAGTGTATTTATAATACTTGGTTGTTTATAAAATGTTTATTGGCATGAGGATATCAATCAAGGCCTACTTAGGCCAATTGTGTGCTATAAGGGCATTGTGTTTGGCATGCGTTGTATTTTATCATATTGTGAGGTTGGTTGTCCTAATGATGCATTTTGACTCTTGATCGTGTACCTTGCCACTTCTTGAATGTTTGAGCATTTATGAAATCTTGATATTCCATTTAGTTTAGCTTGGACTCTCTCAACATTCATGAGGTCTAGAGTGTTGTTTGCATAATTTCTTGGTATTCACTAACTGAAAGTTGGCACTGTTAGGTAGCCTAACCAAGTATAGATGTCCAATAAAAGATCCAACCCAATTCAATGATCTTGGCTTGTCAATACTATGACTTGACTAGGTAGGTCCAACATGATTGGATGGTACAATCAGTAGTTTAACATAGTTAAGCATTTTGTCCCAATCAGATGAACATGTCTAATTAGATAATCATTCTTAATTAGACAATTCAACATATGAGATTTTCTAATATTAAGTTGGGTCAAATAGTCTAAAGAACGAAGCTAGGTCAAATCGTTGGATCAATTGCTAAATCACTTTATTTTTTTTGTTCTTCCATTTTGATCAAAATATTAGGCCTCACAAGATTACTCAATTAGACAAAAAAAAAAATATTTAAGCTATATCGTATTATTAAGTCTAATCATTTTTTGGAGAGTATAAGAATTGAACCTTAAGTTTTTTTTTAAAATATTTGAGCTATGTTGGATTAATAAGTCTAATCATTTTTAGTAAAGTGAATATAGAGTTTTCCTTAGTCAAACCAACATCCAAATCCTAGTTTTAAATCAACCTAAGATCTAATATTATGGGTTTTAATATATATATATATATATATATATATATATATATATATATATATATATATATATATATATATATAAAGTTATAAATTTGGCTGGAATGGATTTTTAATAATTAATTTAATTAACAACTATAAAGTTTTTATTTTATAATTAAAAAATTAATTAAATAATTAGTCTAGTGAAGAAATTGTGAGTGGATAATTGAAGCAAAAACAGTCTTGGCCCATGAATGATTCAAAGTCTTACTTGCCGTCTTCAATCTCGGAGCGCTCTCTCTCTCTCCCTCCCTCCCTCGATCTCGATCTCGAATTCTCGATGCGGACTCAGTCGAGCCATTTCCTCAGGCATCGCTGCGGAAAATTTCCGACCCATATTTTCATGGGTGAGTCGCTACTTCCGTTCTCCCTCTTCTCCTTCAAGATTGATCCCGAATTGTGGCTTTCTTCTTTCCCTTCCGCTTATTTTCTACTTACGCCTGTTTAATTCGTTCAAATCGCAGGTATTTTTCTTCATTTCTCTCGAATCTTTATTGGATTTGTGTTTTGCCTCTGCTTTCCAGACCGCTGGCACTTGGTTCTGCAATTCTAAGGCCGAGGCGGTTGGTCATTGGTTTTAGTAGTTCTTTTTTACTCGAGGTTTTAGTCCGATTTCTGATTGAAGAAGAAGTTAGCTTCCCATGCTTGCTCACTTGTATTCCCAATTATGGTTATCTGTTTCTTATTTAGTTTAGTGCAATGGCTGATGGTTTCCTCTAGTTATGATGAAGCATATATTTGAACCATAAACTGAGTGATAAGCCCCGAACAAATCCCAAACTAGGGCAAAGTAAAATTATTTTTCCCAATTTTCATTAAAAGATCTTGTTACTGACTCTAAAACTTGTGCTAAATTTCCAGAGTCATGGTTTCTAAACATCTACGTACGCAGCACAGTGGTAGAGAAACTTCAACAAGCTTACTTATTTTTGTATCATATGTGGAGCCTAGTGAATGTTATTAAGTTATCGCGTGAGCTTCAAGGGGGAAAAGATGCACAACAAAAGGAATTCACCAACTTCCATCAGTGACGAGAATGTAGATGCATCAAGGATATCAGATTGCAGCACAGGTAAGGATTTGAAAGTTGGCATCATATGTCGAGTTTGCCACTGTTCTGAACCCGATACAAGAGGTAATGCTGCTCTGGAGCACTTAGGTATTAGTCCTCCATCACTAGAACCGGAAGAAATGGAGATGGATGGAAAAAGCAGTGTAAAGATATTTGTTTGCAGCACAGACTTGGAATCAGGTGGTTCATACCTTCATCACAATGCAATGTTCAACCTTGGATGTTCTTGCAAAAACGATCTTGGTCATGCACACTACGCTTGTGCTCTCAAGTGGTTCATAAGCCGTGGGTGCACTGCATGCGAGATATGTGGAAGATCGGCTGGGAATGTGAGGATGACAGATTTCAGAACGGTTTTGAATTATTTGAAGGAGTATGAGGAGTTTTTGGAGAGGGAAGCCTCTAATGTGCAGGTGGAGGTGGATTCAGGGGCAGATGTTGGTGCTGTAGCTGCAGCTGCAGCTAGGAGGCAAAAGCTCAACGAGATATCGTTGTGGTTCAATCCTGTCGATGGTTCTGCATCATTCTCCCTGGAGGGGAGAGAAAATAATGATGCGTCGTCCGAGTTCTTGGCTCCTACAGAAGAGATAATAAACAAGTCAGCTTTGGAGTGCACAGGGGCTTTACTTGGGACTTGCTTGCTGCTTGTGTTTCTTCTGTGGTTTATCGTGCCGCGCATTGGGAAGGTATGCCTTAATTATTATGAATGTTTTGATGTTTCTCTAACTTTTGTTTGTAATATGGTAATCACTTTAAAATCTTATCATACACTTTTTAGCTAAAAGATTGAATTCTTTCTTATGTTTTTAATTTAAATTCCTCTTTGCACTATATTGAAGTTTTCAGCACCTGCATGCGCCATGTGTAACCATTTTCTTATTTTCTTTTACTAATTTAAGTATTTATTATTTGATAAATATGTGTTTCATGTTCATTATCTGAAAGACGTTGTAGATGTTTATAAATAATCTTTGGTTGCTACTTGTCATATTATCAGAGCAAAAAAAAAAAAAAAATTGTATATATATAAACAATTCCACATAGGAAAAAGAATATTAAATGTGTTATTATGGGAGGTAGATGATTTTTAAGTGCAACGAGTACTTTTTTTATAAAAAGATGCAAAAATATATTTGATTATTCTAAGATATATAGTGAATTTAAAATTTTTAACTTTATTCAGTTGCTTACATTTTTATTTGACAATTAAATTATAGTGACTCTTAGGACTCAAAAAAGTTCTTAGGTTTTTAGGCAATCATTTATGAAATTCACATATATGCCCAAATTCTGTCCAATCCTAGCTCTCTCCCACCCTTTGCACCCTCATTCTTTTTCATCCCTCTATTGACTTGCTCTTTATCCCTCTTAAAACCTCCCAACGACAACTTACTTCCCCTTCCCTCTAATTGTTAGAAAATGGTAGTCCATCAAAGCTTTCTTAGCATGGACAAAGGATTTACCCATCCACCTAGAGTTAATGTGTCTTTTGCTATCTCCCAAACTTCTTGCTGCTCACACCGCCTTGCCCCTATAGTGACAATGTTAGCTCCCCAAATAAATGTGTCGTCTCCTCACTCACTAAAAGTCTACAATCCTTGCTTGGATGATCCATTGAGGTCTTCCTTTTTTTGGCGCTTGTTTCATCACATATTACCATGTAGCCACTTGAGTTAAGAGGAGAAAAGAGATGACTTGACAGAGGAAAAGGGATTATATGATCTATTGCTATGCAAAATTCGATATCCTACTTGTAAAGTGCATTTGTTAATTGCTATCTACGGTGATGATCATATCACCTTGACTATTACTAAAGAGGGTGGAGGTGTTGGCACTGTAGAAATCTTGGGTAATGTGGCTTTAAAATATCCTATTAAAAGTCACCAATCTCATTGGCATTCATAGCATAAATAAGCCATGGAAATATCCTAGCAAGCAATCAACAACCAAAATATCTAGCTCATCATAAGGATGTAATTTAACTTTATTCAGTTAAGTACTCGAAGCAACCTAACCTATTTAAGGCGGACTTGGGTACCCAATTTGGTAAGTTCAACTTTTTATGGGTTGGGTTTTAATCGAGTTTTGATTTATAGGCATGGATACCCAATACTTGATTTAAAAATAAAATATTTTATTATTAAAAATAATAAAATAATAAAAAAATAATTATTTATAAATCTATTTATTATTATTATGTATAAAATTATATTTTGATAGAATAATTTTAAAAGAATTAAAATTTAAATTTTTTATCTAATCAGGTGCCCACGAGCAAGGTTATTAGGGTCAGGATCCTACTTAAGAACAACAAACGTTTCATAGGATTAGATTGCATGATCATGAGATTCTACCGAAAGGCCAATAATATATTTATTAAAAATATATTCATGTACTTAGAGTAATATGGATATTTTAACAAGTAAAAAGTAATATAAAATAATAAATGTCTATCATGCATCAACTATCAAGCCACTTACTATTTTATAACCAACTAAATTATGCATTTATGTAAACATTTGCATACAATAAATATGAAAGAGGATATGTCCTGTGCTAAAACCAATTATAATCAAACGAATTAGATAACTATGTATCATGTATAAATTTAACTAGTGCATTAGCAATATTTCTTAATGAAGCTCAATAATTTAAGAAAAACTCATTTATGCCCTAAATAGTTAGGGCTTAGGAGATGTTATAGTAGTATAGCACAATATATTAATTTTGTAGTTAAATGTCACTCGATGGAGCCAATAAAGATGGGTTCATAAAAATGAAAATAATGCATAATGAACTTTTGAATATGTACATGCTAGAGTGAACTTAATGAAGTTACAACAAAAATGTCACTTTATGAATTAATACCAATTTTGAAGATAAAAAGGAAGATGACTAACAAAAATGATAGAGATAATGGTTGAAATCACAGCAAGAACAATAAAATTAAGAAAGACAAATTATACATTTTAATAGTTGTAGACTTAAAGATTCAAAATTATTCATCAAAGTATTTGTCAAAGATGTTTGTTATAGCTATTCATTGCAAATGCTTGTCGATAGTAAAGTAAAGAAAGAATCTAGTAAAAGATAGACTAACAATAATATTTAATTATTATTGGTCAATAGAGGCCATGAATAAGATAACAAATAAAATAATTATATTTTATTACTATAATTGTTTAAATAACATGTGAGCTTGGGTTAGCATTTAGCAAGTTAACAAAGTTTAAGGTAAGTGACTTTGATATTTAGTCAACTATGTTGTAGGAACGAAATGGATTGTAAGGTCGAAGATCCTATTATTCCTACATATGTTAAGATCCTACCCACAATTTGGATTATTTAGTCTAATTTGGATCGTAGAATCATAAGATGCTAAGATCTAGAAGGAGTTCTTGAACACCTTACCCACTATTACCGATTTAAATATCTGGAGTCAAGTTCAAGTTATGTAATAGGGTACATGACTCAAGTTTGAAGTTCGGGCCATATTTGAATATTGGGTTTTTATAATTGGATCGGGTTCAGATATTAACTTCTCTAACTCCCTTATTCATTCTTGCCCCCATTCTAATGTGGCCTGCCACTATGATGTTGCTCCGTTGGGCATGGCCTTTCCTAATCTAGTCTATCATAGCATTGTCACTTATAGGCACATGAATTTTGCAAAATCAATGATTTCATGATAGAAGAAGCTAATATTACTTGCATGCATGAGTTTGTAAGATTTGGTAGAATGAATTTTACTTTGGATTTTGCTAAAGTTACTCACCTTCTCTTTTACTCAATACATAAGACTTATTCTCGTAGCACCAAAGGAATTCATTGTTGAATCCCATTGAAGGTATCATCTTCAACAGCATTGACAATGGTATTTTTAGCTTCTAAACTATTGCATCATGCCTGGTTAGAATTTGAGGTATAGATTGTCACGCCCTAAACAGGTGTTGACAAAGCTATGGTACGACAATGTATATTGTGGTCAACACCAACAATAAAATTATACTAAACAATTTAAAAATTTATCAAAACAATATGTACCACAGTTATAATTAACAACTTAGACAATTTGTACAACAATATGCACATAATAATCATACCATATTATTTTAAAACTATACAATGATAAAACCTTACTTATATAACCTATATAATGATCACATAAACAACCACATAAATTGATACTAATATAAATTTGTTTCATAATTTACTAATATTTAACTTTATATGATAAAAATAAAAATGATCAGTCTACATAATAAAACTAGAACATTACCAATTGATCGCAATACCATGAGAAGGATTAGTACAACCAAACTAGTCCAAAAACATAAAATCCAAAACCATGACATAATAACCATCAAGTCTTTAACAATAAAAGTATCAATTCAGGTGATCCATTACATTTGTAGTCATGCAACACTATCTATCTATTCAAATATCAATAGCATCATTTGGTCTAGTTAGCCTCTACATCTATTGCGAGCATCAACATGGGCAATCTCATTATTTGGGAGTAAAATAAGGAATGCTAGCCCTAATGGTTATGTAGGAATCACAAAATGTACATTCATCAAAGTAAGCTGAACTAGGACAATTTACTATACACATAAACAGAATAATCTTACATGATGATGAACACACCATAATACAATGTTATGTAATGAAGAGCAATAACTAATAGACAACTCCAAAGTCTGTTGTGTTATGTGTAATACCCAAATAACCTTAAGACAATTCCCAAATGACCTCAATTAGGTAGCCAAAATAGCTAGCCCCCAAAAACCTAGTCAGTTGGCCCATAAGGCCAAATCAGCCAGCCCAAAGATCATAAAGTATCATGACATTTTACCATACAAGCATATATCAAATAAATCATTTAACATACCTATACAATACATAGAACATAGGCCCATAAGCCCATAACAATGACTACTTTAGTGTATCCACAACAAATGCTTAAGTTGGTAATTCATTTAAATTATCGCAATTACTATACTAAACTTAATCATATCCATGCACTTAACAAATACAATATTATACTACTAATTTACTCATACATCAACACTTACAAGCATATGTATGTGTGAGTGAACAAATGAGGGGAGCTCAATAGCAAGGAAGAATAATGAACAACAAGAGCAACAAGATATCATGATATTCAAATCCTTATTTATCAAATATATTTTATTAACTATTATGGGTCCACATTGAGTTATTAATAAGTAAGTTCAGGTTAGTATATCATACTCGACCTGTATAGTCGTAGAATAGTATTTATAGGAGTCTGGGGTTGAGGGTTAAGAGTATAGTATTTTGTAATTGCTTTCTTAGGGCGAGCATTGCACGATTTCTCACCAGTGATGGTTGAGGTTCTATCAATTTGTTCGATCTATCAAATCGATTACTGGGAAACTAGTAGTCTGGCGACAAATAAAGATGGAAGAAATTTCGTTATCGGTAGTAGATCTAAACGGCAGTAGCTCGCTGTCGAAAGAAACCCAGGGCATAAGAAGTTTAGCACATAACAAAGTCTTCTTCTCAACCAGTTACTGTTGCGAGATAGAAAAAAACTAAAGGAAGATGATGAGAAGTGAAGGACAACTAGAGGCTCTTGGGAAGACTATGGTAGAAGTATAGAGCTCTATTATAGTAGTATAGGCAGAACTTTAATATGTAGAGGAGGAAAGGAGGATGGAAGGCTTGGCGGCGGCAGAAGAACGACTTCAACATCGCGAGGAGATGGCTGAACTTACTCAGCATCAGGCTGAGATGGAACGTCACCTTGGAGTGGTGGATGAGATAAGAAATGAGATGAGGAACTTGTTTGCAGAGTTAGTGAAAAAGAGGTGAGGCGAATAGAGAGAGCTTCCAATAGACACTAACCACTACCAATGCAAGGAGCCGTACCGACCACTACCATCACGTGAGCATTGATCCCCACTAGAGTTAAACATGAGACCCAATAGAATAGAAATCAACGATGAAGACAGACGGGGAGGAGGTATGCACATAGGAAGAGACTTAGTCAGGGAGATGACTTCAGGGGAGGACAGACAAAGAATTCACAAGTGCATGGAACTACCCGGGTTTAATGGCACTAATCTAGGAAGATGGATTGCACGGGCAGAATATTTTGATATTCAAGGATGATTAATGAATATAAGGTCCCAATGACATTTGTGAGCATGGAAGGCCAGGCGGGTCACTAGTTCTGATGGATGAAAAGAAGAATTCCTAATCTTACCTAGGGAATGTTGAAGGCATAAATAATACAACACTACAGTGATTTCCCAGCCATTTCAGCGTATGAGCAATTAGCGGCCCTACAGCAAGGGGACTTAATAGTGATAGATCATATTGTAGCTTATGAGGAGATAGTCTCACTGATATTAGATCTTCCAAAACAATAATATGAGGAATATTTTCTGAAAAGCTTAAATTCTAAAATCAGATAGAGAGTGCGACCTTTCTTATCCACCAATATAATGCGAGACATGACACATGCTCGCATAATTAAGAAAGAGATGACAGGAGAGATTAATTTGAAAGGACAAACATCTATTGAATGAGTGGCGAACAAAAGTCATTCAAATTCTAGAAATTACTCTTAGGGAGGAAGCCTTCTTATGCATCTAGCATTACCTGACTTATCTGCAGGAATCATCCCAAACTGTGGTACTCAACTGAGGGGAAGTTTCAGTACTAGTTCCAATATAATAACACAATTAGAGGAAAAGAGAGGAGACATATCTCACAACGGGTCCAAAGAGGTGGGAATTCAATGTGCATCATCAACACTTATAACTGCTCGAGGAGTCAAGCTATGCCCCACCAAGACTATGTCAACAAAAGAGAAAAGGGGTTATGCTTCTATTGTGATCAACCTTATCACCCGATGCACCGATATGAAATAAACAATTCCGTTTGATGCTATTGTTAGAGGATGAAAACATAGAAGGGGAAGATGCAAGATGAAATTTTAATTAAATAAACTTAGTTTATGAATTGTAAAACAAGAGGACAAGGTTGTAGTTAGAGAGAGGTGGGCAATGTTACGAGCCTATATTGAGTTATTAATAAGTGAATCCGAGTTAGTATGTCATACCCGATTCGTATAGTCGTAGAGCAGTATTTATAGGAGTCTAGGGTTGAGGGTTGAGAGTAAAGTATTTTATAATTGCTTTTTTAGGGCATATATTGTACGATTCTCGCCAGTGACGACTGAGATTATATCATTAACACTATGTTATGATTGCAAGAATAAAGAAATGCTTTCTATTGTATCGTAGTAACTTCTAGTATATATGTAGCATCGAGTTCTCAATCCACCCTATCTCAATTCAAGTGTCACCTACAATGTCATGGACCGATATGTGTACTATTCTACAGTAGTACTAGATATACCAATACTATATGATCTTTGATTGGAACCAATTTTCAAAACCTTAGTTCACAACTAATTTAGGCTCCTTGGAAAGAGTTGTTCTAGCATGTGCAAAAAAACTTTCACGGGGAAGATTACATAGCCATTATATATTCTCTATCCTATAGAATGACTTGTTTGCTATTCTATGATGTTGCTTGCCATTGACACCTTAGTTTTGTCCCTTTCATGCATCAATGACACTTATTTTTGAATCTTCATGTGTTTCCTAAATCTTTATACTTGCATCTGAGCCATGGGATATGTTTGCATGTATTTGTTTCAATCTTATGTTTAGACATATTACAACACAAAAAAATTTGGTAGACTTTCTATTGTCTATGCATTTCCCAACAATCAATCCAGGAGATTGTGGTTGCATCATGATACATGAGGCTACTCACTCTTATTCTTATCATAAAATATTCAAGGAATAAGTAATGCTTTCAAAAGTTGAGACATTAGGAACAGTACCACCTCCCTCTCTTGTAATGTTATTGGTCTATGAGAAATTATGATATTCTCCATCTAAAATTATCCTTATAGCATTTCGTGGACTATCTCAAGGTGGTCCTACTTCCTCATTTGGGGTCTAGATAGGGTAAGCTTCATGGTGGAATTAATATATCTACTTTTTGTTACTTAATGAATCACATGTTGACCATTGATGTATGTCTTATCCTTCACATCCATTGATCTATAAGATAAATATTGCAAATATCTATGACCACCATCTCATCAAAGAAATGAATGTTGGCCCCAAATCATAGCCTATAACCCTAGTAGGGGATATCCCTCAGGCTATTTGTAATTTGTAATATCATACTTGAATTTGGAAACAAAAATTGTCGGAAACCTATGTGATTCTTTGGTTGTGGAAAACTCATACATAGCTTTAAGGTTTGTGATATTCGATCTCAAAGAGTAGCCCAATCTGCAACTAGAACCAAATAATTAGATTTAATCTTTAAGACATTGATGATGATTGATGTCATTCTAAATAGATGCTCGTATTGGAGGTAAATATTAGAATCAAAATATTTATGAGTTGCAAACCAAAATATCACTTTCTACCAATCCATTATAGATTCTCATAACAGTAAAAGTGGATTCCCCCCATAAATATCAATGAGATATCCATAGAAGATTCCTAGGAGATAAATAATACTTCTAACTATTCCTTGGTATTATGGTGTGTGTGTATGTGGTGCATGTTGACAAATAAACCTCCATAATTTCACTCCAAAGATAATACCCAAGATAATAATGTCTAGATTTGTGACAACACTCAATAAATTCATTAGTGATTATCCATCAATCATACTAAAGTAGATAGCTTCTTATTCATCCACACCATTTTCCAACTCTGTGCTAGATCCAAGAGGAATTGCATTTCCCCCAAGCATAACTTCTTTAAAGCCTTTGTCATTATCCTTTGACATCCATTACTTGTCATCTTCCAACAGATGGTTATGAATCCTAATGGACTTTATGGTCTGCAACACTTCACTAATCTAGTCCCATTATAATTCCCATCAATAATTACTAGATATTATAGTTCCCATGTAAATAAGAGTTATACCTGGAGCATCCTATCCCCTTAACTCTTTCTATTTATTTTTAGTCCTCTCCATCAGATTTTCAATAAAGCCATAGCGATGACCCTATTACTTGGGCAATTGACGACGTGAACAAGAACAATATTTGTCTCATTTACACCCTCCTTTTCTATGATGATGTGAATAGTTTTGTCTCAACCTCAAATGTTTTTTATTTTTTTTATTTTTCTTAAGCTTTGCATTTGCATAAGACAAGAACTGCCTCTCTTTTAATTGTACCAAGGTATTGATAGGACGCATAAGATAGCCAACTTCTTTCAATGTCCTCTTGATAGCTAACCCTCTACCTACCTTGGTATATCTTTAGGGATTAGGAAACCTAGACTATAAGATTGGCAATTTCTCATCATGAAAGTGGAAAACAGATTGACACTGATTTTGATTGATAACATCACATATGCCCTTCTCATCTACCATGTCTTTTTCGAGTGCCAAATGGGTTCTAAAGGGAGTTACCATAGGTGATGATCGTTTGTATGGACTATAACTAAATACACTAGTTTTCTTTATTGCGAGGTGACTTGGAGTTATGTACATCGTCACAAACATGGAGTGAATGTTATCATTGGTCTTAAAAAGGAAAATTGGGTTTTGTGCGGCTTAGTGATAGTGGTGCATATCTATGAAACCAACTTCTAATTAATATATGCTTCTTATTCATATCTTAAAAATTGCTAATCAATTCCTCTTTTGGCTTTGAATGTGAAAGCATTATAAAAGTTAGAGATTTAATCTTTCAATTCACGGTGTCCGAGCATCCCTCCTTCTAAATTGATTGATAGTCCAAAACCTCACTCTTGAATAAACCTTCCTCAACTTTCTCCCCATTGGACAGTAACTTGGGCCCATTGTGTCCCTTGTTGTTTCTAGTGTATTTCATAATTATATATTAAGACTAAATAAATTAGACCAAGCATACCCCCTAAATTGATTAATGTGCAAAACCTCACCCTTCCAACAAAGTTTCCCCAATCTTCTCTCCTCCTGCCAACTACCTAATGCCTCCTTGAAGAACATTTTCCTATTTATGAATAGCGCGGATCCATTGTGTACTTATGGCATCCTTTATTAGTCAAACAAAACACCTCAATTTCTCAATGTATCTTTTAATTATATATTAAAACTATTTTTGGATCTTAATTGCTCTGCTTGGAGCCTAACTGGAAATTGTTGTTTTTCTATCACTTCTCTCTACATGGTCCATTCCTTTTTTGGCTTAATTATGACATGTGCAACCACCTCTAGAAGGTCAAATACTCACTAAATTTGAGATTCTTAATATAAATAATTTAGAAAATCACTTGCACACCTTGGACTTTCTATATGGTCTTAGTATCATAGCCCTATATACTTCTCCATGTGTGGATGTGCATCAAATCAACTCTCATGTATTTTTTCCATTTCAAAAGGTGGATGATCCCAGGTGCTCTGATGAGTTCCCTCAACTTGGCAAATATCTCCTAGAAGAAGACGAGCTTCAACGTAACCATGGTCTTCGTGTTTACTCTCATTTCGGTCTTGTGATTCGTTAGTACTAGTGGATTTGTTACAAAAGAAACAATAATGTCTTCAAACGAAAAAGGAACAATAATATTAATCAAAGCTATTATATCATTGTTGCATAACTGTCTTATTAAGTGCTCTTATATCGTTTACATGATTTATCTAATTTTTCCTTGCGTGCCACTTTTGTTACTTTTTTGTATTATTTTGTATCATGATGATTTTTTTAATCGTTACCCGAACCTTACTTTTACATGTCTGTTTTGCTAATGTCTTAAAAGTTTTGTTGAAATTAGATCCTTAAAAGTATAATATTTGCGATTAAAAATTTCTGTGATTATGGATGCATTTGATCCCTTGTTCACTAATCACTCTAACAAGTTTTCTTGCTGACGTGCAGAAAGCTGCACTCATTGGTTTCTACTTTCTTCTCGGCGATCTATGTGTTCTGTCAGTTGTGATCATTCTTAAATTTGTAAGCAGAATCAGTGCAGCTCCTTGAGAAAGTTTGCCTCGTTAATCAAGATTACGAGTGGCATGAGTTTAGTTTATCATATTTTAGATTGTGTTCCAAAAACCGTTATATGTTGCCAATACGGAAAAAACAAAAAGTTACGTGAAACTTTGGCCATCTTTGACTTTGTTTGGAGAGGATGGCCAAAGTCGATTGAGAATGGTTTATCATCTTTGACTTTGTAAAGACAAAAACTGCTATATGATTCCCCATTCTCAGTCGACTCTAGCCTATTATGTCAATCTATGCATTAGTAATGAAGTTCTCCACAATGCATAAAGTTAGCTTAATTCACAGTATTTTCAGAGAATCCTTTGTGTTGATGCCCATCTAGATGTTGACCAAGAACTACAATTATGCAATATTTCAACCTCTAAGAACTGTAGGAGTGTAGAAAATAAATTATTAAACCATTGAATGATGGTTAATAGAATTGAACACCTCAAACAGGTGGTTTTTTTTTATCATTAATTGATTTATGGTATCCAAGGATAGGTAGAAACGATTATTAACTAAGCCGAACCAATTTCATACAAATAATATTTGATTAACCACTAAAAATAATTTATTTATATATTTTAATGTAAATAATCGAGTCAATAGAGTCCATGATTAATTAATATCTATATACATTTTATCTCTTTTTATATTTGTTAATATTTGTTTGGGTATTTATCGGACTCGAGTAGTCTATAGATAGTACAAATCTAAACGAGGTCGAATTTAAATAGAGGTTTCAAAAAATAAATAGATTCTTAGTTCGGGTAAGGCAAAATTCAGAGATACCCTATATGCTACTTTCTTTATCCATAATTATTAATCATATTATGTGAAAATTAATGATTATCTAAAAATCAGTGATTAACTATATTGAAAAATTAGTTAATGAATTAACAGTTAATCTGCAGTAATAGTTTAGGAATGGTATAAAATTTTTCCGAAGCATCTAAAAATCAGTGATTAACTATATCAAAAAATTAGTTAATGAATTAACAGTTAATCCGTAGTAATAGTTTAGGAATGGATATAAAATTAATGATTATGTAGACTGTGGTTGTATATTAGACTCAATCTATGTTTTAGCTTAAGTAATAGATGAAGGATTTATCCCTGAGCATGGTAGTATTTTTTTCAATTTAATTTTATAGAACTTATATTTCGTGGAATTTGACCTACATTACGTAGATTGTGGATGCATATTAGACACATTTTTGTTTTAGTTTTAGTAATGGACGAAGGATTTATCCCTAGGATGATAGTATTTTTTTCTGGTTTAATTTTGTAGAACTTATATTCACTATTATACCTAAGAATTTGATAGACACTATCGAGAATAGTGGAAAGTTGATGATATGCAATGGGCTTCTTGGGTGGGAGTAATTAAATGATGAACAAGATATGACATCACTTGAGTTTGACCAACAATGTAAAGTTAGTAAGAATGAATATATACTCTAAAGTAATTATGTTATATTCATTGTTTCAATAGAGATGAACTCTAAATTGTTAATATGTATATTTTTACAAGAAGTTGATGACACTAAGGTATATGCATAAGTAAAAATTGAGCACAATAAGGAATCTGCAAATACCAAGGAACTTGAATGTTCATATATAGTTCTTATAGTTGGTATGACTTTTAACGGTGAAGTTGATGCTTATAATTTTTATAATAACTATGCGAAAAGATTTGAGATTTAATATTAAAAAATATTATATAGAGCGTAGAAAAGATAATAGTATGAAATTTCATAAATTTGTCTGCAAACAAGAGTTGAGACTAATTCACTGGATTTATATTACCATGAAATCACAATCTGACGTGAGAACAATCTGGATGGCCACGTAGTCCAATAGAAATTGCTGCTCCTGTTATGATAGTAGTGAACAAGTTGTTTTGGAATTTATAGGGATGTTAATTATTGTTTGCTCCTCTAAATCCTTATGCACTGAGGTGGTGGGGCAAGTCATTTGAAGGGAAATAAAAGAAGACAAACTTGTGTTTCTTTCCTTCAAGTGACATCTTAGTTCTACTTTGTTTCAACGTAAAAGGTTGTGATTTGTGAATAACCCATTGCTGGAGTCATTTTCTGACTCATCATTTGGCTTAGGTTGCTTAGGAAAATTTCTACTTCAGTATATACATAAGAGTGAGTAAGTTTCGCATGACTCCTTTTGTCACACCCTTAATTAATGATAATTGATATATAAAAATTCATATTATTTTAAGAAAATTTGTTATATGTACTAGGATCAATACTCGATAACCTGCTCAATATGAATTATTCATTTTACTTTACATCATCACTTAAGAGGCAACAACAACTCAAATAACAATTATAAATTTCATCCTAATAATGAGATTCCTTTCATATCATAAAAGTGATAGATCATATTTTAAAACTATACTATCTTATGTAGCATCACATACAAGTTATGATTATGCTCAATATTATCTTACAAGCACAAAATAACTTTATACATTAGTTTTTAAAGTATATATAATCAAAACTTAAGACTTTCAATCATTAGCATCCCTTTAATCCTCCATAAAATTTGTAGCCCAAAGCTAACCCGTAAAAAGGGATAAAAATAAAAGGATTGAGTAAGAATGCCTAGCACGTAATTTAGATACCAAATCATGAGATAGGTCATACCAATTCATTAGAATTAATGTCTTATTTTCAATGCAAATAAATCATAACATATCTTTGGAAGCATTAAATTTTCAAAATGGTTCTATACTTAAGATCAAATAGTAACACTATAATTAAATAAGAAGCATGAAGAACATAGAGAAGAATCAATCCAAAAAAGACGTATCATTCAAATTGCATAGTGACAAATAACACATAAAATGAATCTTTCACATCTAGAAGCATAATCCACCCTCGTCAGGGTGAAATCAAACATATGCTAGCTAGAGCTATCATGGCTTCTCAAATGGGATAGTGGAATTCAAGATGTGGCTCCCATGGATTCAAGAGGTGGCCGCCATTATTTCTAATGTGACACTTTATTCCGTGTAGTACTTTGTTCCACAGCTATCCCCCTTTTTGCATTTTAGGTGCATAGTCTTTTCCCTTTCGAGCATATAGTCTTTTCCTTTTTGGGCTCATAAAGTTATTCCTACTAGCTTCCATTACATTTAATAAATGAAACACACTTTCATTCATGATAAAATGAGTTCATTGATACATGTATTAAACCCTTAAAGAGATGAATCATAAAGTTCACACATAAGACAAGTACTGATATGTTCACATCCAAACGTAAGGGACATATGTATCAATAGAATTCAAATAGAAGACCATTTATACAAGGTACGTATATACATGATCAAGGAATACAAAATTTAGAAATTTAGAGCTTGTTCTTCCTATGATGCCATTTTGCATGATATTTATGTCAAAGAAAGGATTTTGAATATAATTTTTAGGATAATAAATTTTGTATAAAATGGATCTCAATAGAAGAAGTTATGATTTTTGAAGTAACAATAGGTCAATATCCTAAAAAGAGATTTCCATATTTATAGGGTTTAGTTCAAATATGATTATAAATTCATTTCCAATCTAAATTATGAAAACAAGGGCTCCAATTGTAGATAATTAAGTCTACTTGATATGAAAATAATCATTTTGCATATTTAGGATCACATAATTTAGATATGAATCAAAAACTAGATAAAGATAAAATAGTGAAAATAGATTTATGGGGTCAAATTGAACTGAATGAATAAATTAGATAACCATCTTAAAAATATGCAATATCATATGAAAAAGAAATCTCTTTGAGTCTTCTTTATAATGAATTATATTTAATATAATTTGGATCAGGAAATCAAAAGTTATGTAAACTTGAGTGCACAAAGGTCATGTTTTCATCAATTAAACATTCCTAGTATGTTAACATAGCATAAACCATTCTTCTAAGGACCAAATTAATCAAAATTGAGAAAATCAGAAGAAAATTGATATCACAATGGTATGGTGTAGAATTCCTCATGAATTTGGAGCAATAGGGGAAATATCACAAAAAGGTAGAATTACTTGCCTAAGAACCCAAAATCACTCTCAACTTGAGTTTTTCCTCTTTTCTTTCTCTTCCCATCCCTTAGGGCCTATTTTTTTTTGAGAGCTAGAAAAGTGAGGAGAAAGAAATGTTTAAGAGGAAAGAAAAATGTGAGGGGAGAAAAAAATATCACGTGCAATGCACGTGATCACAAGAAAAAAAAAATTTCAGCGAAAGGAAAGCAAGGGCTGTGTTTAACAGAGCAGGGGCAGCGGCTAGCACCAGCGACGAGGCGGTCAGTGAGGCTGGGTGAGGCGACGTTGGGTGAGGGAGTGGTGACATTGGGAAAGGGGAGTTGTGAGGTGAAATTGGGTGAGGGGAGCGATGCTAGGAGCGGCGAGGTGAGTGGAGCGACAAGACAATCCCGCCACCAAATACCGACCCTACTGCTGACGCGATAATCCCCACATGCAGTAGCGCCTTGTTCACCAGTGCTGTGGGGGTGCCGCGGCCGGGCAGGGGGCTGACGAGGTGCACCACCACCTACTTGAGGCAGAGTGGCACCAGGCTAGAGAAGAGGAAGGAGGCGAAGGTGAAGACATGGAAGGAGATGAGATTCCACTCCATCTGCACACCAGTGGTGTAGCGAGGTGGAGCGAGGCCACCATCAGCATCCGAGGAAGGGGACTAGGCGAGGTTGACGAAGACAGCAAAGGTGAAAATGGAGTTCACGTTCATGATGCCGTCCAGGGCCGTGATGCTGATGCGAGTCTCCGATCGGCCTGAACCCACTGACGACCTCGCTAGGTGAGCAAAAGCTGGGCGAGAGGAGCGGCGATGATCGGCAAGGGGAGAGAGCGATGAATCTCGGTGAGGCGAGGAGTGTTGGTGTTTATGCCCTGCAGACCAATGTTTGGACATGGTCGGGCATTGTTTGAATGTACTTTGATGGAATTGTTATTCTTTATAGAGGCATGGTCGTTATTATGCAGACTTCTCTACCTGCGTTGATGTATTGAGTTGCATGTATAATGTCCCAGGAGTTTGGATTGGATCCATTCTCATAAGAAATCCCCAGACAAGGTACCTTAGTAGATATGGGACAGCTTTGGTACATGTGAGACTAGTGTATGGGCTGGTTAAGTGCGGGGCACAGTAACGCAGACATACAGGTGCATTGGATGCACTGGAGTGATCCACCGTGAGGATTGACTTGTCTAGTCAACAAGTCAATCTCACGTGCAAGAGGTTTGCATTGATCCTTAGACTTGAGGTATTCATGTCTAGATTTGATGATGGGTATGCTTTGATACAGTCTTACGTCTCTCCGTAATTGGGAGACCAAAACGACTGTCATTGGACATGTCATAAGTCACGTAGAGACATGGGTGACCAATAGTAGGATTTGCCCCTTCCTTATTGGAAGCATGATATCCACTCGGGGCACCCCACCTTATTGGTGCATGACAGGAAAGTGTGGCCACACTTGTTGAGTCATGACCAATGCATTGGATTGATAAACTTGAGACTAATCCAATGGCAGGATATCAGCTTAGGCAAAGAGATCTATAATGCAATGGGAATCCTCGTTGCTTGTTAGGAGTTGTTGCCATAATGACTTAAGTCCTATGATATGGGTAGTAGTGATGTGTTGCTAGATACCCCTCACTACTTATGATGTTTACATCATTGCCATCGTCATATGGATCCTACGGGGTCACACGCAATAGACTCTTGACGTTGTTTTAATCAAAAGCCTTAGGATCAAGTTATTGGATAACTTGGATCCATTTGGAAGATTTCGTCAGCGCCAATGGGCCTGATGAGTTGGAAGAAAGTTATTGGAGCCAAACTTCATTTTTGGCAGGTTGACCCGAAATTGACCTAGATTAATCACATTTGGATTAGGGTTGCATTGGATTGGATCCAATGGCTTAATCAACCTATGCCATGAAGTTTGGGCTAGCTCATTATCCAATGAGGCCCAATAATTAGTTGTCATGAAGAGAGAATTGGCTAAAAGGGTATAATGGGGAGAAGTCTTCACCCATTAGCGCCTAGGGGCATAATGGGGTGAAGTGGGCAGTTTTGCTTCATTAAGGAAGTAAAAGGCGCCTTGCCCTTTCTCCCTTGATGGAAACCTTGCCTCTAAGGCAAGTCTTGGGGCTAATATGGCTTGAGAACTTTTATGAGAAGTTCCTAGGCGCATATGGATGTTGGGAAGAGGTATATGGTAAAGTCTTGGAGACTTACCTTACCTCAAACCCTAATTTCTCCCAAGACACCACCCTAGCCGAATTCCTCTTGCTTGTTGCGCCTAGCCCTTCTCCTTGGATGGAATGCATGCCTCTAAGGCATGTCTTGGGCTGATATGGCCATTGGGCAAATTAGGATAGGTTGAATGAGGTTTATGGTAAAGTCTTGGAGACTTTCCTTACCTCAAGACTCCTTTATCCTAACCGCCCACTTGGCATGATCCTAGCCATTGCCCTAGCCGCCCCTTGTCCTATTAATAGGACCCTTGCCGCCCCCTCTTAGAGGTTGATTCATGTGGACAACATCTTGAAGGAGTGACATATCTCTTGGAGAGACTTGGAGTGCAAGGGGCGAGAGCAACATAGACTTGGCGCAATCTTCTTCCTTGGAGCCGCAAGTTCTTCCTCTCCCTCTCTTCTTGGCGCAAGGACTCTTAGTGCTTGGTGGCATCTCCTTGCCACAAGCTCTTTCTTCCTTGGCCATAGGCGCACCTTGCTTGAAGGTGGCGCAAGCAAAGAAGAAGAAGGAAGTAACTTAGCGGCAACATCTTCCTCCTCATCTCTTCTTGGCGTTTTCATCTTGGAGGTGGCGCAATAAAAGTGAAGGAACCCTAAGGCTTGATTCTCTTCCCGAGGCTAGCACCAAGCGTGGAAGGGAGCAACGATCAAGGAGTCGACGCGTGGATACTTGTAGAGGGCGAACACTTGGGCGCCTTCAACATGGCTTCGGCAACTAGACAAGCAAAAGAGGTACATCTCTAACACATCCTTGTGTCTTCTCTCTCGCATGGATCCTTGTGATCGGAATATGTTTCGGGTGTAATGGTTCTTCCGCTGCGTCCTGGGACTGCAATAATTTTAAATTACACCCGGTATTCCCTAACAGTGGTATCAGAGCTACTTGCGAGAAACACAAGGTGTATGTTTGCTTGTATGAAAATTTTTTGAAAATTTTTCCTCTATCCATGCGCGTTTCACGTAGAAAGCGTTTTCATCCAAACCTCTCTTCTCATCTTTGTGGCCGAAATTTGGATTTTGTTTATGATTGATTTAAGACCAAAGGCGCACGTAGTTTTGTCAAGTAGGACGGGCATTGTGTCTTCGGACTGGCCGGGTCTCTTGATCTGACAAAATTGCCAGCCGATAGGGTCCATGAAATCATCATGAAACTTGATCCCAATTTTAGCATAAATTTGGTTAAGAGAGTGCTTTGGATGATGTTGACGCATAAGGTGCTAAAATTTGATTTTGCCGGATTTTCAAATTTTACATGCGCCACTTGATTGGGTTGATATGGTCATAGCGAGTGCCCTCCTGTGTTGTGATGTGGAAGCATGTTTCCACTTGTGATGAATGCTTGTAAAACTCTTTCCACCTGCGTGTGGTTCTCTCCCTATCTTGTTGTAAAGAATTTTTCATCTTGTTTAGAATAGATGTAGAATTACATGATAGGTTAAGGCTTCATCTTGACAACAAGGAGTCTTCTTCAATCGGAGTCAGAAGTGGCGCTAGCTTGGAAGCGTGGTGATGGACTTGCGGCTGAAGGAAGGACACTTGCTTTCGGCTTCTGGCATGGGCTGATCTGCTTTAGGGACTCGCAACCCTTGGATGCACGATAACATGTCACATGGCTCGTGACAAGTTATGTGTATGAAAAGGGCTATGACCATATCGACCAAACTAGCATGCCTGTGATGGTTTATTATTTTGTCCATAGCATGTCTGTGATGTTTTTCCTTTGCTGCCATAACCATAGGAAAACTGCATGCTAGAAAAGAATAAAATAAATGTGAAAAACTCTCATTGAAATATCAAGTCAATAGCCTTCTAACGCGTAGCCCTCATCAAACTATCGATCGGTGGTGTTGTGAACTGTTTCCCACCCTCGTGGGACACACCCACCTATCTTTAGAAGGTGTGAGGTGAAAGATTTCCCCAGTCCAGTTTTAACCTGGGCGTGCCTTCGCAAGGAATTCGTTAGCCCTGGGCATAATGGTTAGGACCAGACTTGACTAGTTTTTCATATGACACTGACATGATGAATCACTAGAGGCAGCTGTTGAGAGGATAGGGTTTTGTGTTGTATCCAGCCCTCGCTGGACACAGGGCGCCTAGTCTGTCTTAACTAAGAGGAATTGTGCACGGCACAATTGGCTGGCATGCCTACCTAAGGAAGCATGAGAAACTCTGTGCATCCCAACTCACCCTCGTGAGTCACGGAGACCTCATGTGAAATTAGGATCCTACTCACTTATTTCCATGTTGAGTTTGAGAGTTCTCAACTTGTTTTGGAAGTAGTGGGAGCATAGCATTTAAATTTAAAGTCCTTCTTAAATGCTTTATCATAGTATTTATTTTACTTATTTGCTTATTGTAGATGGCATCTCTTGATCTAAGATTGAAACTTTATAAAAATAAGTTGGATGAGAAAAACTGGACAAATTGGTTCAAGATTTTGTCCAAGATACTGGAACAAGAGAATAAGGTGCATCTTCTTGAAAGACCTCCATCCCAGCCCAGTGTGTATTTCACTAATGAGTGGGAGTGGAATGTCTATCTTGAACATTGTGAAGATAACGAACAGTACACTGCTCTTGTCTTAGAGTGCATGACCCCAGAGGTCAAGGTTGAATGTGATGAGATGGGGATTTATGATCTTATCATACATCTCAAAGGTCTCTTCACGCCATGCTCTATAGACAATGATCAGGAGAGTTCTGTTGGATCTTCAGAGTGTATGCCTAAATCTGAGAATGACCATGGTTCTGTATCTTCGAAGCTAATACTTCGGAAGACTAGGAATGCATGGGTATTTCGAAGAGGATTAATGGCCAAGAAGAGCATGGTAAAGAAGAAGGGATGTAATCCATCCGCTTCAGGTATTGTGTTACCAAGGTCTTTATGTCTACTTCTTATTCATGGGTACTGGGTACCGCATGTGAGGCTCACATATATTTTACATGTGCAGGAGCTCAGAAGAAGTAGGACGATTAGGCTTGGTGGGATCGACTCTTGGGTCAGGGACGGAGCATTGGATGCTGCTGTTGATATCATCTCACTGCCTTGAAGACTTTATCTAGAACTTTGCTATTATGTATCAGCTTATGTATTAGAACATCATTCCTTTTGGAAAGGATTTCAGTTTGAAATAATATATGATATTTTCTTTAAATCTGAGATGTTCTATTGAAGTGATATAGTTGACAATAGTTTGTGGTTCTATATGTAACACAAGATCAGATCCAATGATTCAATAAACACCCTCTTATAGCATTGTCTCTTGAACCATAGAACAATGGTCACATCCAAAGGTCCATGGACTATTGGGATCATTATCCTTTCAGGATTATGATACATGTGAGCCTAGTTCAAAGGAACAATGTGACAGATGCTGTCTTCACCATAAAGGGTGAAAGGATTATTGGCTTGTTGGATCTATTACACAGCAATGTATGTGGACCCGTGTAAACAAGCACTAAGAGGTGTTATATGCTTCATAAGGTATGAGTATGCCTTATCTAATCTAAGAACTTTGGAAAAATCCAAGAAGTTCACAAATGAAGTATTGAGTCAAATTGGAGGATCTATTAAAGCACTTTGATTGGATCAAGATGATTAGTGGAGAATTTGATGACTGTCCTAAGAAGTGTGGAGTTATCTCACAGCTTACTTAGTACACCACTGTGTGGTGAATTTCAAAGAAAGAAAAAGGAACACATTGGATGAGGTTCCATCTTTGAATAGTCATGCAAATATACTACTATAATGCCATGCAAACAGATGTACTGCCACTCCATAAATGTCTAAGTTAGCTTTTGAGTTGCGAACTGCAAATATCTCATTTCTTCAATGGAATTGGGAATATAATGTGCAGTGATTCAAAAGTATGTGTTTGTGGTGCACTGTAGAGTGCTAATTCTATCCCAAAGAGAACAAAATATTTGTTGGTCAAACTGCTGTCTCTCTTGAGAAAGTATTTCTTTTGAAAGAAGCTAGTGGGAGTAGATTTGATTTGGACAAGGTCCATAATCAACCACAATATAATTAGACACAGATGGAGAGCAAAATCTCACATACAGGTTGAAAGTCAACCTGAGGTTTAAGTAACACAGGAACCACATACGTCTGGATCGATTCGATATGCTGGGCATGACGAATTTTTCATCAAGGATGAACCTAAGACTTATGAGGAAATGGAAGCGGTCGGTGGACCAGATTCCAAGAAATGGCTAAGGGCCATGAGAACCATAATGGACTCCATGTCTGCTAATCAAGTCTGGGACTTGGATGAGCTGCCAAAGGGGTAATTCCCACAGGCTGTAAATAAATCTTCTGGGAAGTTAGACATGGAAGGTAACATTGTTACCTTGAAAGGCAAGCTAGTGAATAGAAATTTCAGGCAAATCCACTGGGTGGATAATGATGAAAATTTTCACCAATAGTTGAGTTATAAGTCCATTAGGAATCTGCATGTTATAATTGCATGATCAGTTATGGCGTGTTGTTATGAAAACTGCCTTTCTTGCATGGACGTCTGAAAAGATATCTATAAGAAAATAGCCAGAAGGTTTTCATATCAAGGCCATAAAGATATGCATGGTGTTATGCAAGCATGTTTAAAAGAGCCTATGTTTACAAGAAGATCAGTGGGAGCACCTTAATGGTATTTCTTGCTCTAGATGATTGATGATATTCTCCTCACATGGAATGACATCTCAGCTCTTCACATGGTGAAGAAAAGGCTTGAGATGTATTTCGAGAAGAATGATCTAGGGAATGATGCCTACATCCTAGGCATCAGGATCTATAGATAGAGATCCAAGAAAGTCATTGCCCTTTAGTCAATCTATGTTCATCCAAGAGTTTCTAGAAAGGTTTATATTGGATGATTCCAAATATTGATACCCTCCAGAGAGATATGATCTGACTCTCATGAGGATGTTGTGTCCTATGACACAGCTAGAGAGTAATAACATGGGTCTAAAATCCTGATATATGGCGTATAGGATGGATCATGTTTTGAGTAATATACACAAGACCATTTGTGGCAAATGCTTGGAGCATAGCTAGTAAGTTTCAATCAGATCCTAGTGTTTGACACTGGATAGCTGTGAAAGCAATCCTTATATATACTTGGGAAGTATAAAGGATTGAAGTCTAGTCTATAATAGACAGGAAGAATTTTGTGTACAAGGGTACACTGATACTTCGTTCCAGTCTTATGACCACAGCCAGGATTTGCGCTTTGCCTTGTTGTGGTGTTGTGTGCTGAAAGAGCATTATGCAAACCATAGTGGCAAAATTCTACAAATAAGGCTGAGTACATTGCAGCTCCTTGTGGCAGCCAAGGAAGCAACTTCATTCATTTGAACCTGATTTAGTTCCTGGTGCTTGATGGTCCAGTATAGTTCTTACTGGGGCCATAGCATAAGTGAAGGAACTTAGTGCTCAAGTATGTACTGCAGCATATCATCTTATCTTAGAGATCATGGATAGGGATGATGATCAAATTTGTTAAAATAAACATAGATAGCAATCTGGAAAAACCCACTGACATAGCCTCTGGCGCAGCGGAAGCTAAATGGGTCATACTAGAGACATTGGAACTGACTAAACATCAGTTGTCCTTGGTATTAGTGCAAGTGGGAGATTGTTGGTGTTTATGCCCTGCAGACCAATGTTTGGACATGGTCGGGCATTGTTTGAATGTACTTTGATGGAATTGTTATTCTTTATAGAGGCATGGTCGTTATTATGCAGACTTCTCTACCTGCGTTGATGTATTGAGTTGCATGTATAAGGTCCCAGGAGTTTGGATTGGATCCATTCTCAAAAGAAATCCCCAGACAAGGTACCTTAGCAGATATGAGACAGCTTTGGTACATGTGAGACTGGTGTATGGGCTGGTTAAGTGCGGGGCACAGTAACGCAGACATACAGGTGCATTGGATGCACTGGAGTGATCCACCGTGAGGATTGACTTGTCTAGTTAACAAGTCAATCTCACGTGCAAGAGGTTTGCATTGATCCTTAGACTTGAGGTATTCATGTCTAGATTTGATGATGGGTATGCTTTGATACAGTCTTACGTCTCTCCGTAATTGGGAGACCAAAACGACTGTCATTGAGCATGTCATAAGTCACGTAGAGACATGGGTGACCAATAGTAGGATTTGCCCCTTCCTTATTGGAAGCATGATATCCACTCGGGGCGCCCCACCTTATTGGTGCATGACAGGAATATGTGGCCACACTTGTTGAGTCATGACCAATGCATTGGATTGATAAACTTGAGACTAATCCAATGGCAGGATATCAGCTTAGGCAAAGGGATCTATAATGCAATGGGAATCCTCGTTGCTTGTTAGGAGTTGTTGCCATAATGACTTAAGTCCTATGATATGGGTAGTAGTGATGTGTTGCTAGATACCCCTCACTACTTATGATGTTTACATCATTGCCATCGTCATATGGATCCTACGGGGTCACACGCAATAGACTCTTGACGTTGTTTTAATCAGAAGCCTTAGGATCAAGTTATTGGAT
This sequence comes from Costus lasius, assembly GCA_027563935.2. Taxonomy (NCBI): domain Eukaryota; kingdom Viridiplantae; phylum Streptophyta; class Magnoliopsida; order Zingiberales; family Costaceae; genus Costus; species Costus lasius. The sequence goes on from CM050452.1 coordinate 57,624,196, forward strand.
AACTTGGATCTATTTGGAAGATTTCGTCAGCGCCAATGGGCCTGATGAGTTGGAAGAAAGTTATTGGAGCCAAACTTCATTTTTGGCAGGTTGACCCAAAATTGACCTAGATTGATCACATTTGGATTAGGGTTGCATTGGATTGGATCCAATGGCTTAATCAACCTATGCCATGAAGTTTGGGCTAGCTCATTATCCAATGAGGCCCAATAATTAGTTGTCATGAAGAGAGAATTGGCTAAAAGGGTATAATGGGGAGAAGTCTTCACCCATTAGTGCCTAGGGGCATAATGGGGTGAAGTGGGCGGTTTTGCTTCATTAAGGAAGTAAAAGGTGCCTTGCCCTTTCTCCCTTGATGGAAACCTTGCCTCTAAGGCAAGTCTTGGGGCTAATATGGCTTGAGAACTTTTATGGGAAGTTCCTAGGCGCATATGGATGTTGGGAAGAGGTATATGGTAAAGTCTTGGAGACTTACCTTACCTCAAACCCTAATTTCTCCCAAGACACCACCCTAGCCGAATTCCTCTTGCTTGTTGCGCCTAGCCTTTCTCCTTGGATGGAATGCATGCCTCTAAGGCATGTCTTGGGCTGATATGGCCATTGGGCAAATTAGGATAGGTTGAATGAGGTTTATGGTAAAGTCTTGGAGACTTTCTTTACCTCAAGACTCCTTTATCCTAACCGCCCACTTGGCATGATCCTAGCCATTGCCCTAGCCGCCCCTTGTCCTATTAATAGGACCCTTGCCGCCCCCTCTTAGAGGTTGATTCGTGTGGACAACATCTTGAAGGAGTGACATATCTCTTGGAGAGACTTGGAGTGCAAGGGGCGAGAGCAACATAGACTTGGCGCAATCTTCTTCCTTGGAGCCGCAAGTTCTTCCTCTCTCTCTCTTCTTGGCGCAAGGACTCTTAGTGCTTGGTGGCATCTCCTTGCCACAAGCTCTTTCTTCCTTGGCCATAGGCGCACCTTGCTTGAAGGTGGCGCAAGCAAAGAAGAAGAAGGAAGTAACTTGGCGGCATCATCTTCCTCCTCATCTCTTCTTGGCATTTTCATCTTGGAGGTGGCGCAAGAAAAGTGAAGGAACCCTAAGGCTTGATTCTCTTCCCGAGGCTAGCACCAAGCGTGGAAGAGAGCAACGATCAAGGAGTCGACGCGTGGATACTTGTGGAGGGCGAACACTTGGGCGCCTTCAACATGGCTTCGGCAACTAGACAAGCAAAAGAGGTATATCTCTAACACATCCTTGTGTCTTCTCTCTCGCATGGATCCTTGGGACCGGAATATGTTTCGGGTGTAATGGTTCTTCCGCTGCGTCCTGGGACTACAATAATTTTAAATTACACCCGGTATTCCCTAACAAGGAGAGCGAGAAAACAAATTTCTCCCCGATTTGGAGAGAATGCAAAAGGGGAGAAACTAGTTACTTTTCTCCCTATTTTTCTTTCTCTCCAAATTAGTCTCTCCAATAAATCAGGAGAAAAGTACTCTTTCTTTCTCTTCTCCCTACTTTTCTACCCAAAAAAAACAGGCCCTTAGGTTTTCTTTCCCTCAAGTCATGCATGAGCAAGCATGTCAAAATTCACCTTTTGTTCATATTTATCTCAAGTAAATCAAGTACCATGAGATGCAAGGATATGGTGAAACAAGTAGCATGAGGTGGCATGGTCAATAATAATAGGCTTAAATTTTTATCCCTCATTTTCATGTCTCTTGTTATTATTATTTTTGTATCATTTTCTCCTAATTTTGTAAACACATGTACACAACATCTATTTGATACACTAGTATGAATTTTATTCTCATATATGATCATTTCCTAAATTGTAATAAAAACTATATTTTAAGGATATTATATCTTTAATACTTAACTTTGTAGAATGGTAAAGACATACTATGAATGCTAGATAAATGAAGGGTGATGCACCATTCAGAACCTAAGGTACTCAAATTCCAATTCAAAGATTTTAAGTGCTTCTCTTAGGCCTTGTTTCTTTGGACGAAATCCACAGGGAGAAAAAGAAGAGAAAACACATTGAATCTACCCTTCTTTCCCTTGTAGATTCTGTCCAAAGAAACAGTGTATTAAATGGAAGTGTATCAAAGAGATCTATGAGTTTTATTTCTAGAATTGATTTGCCCTGATCTTTCAAGACTATATGTTTCTTTGGATTTTTAAGAAAGACAAAGGGAGTAATTTTTTTGTCAAACTTAGAATGAATCCAACTTATGGCATACTTCTCCTTATATAGGGAAAATAGATTTCGATAAAAGGAAATCCTTCCTATTATTTAAATAAAAGAAAATACATGTCTTGGGACCATGACATATTTAAATTATTATTTATATTTTTGTCGGATCACAAAAATAGAAATAATTCTTTAATCTTTACACATGCCAAAATAAAATATTTCTATACAATTTTAAAATATTTTAGCCTATTAATTAATTATTTATTTGACTACTTTTGTTAGGCTAATTTTAAGATAGTCATATACAATTATTTACTAAATATATATGGCCACTATTATTGTATATAACAGATACTAGTAGAGTGAATACTTGTATGTTTACATCTTGTCAACCGCCAAGCTCAAGCATGCTTCAAGGGTATATTTTTTATCATGTCCTTTGTATCCTATATCGCATGGACCTTCTAGATAATTTTTTTTTGCTGCATTTATTAAAATTAAATTTCATTTGCCTGCAATTTTCTCTGACAAACTCTGGGTATTGTGCATGAAAATACAGGGGAAAATCTACTCTTTTTTTTTTTTGTAATGATCATATGATGGCTTCATGAGATACTTCAAGATGGTGTAATGTAATTAAATGATATAAGTCTTCTTTTCAATTGATTAACTTTTGTGCTTGCCCTTGTCACAAAAAAAAAAGAGTTTGAGTTGGCCAGCCTCAAAACTGCATATGGCAATGTGAGTTAGATCCAGTCTAATTTACAAGACAACTTAAAGACCCTTAGGAGGCAACTAAATAAAATACATGACAATTTTGAGAAGAAGATGATTTATTATGAAAAAGGGTAATCATATATATGTGCCAAAGATGGACAATTGTAATGAGAAGTTCTCTAGGAGTGTCATACCACCCTTTGGATACGACATTTAGACATGCATAGGACATTGGACTTGTGGAACATGTTTTTTATTGGCTAAACTTGGGGACCAAGATATAAGAGTATATGTAAACTTGTCTTATCTATCAATAAGATAAGGTGGAAAGGAAAATTTTGATGGAATTTCTAAAACCTTTGCCTATATAGCGATCGTGGGAAAGTGTATCATTGGACTTCATGTTATCATTTATCGAGAGAGTGAGAGTTCAAACAAACATTCATTATAATAGATATATTCTCAAAATATGCAATATTCATTGGGGTTCCACTCTAATGCATAGTGGAATAGATAGCTTAATTATTTATGAATAATGTGGTATAGTATTGAAGAGTCCTAAGAGACAATTAGTTATCATATCCATGATTTTTGTGAAGATTCTAGATGAAATTATTCAAGATGTTAGGTTTAAAACTACTTATCAATATGCCTACATTAATAAACCAACATCTAGATTGCAAGAATAAATACTCTTTTGGAGAAATACTTATGACACTATGTTAGTGCCACCTAATGAGATATGGCAAACCTCCATTATGTTGCTTAATGCTCTCGTAACTTGCTTTGGAGCTCTACAATATAGAAGAACCCATTTGAAGCTCTTACTAATCAACAACCATCAACTCTAAGACACCTGAAATTAGATATGTTTGTAGCAATCCCTCAGTGTACCATGACAAAAATGAATGTGATCAAAATGTAGAAATTCTGAGTGTATAGTTAGAGAATACAATAAAAAAAGAAAAAGAAATGGATGGAACTAACCATCATATTTTAAGAAAAAATGGCTTAGTTTTTGTAAAGCTCTAGCAAGAATCTATCAAGTTCTTTTGTAAGCCAATCTACAAAAGCCTTGTTCTTAAATATAAAGGTCTTTTTCGATTCTAGAGCATATGGAAAATGTTTCTTACATAGTCCTAGTTTCAACGAAGATTCAACTAGTCGTTTATGCATGTTGCCTTTAAGTCATACCATGTAAAGTAGGAGAAACCAACATGAAGCTCTTTAACTCACCCACATATCGAGCCTCAAAGTACAAGGTGAAGTGATAGAGATTTTCCATATCAAAATGAAATTGGGAGCTAGAGATGCCCTCCTACATAGAGCCAAAAAGATCAAAAATTTTGAAACATTGATGAGAACATTGACTTCTTTTAAGTAGAGAGTATTGTCATGTAAAGAAGGACGTGCAGTGTATACTCATATAATCAGCTTTGACACTCATATAATATAGTTTAAGTATGTCAAGGCAATACAACAAAAAATTTAGTCTAGCTAGAATTGCCATGGCCCAAACCATGCCATAAGAGGTGTGATGCTCGACTCTAGACGGTCCGGGCCAAGAAGACTTTGGATTGGGCAGCGGCCCAATCCCACGCCACAGACAGTGACGTGGCCCAATTCACAGCCGCCTCAACGAAATTGGGTCAATGCCCAATTAGGAAGCGTAGTGCGATTCAGATGCGAGCGCCTGATTCTGACAAGAGAGACGCAAGTGGCGTCTCCTTTGGAAGCAGGCAGAGGTCTTCAGGACAAGGAAGGATGCAGCGGGCGATTCGCTCGGCGAGCTCTTTGGATGAGGACACAAGGTAGGGCAACTTCAACGAGCTCGATGGTAATGGCGGACGCAGTCGCAAGCGAGATCCTCGGCATGGAAGCCGACAACACGTCACACACGAGTGACCTATCTTCCCTTTAAAATGTCTGATGATCAGACGAAGCCAAGAGGGAGATCAGAGCAAGAGAAGAGGTTCTGAGAACTAGCATTCAAAGAGAGCGGTGAGACTCTATTCTGAGAGGTTTCCGTCACCAGCGGGGGACAACGAGAGTGAGAGAGAGGTCGACGACGAGTGTGTGTCGTCGACGAGAGGCGAGAGGGGTTTTATAATCTGCTTTGAAAGAGAAGTAAAAATAGAGGAATTTCCCCTTTACTGTTCTTCTTCTCCGACGTGTGCTTTCTAGCGAGATCTCCTTCTCCTTCTTCACCATCGTCGATGACGATCCAGACAGGCGGCGCTTCCGACTGTGCCGAGAGCTAAGGGAGGAGGCGAGGACCTTCCCCCTACCTCACGCCCTTACTCCCCTTTCCATCTCTGGCAACGGCGGCAAGCACAGGCGGCGTTTGCTGCATCTGAATGCTTGTGCAGGCGTTCGAATCGAGGCATAGCATCAATTTTGACTTTTGTCAAAATTGATTTTGGGGGTGACATTGATTTCAGACGATGGCGAATTCTGATTTTAGGTGCATGTTACGAGAAGGAAGGTTGATGTGGAGACTATGTGAAAATAGAGTGTGACAAACTAGTATCAGAGCCAAACTTCGATGACATGGTGACTCAAGGAGACCGTTTGGCATGTATCGAGCAGGTGCTTGGCCTAACAGGCGACGGGGAAGACACGGTTGTTCCCCAAGTTGAGAACTTGCAGTGGATGGTGGAGCAACAGAGGTTGCAGATCACTGCTCTTCAACAAACATTGGAGAGAATGGCTACATTACCAGAGCGGGGTAGCGGGGTTGCAAGCATAGGTCGTTGTGCTGCGCATGGCATTGGTGCATGCACAAGGAGGAACGTAGACTACAACAACTATGGAGCAGGCGGCTCCCAAATTGAAGGTTCGGATCCCTAAACCTATGACGTTCAGAGGCGCACGATCATCGAAAGAACAGGGAAATTTTATTTGAGACATGGAGCAATTCTTCATCACCTACCATGTCGCAGATGGCGAACGAGTGTAGGTGTGCACCGCGTACCTCACCAACGACACAAAACTTTGATGGCGTACCAAAGTTGATTCGACGTCAGAAGAGCTAAGTTGGACCTGAGATGTATTCCGAGAGGAACTGCGGCAGCAGTTTCTTCCCAGAAACTCGATGGAGCAGGCATGAGATGTAGTGAATCAGCTTCGACATACTGGTCCGATCCAGGAGTATGTCCGAGCTTATTCAGCATTGATGTTGTAGATCCTAGATATGTTAGAGACGGATCGGAAGCATACCTTCTTTTGACATCTTTAGCCATGGGCTGAGGCAGAAGTTTGGTGGGATGCACCGCAAGACTAGAGAGAGGTCGCAGAGGTGGTAGAGGCCTTGGTGGATATAAGAGCTTCAAAAATGACTTCATCGAGAGCATCGAGGCCACCTCCAAAGTGTAGCTCTCTGACGAGGGCGAGAGCACTAGAAAGGGGGAGACCCTTTCCTGGCGAGGCAGAGGCCAGTCGGCACGACAGGAGCAGAATCGACCTACAGAGAGGGCGCATGATCGACCGGGACCAATGAGATGCTTTTTGTGCAAAGGTCCACATCGGATGCACGATTGTCTGGACCGAGAGCGGATTTCGGCAATTACAGCAATCGTACAATGAGAGTTGGCTGAGAAAAAAAAGGAGATTATGACGACCCTGTAGTGACGTGCGTAGGTGCGATGATATTAAATGCCATCACAGCACTGTAAGCCTCAGGAGGAGCCCGATTGATGTATGTGCCGATGCAAATATGTGGAGTCGAGGTGGAGGCGATGGTCGATTCCGATGTGACTCATCTATTCGTATCGGAACGAATGGCTGCACAACTTAGTTTGCACACTTCACCTACGATACATCGAATAAAGACCATCAACATCGTAAAGCAGTAGATGTTGGGCATCTCCTACGACGTCCCGTTGAAGCTTGGAGACTAGATGGTACGACATCAGATCTGAGTGGCAAAGATGGATGATTACGACATCATCCTCGGCATTGAATTGCTTTGACGAGTGAAGGTTTCTATTGTTCCACACTTGGAAGGTGATGTAGGATGGGGGGGGGGGGGGGGGGGGGGGCTTTCAAACAACGATTTTGAAAACCAATTTTGATATATAAGTAAATAGTAATGGAAAACCAATTTAGCACTAACGAGTTTGAAACTAATTTTTTTGTATTTTATATAATAGGGAAAACCGAGATTAATTAGAAAAGCTATAACTAAAATTAAGCTAGAAAGCGGTTAATGCAGGAAGTAAACTTACAATGCAGCCCTTGAGAATTAAAGGGCTGTGCTTCCCGTTCTTCATCGGTCCAACTCTGATGGAAGGTGTAGGGTGGAGGTTACAAGCAAACACAGATAGATTCGTACAACCCATGGATTTTAATACAAAATAAAGAGTTCAAGGGGGAGGTTAAGCCTCGCAAGTTCCCTTGCTAATCCTAGAGTTAACTAAAGAGGAGGGGGGGGGGGGGGTGTCACATCCCGTTATCTTAACCCCAATCAAGGATCACAAATCACAGAGAAACAGGATGTTATCATACAAGATCGATGCACATGCTAGGTAAAACCAAGTTCAGGAAAACCCGATCTGAAAATTTTCAAGAATCCATACATAAAACACACGAAACACAAATTTCATAAATGTACCTGCCACCACGCAATCCTTGCACTAGACATATGCAAGGCTACAGTTATATCAAATCCGTATAAAATCCATAAAATCCATAATCACATAAAGGTACCTGCCACCAGGCAATACTTGCACTAGACATATGCAAGTTCACATTTATATCAAATCCGATTACACAAATATAAATCGACTACAAATTCAAAACAAAAACCACAATGTCGATTCTATAATTTTATAACCAATATCAATGTTACCAAACACCGAAACCAGGCTAAAGCCCGCGGTGACACAAAAATCAGAATATCAAACTGCCATAACCGGCAACACAAGTTCACATAGTTTGGCCACAACTGGCAACACAAGTTCATATAATTCGGCCACAACCGGCCCCAGTAATTAAGCACAAAAGTCTTATTCATTCAACTGGCATATCACGATATTCATATAAAATGCTAACTGGAAATGCGCCCGCGCTCTACACCTGAAAATAATGAGGGGTGAGCTACACAGCCCAGTGAGTGGATAGTCTCAATCGACCATCCATAATATACACTCAAAAATACATGCAGGTTATTTTAAAAACATTTAACAGAATATCATGTCAGCATCATGTCAGCATATAACAAAATTAAAGAACAGGACTCATATAAAACAGTCAGATGGACACTGCTAAGACATCACACCAGTGTCACCACAGAGTAACCAAGGTTCTAGAGCTATACTCTAAACCAACTAAACATACCAACCACTTAGTTAACCTAGTTGTCCAGCATATTCAGTAGTGACCATTATGGTCTAACCCGGCTTTGGCCTAAGCACTGGGAGAAGCCTGCAAATCACATGCAACATATAGATGGACGGTGTGTAGATTCAAGAGGTGGCCCCCGCCAGGTCACGACGTGGCACTTTGCTCTACGATCACCCCATAACACAAAAATCTAAGCGTTCTAAGAGTGACGACATCAAGAGGTGGCCCCTGTCCGACCAAGACATGGCACTTTGCGTCTTATATCACTCGTTCTCCCAAAGGGTTCCTACTGGACAACAATAGACACATCTTATATCTTATTTCATAACGGTGGACTCCTAAGTGTCAACTAGACTCTAGGATAGTCATCACAATAATCACAACAGGCAGGCTGAACAACAACCCCCTCTTTTATCACAATAATCACATCAGGCAGGCTGAACAACAACCCCCTCACATATCACAATACAGGGCTGAAATTCAAACCCTTAACATATCACATATAGACTATCCCCTGAGTACAAAGTTACACTTAGCCTCAGTCCTAACCATTCCATGATCACAACACATAGTATTTGAAATCACATAACCACATACTATTCAAAAATCACATAACCACATAATATTCAAAAATCACATAATCACATAATGTAGTGTAGTCCTTAGGTTTCATGCTAATCAGTTCAGTGTAGCCTTGCTAAGTTATCACCCAAAGTTATCAATCAATATTTCATGTCATTACTTTTTGCATACACCATTCAATTAAAAATACATAATAATACAGAAAATTCACTAAATTTCGTTCACAATTAACATAAATGCAGAATATCACATATTCATAGTTTTCTACTAGTTCTGATAACAAAAGACAGAAATACCCCTAGTTCAAAGTTTAAGTCATACAAGAAAAGTTATCCAAAAATTTCGTAAAAATATTCATTACGTCCCTCATGATCCCTAGATTCGTAATTTCAAGTTTTCCCTAATTTTAACTAGGAAATTTACCGAATTACCCCTAGGTCAATTTCAGTCAACAGAAACTTTTATTTCTAAAAATTCCCAAAAAAAATACAGTAGAATCCTCATATACCTAATTTCATGAATATCAAGTTTTCCCCAATTTTTACCCATGCATTTGGACGTAATTTCATGAAGAAGGGTCGAAATTCTCATCCAAGCCCTAATCTTCATGCAATTGAAATTCTAAAGCTACATACAAGCTTAAACAAGGTCTAATTGATGATTAGAAGCCTTAAAAATGAAAAGCCCTAATTGTCATGCAACCTAGGGTTTCGAATTTTAGGGAAAAGAAAAGAAAACGTATACAACTTGCAATCAAGGTTCATGTCATGTTTCTAGGCATCAAACTTCTCTAACACAAACAATACATCCAAAATTCATGAACTAGGTGAAGGAGAAAATCCACTCACTTAGTTTCGGTTCTTCCTAAGCCTCACCCTTTGCGCCTTCCCTCACACCACCACGTCGCCGGAAACGTTCAAGGACTCGCCGGAAGTCGCCCCAACACCACTCGCCGCCGGCCACCAAAGGAGGAGAAGAAGAAGAGAGAGCAAGCCGCCACCTTCCCCAAGAACCGTGAGCAATGAGCAAAGAGGAAAAACGTGAGCGAGAGGGTATGAGGGAAAAATCGTGAGTGAGAGGTGAGAAAAATGGATCCCCTAAGGTTTTAGCTTTCTACCCATTAAGCCTCCAAGATCCAATAACCCTTTACTATAAGTTATTTTTCCACCTCACCTTTAACAAGAGCTCTTACCCTTTTCTAATAGAAAGACACCACTAGCCTAGTGGTGTGCAGCACACACTCTACGCCTTAAGTCGCGGGTTCGAATCCTCTCCGCGACACATTTTTACATAGCAGGAAAAAAATGCACAAATCGATACATTATCTCAAAGAAAACGTCCACATAAAAATCAGATAATCAAAACTTTATTTTTCTTACCTGCTAATAAATTTCTGGATCTTACATTCCTCCCTCCTTATAAAGCTTTAGTCCTCTAAAGCTCAACATTCGTATCATCAAAAAGATAAGCATACAACTTCCTCATATCAGCTTCAGTCTCCCAAGTCGCCTCCTCAACTGACTGATTTCCCCAGATAACCTTTACCAAAGGTATAGACTTATTCCTCAGAACTTTATCCTTTCTATCCACAATCCGGAGAGGTCTTTCCTCAAAGGTCAAATCACTCTGAATCTGAAGAGGTTCTAACTCCAATACATGAGATGGATCAGGATGATATTTCCTCAAAGCAGAAATATGGAACACATTATGCACATGATCCATAGCAGGAGGTAAAGCTAACCTGTAAGCCACTGGACCAACTCTCTCAATAAGTCTTCTAGAGTCTGGATAGTACGCTCCGTCTGGCCATCAGACTGAGGATGGTATGCTGTACTAAAACTCAACTTAGTACCCAAACCCTCCTGTAAGCTCTTCCAAAACCTGGACAGAAATCGAGAGTCCCTATCAGACACAATATCAACAGGCACTCCATGCAGTCTGACTATCTCATCAATATACAATCTAGCCAGTCTCTCTAAAGGATAAGTCATCTTGATCGGAATAAAATGGGCTGATTTAGTGAGTCTATCAACAATCACCCAAATAGCATCATGACCCAATCTGGTTCTGGGCAAACCACATACAAAGTCCATACTGATGCATTCCCACTTCCACTCAGGAATAGGAAGGGGCTGCAACAAACCACCAGGCTTCTGGTGTTCAGCCTTTACCGTCTGACAGGTTAAACACCTAGAGACAAAATCAAATACTTCTTTCTTCATACCCGGCCACCAAAAACTCTTCTTGAGGTCCTGATACATCTTAGTTACACCAGGATGTAGCGAATATTTGGAATTATGGCCATCCTCCAATATTTCTTTCCTCAAGCTTGGTTCCTCAGGGACACACACCCTTCCACGAAACCGAAGAACACCATCATCAGACAAGCTAAAATCCTGAACTGTACCCGCAACCAAACTATCCCTGATCTGAATTAATTTCGGATCCACAGATTGCTGATCTCTGATCTTCTGCAACAAAGCAGACTGTACTCTGAGGAAAGCCACATATCCAGACTGAACTCTAGGAGAAACACTGATCCTGAGATCTCTGAACTCCTGCAGTAACTGCCACTCACTGACCCGTAAAGCAGCTACTGAAGTAACTGGATGTCTGCTCAGTGCATCAGCCACTACGTTGGCCTTCCCAGCCTGATACTGAATAGAGAAGTCATAGTCTTTGATCAACTCCATCCATCTTCTCTGTCTCATGTTCAACTCCTTCTGAGTGAAGATGTACTTGAGACTCTGGTGGTCAGTGAACAGATCAAACTCTTGACCCAACAAATAGTGACGCCATATCTTCAGAGCAAAGACTACGGCTGCCAATTCTAAGTCATGAGTAGGGTAGTTCAACTCATACTCCTTCAGTTGTCTCGAAGCATAAGCTACCACAGAACCCTTCTGCATCAAGACACAACCCAACCCTTTGCCCGAAGCATCCGTATAGACAGTAAACCTTTCCCCATCACTAGGAATAATGAGGATCGGTGTACTAGTCAACCTCCTCTTCAGCTCCTGAAAGCTTTCTTCACACTTGTCATCCCAATTAAACTTGGCCTCCTTCCTGGTCAATTTAGTTAAAGGACCCGCCAGCTTGGAGAATCCCTCAACAAACCTCCGGTAGTAACCCGCTAGACCCAGAAAACTTCTGATCTCAGTAGCACTAGTCGGTTTTCCCCAATTAAGGATGGCTTGCACTTTAATTGGATCCACAGACACTCCCTGACCAGAAATCACATGCCCCAAGAAGCTGATCTTCTCTAGCCAGAACTCACACTTACTAGCCTTGGCATATAATCGATTCTTCCTCAGAATCTCCAGCACTCTGCGCAAGTCACTGACATGATCCGAAGTAGTCCGTGAGTATACCAAGATATCATCTATAAAGACTACCACACAAGAGTCAAGCAATTCATGAAATACCCTGTTCATCAAATCCATGAAGACAGCAGGTGCATTCGTCAGTCCAAAAGGCATAAGTAGAAATTCAAAATGCCCATACCTGGTCCTGAAAGCAGTCTTAAATATATCCTCATCCTTGACCCTAAGCTGATAATACCCTGATCTCAGGTCAATCTTAGAGAACACTGTCGCTCCCTGTAATTGATCAAATAGATCATCAATTCTGGGAAGAGGATACTTATTCTTGATAGTCACTTGGTTCAGTTGCCTGTAGTCTATACACATCCTCAGGGTTCCATCTTTCTTCTTTACAAACAGCACTGGCGCTCCCCAAGGAGAAGCACTAGGCCGAATGTAACCTTTCTCTAGCAATTCCTCCAGTTGCTTCTTAAGTTCGGCCAACTCTGATGTAGCCATGCGGTAAGGAGCTCTGGAGATAGGTGCCGTACCTGGCGCCAACTCAATGCCAAACTCTACTTCTCGTATTGGTGGCAAGCCTGAAAATTCCTCAGAGAACACATCAGGAAACTCTTTCACCACCGCCATCTGAGTCAAATCAGAAGTAGAATCATCCTGCATCTTAACATGTGCAAGGTAACCCTTACACCCACTAGCAAGTAACTTCCTGGCCTGCAGGAAAGATATCACATGCGGTCCTTGGTCTGACACTAGACCTCTCACAAAAATCCAACCCCCATCTAGCAGATTCAAAGTAATTACTTTTTCAAAGCAATCCACAGTGGCATGATGTGAGGATAACCAATCCATACCTAGGATGACATCATAGTCTTGCATGTCTAAGAGGATTAGATCCACAAGAAACTCATAACCCTCTACATGCACTACACAATCCGCACATACAGTATCTGTAGAGAATGATTTTCCTAAGGGGGTACTTACAGACACAACATAATTCAGCACCTTAGGCAACACAGGTAAACATGCAGCAAACTTAACAGATACAAAAGACAAATTTGCACCAGGGTCAAATAAAATGCGAGCTAACTGATCGAATACAAATAAGGTACCTTCCACGACGGATCGGGAAGCTCGTGTATCCTTCTCAGCCACGGCATAAACTCGGGTCTGGACTGTAGGCTTATCTGCGCCTCTCGGCTGCATTTCTGGTTCTTTGCAGTCCTTAACCATGTGCCCTGCTTTCTTACACCTGAAGCATACACCATTCTTCTTATAACAATCCTTCATCAGATGTCCCTTGAGCCCACAATAATTACAATTCCGGTCCTCTGTGATACTGCTCTTTACATCCCTGGTATCCCTGAACTGCTGCAGTGCATCCCTGGACTGCTGCGGTGCCTTGTAAGAGTAAGGCTTATACCTGCTCTTCTTGTAGTCCTTATGTCTAGGGTACTTCTTACCCTTGCCGCCATTACCATACTGAGGAGCCGCCGCCTCAGCTGCAGGAACCACCGTCACGGCCACACTAGAACTCCTCTCAGATATGTACCTCTCAATGGTGCGTGCTCGCCCAACAGTCTCAACATAAGTCTCCAAGTGCTGAGCACCAACCTGCTCTCGAATATCCCATCTGAGACCTCTGAGAAACTTGGTAGCCCTCCTCTTTTCAGTGTTTATCAGATGAGGGGCATACTTTCCCAACTTAGTGAACCGTAACTCATACTGGTCCACAGTCATATCACCTTGCTCCAGATGAATAAATTCCACCTCTCGGTCTTCCACCAAGCTATCGGGGAAATACTTCTCGTTAAATTGAGACAAGAAGTAGGGCCAATCTACTGCTTCATGTCTTTCTTCAGCAAGCCTCACCACGCCCTTCCACCACTCATCTGCGTCACCACGCATCATATAGGTGGTCAGACACAACTTGTCCTCATCCGAGCATCGCATGACTTGGAAAATCTTGTCCAGAACCAACTGCCAGTTCTCTGCAGTACTTGATTCTAAGCCCCCATAAAAAGAACTAGGACCCAGTTTCTGGAATTCACTCACAAGTGAGGCATAGCGCCTGTGAGTGTCCTCCTGAGAGTCAGTCCCCACTCCTCGAGTAGTAGTCTGGGATCTCTCCTGAGTCAATTGCTGCAAGAGCTGCTGTTGCGCTTCTTGATGCTGAGTCTGTTGCTGCTGCAGCATCTGAGCTTGCCTCTCTATCATGGCACCCTGTTGCTGTACCATGCCTGTCAGAGTCGCAATGGTTCTCATGAGATCTGAGGTCTGCTCGCCTTCACTGCTAGCATTTCCTCTGGTTTGCACCATCTTAAATTCCTACACACACACATACCATAGTAAGGAAAACAAACATAACCCTATCAGATGTCTAGCAATACACAAACATGTTTTCCCCCGAACTAAGTTTTAGCTAGCCAACTCCTCTGATACCATTCTGTCACATCCCGTTATCTTAACCCCAATCAAGGATCACAAATCACAGAGAAACAGGATGTTATCATACAAGATCGATGCACATGCTAGGTAAAACCAAGTTCAGGAAAACCCGATCTGAAAATTTTCAAGAATCCATACATAAAACACACGAAACACAAATTTCATAAATGTACCTGCCACCACGCAATCCTTGCACTAGACATATGCAAGGCAACAGTTATATCAAATCCGTATAAAATCCACAAAATCCATAATCACATAAAGGTACCTGCCACCAGGCAATACTTGCACTAGACATATGCAAGTTCACATTTATATCAAATCCGATTACACAAATATAAATCGACTACAAATTCAAAACAAAAACCACAATGTCGATTCTATAATTTTATAACCAATATCAATGTTACCAAACACCGAAACCAGGCTAAAGCCCGCGGTGACACAAAAATCAGAATATCAAACTGCCATAACCGGCAACACAAGTTCACATAGTTTGGCCACAACTGGCAACACAAGTTCATATAATTCGGCCACAACCGGCCCCAGTAATTAAGCACAAAAGTCTTATTCATTCAACTGGCATATCACGATATTCATATAAAATGCTAACTGGAAATGCGCCCGCGCTCTACACCTGAAAATAATGAGGGGTGAGCTACACAGCCCAGTGAGTGGATAGTCTCAATCGACCATCCATAATATACACTCAAAAATACATGCAGGTTATTTTAAAAACATTTAACAGAATATCATGTCAGCATCATGTCAGCATATAACAAAATTAAAGAACAGGACTCATATAAAACAGTCAGATGGACACTGCTAAGACATCACACCAGTGTCACCACAGAGTAACCAAGGTTCTAGAGCTATACTCTAAACCAACTAAACATACCAACCACTTAGTTAACCTAGTTGTCCAGCATATTCAGTAGTGACCATTATGGTCTAACCCGGCTTTGGCCTAAGCACTGGGATAAGCCTGCAAATCACATGCAACATATAGATGGACGGTGTGTAGATTCAAGAGGTGGCCCCCGCCAGGTCACGACGTGGCACTTTGCTCTACGATCACCCCATAACACAAAAATCTAAGCGTTCTAAGAGTGACGACATCAAGAGGTGGCCCCTGTCCGACCAAGACATGGCACTTTGCGTCTTATATCACTCGTTCTCCCAAAGGGTTCCTACTGGACAACAATAGACACATCTTATATCTTATTTCACAACGGTGGACTCCTAAGTGTCAACTAGACTCTAGGATAGTCATCACAATAATCACAACAGGCAGGCTGAACAACAACCCCCTCTTTTATCACAATAATCACATCAGGCAGGCTGAACAACAACCCCCTCACATATCACAATACAGGGCTGAAATTCAAACCCTTAACATATCACATATAGACTATCCCCTGAGTACAAAGTTACACTTAGCCTCAGTCCTAACCATTCCATGATCACAACACATAGTATTTGAAATCACATAACCACATACTATTCAAAAATCACATAACCACATAATATTCAAAAATCACATAATCACATAATGTAGTGTAGTCCTTAGGTTTCATGCTAATCAGTTCAGTGTAGCCTTGCTAAGTTATCACCCAAAGTTATCAATCAATATTTCATGTCATTACTTTTTGCATACACCATTCAATTAAAAATACATAATAATACAGAAAATTCACTAAATTTCGTTCACAATTAACATAAATGCAGAATATCACATATTCATAGTTTTCTACTAGTTCTGATAACAAAAGACAGAAATACCCCTAGTTCAAAGTTTAAGTCATACAAGAAAAGTTATCCAAAAATTTCGTAAAAATATTCATTACGTCCCTCATGATCCCTAGATTCGTAATTTCAAGTTTTCCCCAATTTTAACTAGGAAATTTACCGAATTACCCCTAGGCCAATTTCAGTCAACAGAAACTTTTATTTCTAAAAATTCCCAAAAAAAATACAGTAGAATCCTCATATACCTAATTTCATGAATATCAAGTTTTCCCCAATTTTTACCCATGCATTTGGACGTAATTTCATGAAGAAGGGTCTAAATTCTCATCCAAGCCCTAATCTTCATGCAATTGAAATTCTAAAGCTACATACAAGCTTAAACAAGGTCTAATTGATGATTAGAAGCCTTAAAAATGAAAAGCCCTAATTGTCATGCAACCTAGGGTTTCGAATTTTAGGGAAAAGAAAAGAAAACGTATACAACTTGCAATCAAGGTTCATGTCATGTTTCTAGGCATCAAACTTCTCTAACACAAACAATACATCCAAAATTCATGAACTAGGTGAAGGAGAAAATCCACTCACTTAGTTTCGGTTCTTCCCAAGCCTCACCCTTTGCGCCTTCCCTCACACCACCACGTCGCCGGAAACGTTCAAGGACTCGCCGGAAGTCGCCCCAACACCACTCGCCGCCGGCCACCAAAGGAGGAGAAGAAGAAGAGAGAGCAAGCCGCCACCTTCCCCAAGAACCGTGAGCAATGAGCAAAGAGGAAAAACGTGAGCGAGAGGGTATGAGGGAAAAATCGTGAGTGAGAGGTGAGAAAAATGGATCCCCTAAGGTTTTAGCTTTCTACCCATTAAGCCTCCAAGATCCAATAACCCTTTACTATAAGTTATTTTTCCACCTCACCTTTAACAAGAGCTCTTACCCTTTTCTAATAGAAAGACACCACTAGCCTAGTGGTGTGCAGCACACACTCTACGCCTTAAGTCGCGGGTTCGAATCCTCTCCGCGACACATTTTTACATAGCAGGAAAAAAAATGCTCAAATCGATACATTATCTCAAAGAAAACGTCCACATAAAAATCAGATAATCAAAACTTTATTTTTCTTACCTGCTAATAAATTTCTGGATCTTACAGGGGGGGGGGGGAGGGGGGAGAGAAGGGAGAAGAGGGGATGCACCCTCCTTGATTCACTCCTTGCGCAAGCTTCAAGATTAAATAAATTTAGATTAGTGTAGGAAAATGCTCTTGAAACAAAGTGAGGGGAATAGGGGAAAGAACTTAGCCGATTGAAAGGAAGATCCCATATTGCCGAGGGTTGAGGAGTCCATCATCCAACCTTGCTTCAATTCGAAGAAGAGGAGGGGTTCCTTGTGGTTGCGCACATGAAAGGGATTGGTTCCTCCTTAGAACTTCGGTAGAAGAGTTGAGAGAAGAGGAAGGGCTCGGCCTTGGAAGAAAAGTCTATAACTAGGGGCGAACTAAAGATTACCTAGGAAACTAGTAGACAAATCTTATTTCATCAAAAGCTAATTGAAATACATGGTGAAGGCTATGTTTTATAGGTGGGATGGGGGCTGGGACAGGATAGTCATTAGCTTCCCAGTGCATATTACAAAGATGGAGAGATTTTGAATTTCAAAGTCAAGAGGATGTTGGCGCAAATCCTCTAGGAAAGCTTTCTTCTTTGGTGGTCTTCTTTTGGCAATTCTTTGAATGCTTTGGGCTGGCGATGAGGTGTCTTTCCATGCTTCTAGTGTTGGCAAAAAGGCTCTTATCCTTGCTGGTTGTTGGCGCATGAGTGAAGGATGTCGAATTTTGAATCATTTCCATAGGTGCTTGGGCGGCAAGATTAGATGGTAAGTCTTCATAAATGCTCCCCTTTGATGTTGGATCTTGATGGATGATTCCCTTGATTTTGGATCTTGATGGATGAATTTGAATTCTTTCTCCTCTTGGGATGGCGCATATCTTGAATGGATGAGGGCTGAGTTGGCTGATTTCCTCTTTAAAGAAGCGCTCAACAAAGATGGAAGTTGCGCTAGCAAGTGAGTTGATCCATGGCTTGAAGTGAAGTTGGCTTTGAAGTCTTCTTTCCTTTCTTGAGCTGAACTTGAAGAGTAGGTCTTCAGCTGGCCTTGAGTGAAGCTTGAGCTGATCCCTAGCTTGAATATCTGCCAAATATGTGTCCTAATGCATGTATGCACTACCCTACTATGATGCAAGAGTATATAAAGTTTCATGACTTACAATGCACAACCTACTACAATTGGACTTGCCATAAATGACTACATGATGCATGGCTTTATTGAAAAGTAAACTACCCTAAATGCAATGCAAGAGAGGGGACTCTAAGGGAATCCATATCAAAGAGGTTTCCTCCAAGCCCGAGCAGATCTCCTCAGAGTAGGGCTACTACCTCCATCAGCTCTCCCCGGGTTGAAAGAATTCTCCTCTGGAGAATTATCCTTGTACCCTTGGAGAAACTCAGGGGTGGCTATAGCTAGCTCTGACTCAGGAAGCCACACCTCCTCATCATTAATGAGTCTAACTTGGTATAACATTTGTACCTCATTAGTGGTGAGTCTAGTTTGGTCTTCGAGGATAGCCTCAATCTCCAGCTCATTGTTGTCATCTGGATCTGGTATGGAGAGGGGCTCTTGATAGAGTGTGAGATCCTCCATGTTGACGGTGGTGGGGATCCCTGTTGGGGTATGCCCTTAAGGCTAATGTTTGAGGCCTTGGGATTCTTTCAGTATCATGTATAAACTCTTATGTTTATAAAGGCAATGGTTGTTATTCAGTTTGTTACATTATCTGCTGCAATAAGTGTGCTTCTGAATAATGTCTCAATGCTGTTCAGCTTGGCTGACATGCTGTAATGTCCTTAGTCGAGATATCTTGGTGAATATGAGACAGCCTTGATATGATTGAGACTAATATGTGTTCTAATCTTATAGGATGCTTCGAGCATGGAATAAGATGTAGACTCATGGGTACATTGGATGTACTGGACAGACCCTACTAGGATATTCAATTGCTTGTCACAATGTGAATAATCCTTGTATGCAACAAGTGGCACATGTCCTCTGACTTGAGATCACTTGTGTTTCTAAATGATGATTGTCATTGTTTTGAGGTAGTTCAATATCATTTGAAACATAATGGTTATAGACTGTCTTGGATAATGATCATGAGTCAGGTTAGGACACTAGTGATAGATATAGGATTGCCGTCTCCTTGATTGGAGTGTGATGTTCTAAAGGGGCCCCCCTGAATGAGATGATTGAGATAGTGTGTGGCCATACCCAGGTGACTATGTTCATCTGATCTAATCATGCTCATCATATTGGAGTTACAGGCTTGACACGCTTGTCCAATAAGAACATCCAGTGGTAAAGGAAACATGTATGCCTAGTGAGTTGATTCACACTTGTGCTGTGGCTTGGGTGTAGTCTTGGAAGACTCTTTCCTTCATATCGGGAGACAGTGATGTGTTGCTAGATACCCCTCACTGATCGTGATAACGTAAGTTATCGTTACGGACATTTGAAGGAAACCCTCAGGGTCGCACAATTTGATGAAATGGCTTACCTAAGTCAGATCGTGTGGACTAAATTGTTTTGGTTCAGTTTAAAGGAGTTTAAACTCTGATTGTAAGTGAGATCTGGTCTGATCATGTTTGATTGATTAGGGCTTGAGATCGGTAAGCTTCGATCAAGAGATTGGATGCTAGATCGGTGAGATCAAGAGCATCAGGAGATGTACGGTTAGATCTTGAACCTTCATGGTTCATATAAGATTTAAACCATGGCTTGGCTTGGTTTGATTTGGTCTTTGAACCAAATGCAAAGGAACCGAATTGGTTTGAACCGGTTCACATAAGTGAACGCATGGTTCATGAATGAAGGCGTTTAGGCGTTGGCGCATGGCTTCATGACTTTCCATTTTGGGAAGTCATGTAACGCCACACTTGATAACGCCAAAGTGCAATTGCCTCTTCTCTCTAGAGGTGATCTTTTTGTGTGGAGACTTGGTCTTGACGAGAAGAGAGAAGAAGAAGGCCTACCATTCGGCAAGCAAGAGGATTCATCTCAATCTCCTTCACGCATCTAGGGCACTTGAAGATCATTGCTAGCACAAAGATCATCAAGTAGGAGCCATCTATCTTCTTGTGTGCGCATCCTTTGGAGGAGATCCCATTCGCTCTCTTCTTCCAAGGCGCCATTCGAATCAATGGCTATGGTATGAATCTTTACAAGGTTTTGAAGTTGATCTTATGAATATATTACATGCGATCCTTATGAAATCCTAATTCCGCTGCCAAAAAAATTACATGCGCCACTTTAGGGTTTCGCTCCCCCTTGAAGGGGACTTTCAATTGGTATCAGAGGATGGTTGTTATGAATGATTCATATGATTGCTTCATGTCTTTGTGATCCATGTTTGTGTAGATCTAAATTACATGCGATATTACATGATAGATCATCATGCGAAACTACATGCTAGTATGTTTATTATTGGCGCATGTATGATGTATATTTTGGTTTGCGCATGTATGTTGAATGTTGGCGCTTGAATGTAGTTTTGATCAAAACTTATCATATCTTGCGCGCATCCTGTTAGATCTAAGCGTCTGCTATAATCCCTTAGACGGGTTGATGGGGTTGATATCATCCTCTAGATAAGATCCAAATAGTCTGATCAGACCATCTGACAGCCTAGATGGGTCGACCAGATGGCACCTGTGCGCAAGCACAAGGTGGCTATAGGTCGACTGCAGACAGGCGTGTCGCGAGGTCTGGTTGAGACAACCAGTGAACACTCTTGAGTTAGGCCCGGGGTCACACCCGCATGCCAGAACTCATGATGGTTGTTCAGCCCTTGTCGCATGCATGGTTGACATTGGGTCGACTCAAGTCAGTTAGGACTTGGTGCATGCAAGGGCAGTGGATCTGACTAGACATGATGAGTGGATCCCTATCAATGGACCGTTGTAAGGTAGTAGGGCACATAAGAAAAATAAAATTGATGCCAAGGGGGTTTTCAAAAATTTTATTTTATTATTATTGGATCACATGATGAATGAATACCATGATGTATGTCTATTTCATCTTATGTGGGTTGCCCTTTTAATGTGTGCTGTGCTGGGGCCTGCGTGCCTGGATTAAAACAAAAATGTAAATTATTATATTTGTGATATGCGCATCACATTTTAATTAATTTATTGTGTAATTGACCTGCGTGTCAATCTTGTCTAGATAGATTAAAATATATTTTTAATCAGACAAGAGCTCAAAGCACACATGGATGAGGCGCATGCAGCTTGAGGCTTGACCAGGTGGGAAGTCTAGGGTTTGACCCTAAGACAGGCACATTTACCTGGTGGACGCACCTGAGCTGCACTGGGCGCTATGGCCCTGGGCTGGGCCAAATGAGAGGCAAAAGACCCAAGAAGAGCTCAAGTGAAGACTTAAGTTAACTTAAGGTCTTACCTAGGCTTAATGGGCGTTTACCACATAAGATCATCATGCTTTCTTTTATTGTTTGAATAATTAGACTTGCATGATTTATTTATCTTCTGCTATCACCATAGGTTTTGCATGATAGTTAAGAAGATAAAAGACTGTTAAAATCCAACGTTATAATATCAAGCACGTAAGCCTTCTGACGCGAAACCTCACTGTTCTGACTATCGTTGGGGCCGTGTTGTACCCACTCAGTGGGCACGCCCATCTATCTTCAGACGGTGTGTGATTACACCTGCGTGTTACAGGGAAGGGATTTATCGCTTCTCGTTGCTCAGCATAGCACGTGGTGGTCCAGGGAGTAGGTCAGGTCAGCTTGACCATGTAGGCTACATACTGAGCATATGTGAGCTATATGGAGGCAGCCATCTGTGGGATCAGAGACTGTGTTGTACCAACTCAGTTGGCACAGTCTGCTGGATTGCCCAGATGAAGGGGAATCGCACGGGTTGGCGATTGGCAGGGACTGCCTACCAGAAATTAGTGCTTGTACTCTCTGTGCATCTTATCTCGCCTGAGCGGGACGCGGAGACCAAGTATGAAATCTGGATCCCATCTCACTAAAAGAGTGTTACTCTTTCGGACTGTTTTAATGGATTTTTCAGTCAGATAAAATAGTGAGAAAAGAATCTTTCTTAAGTCCTGGATTGATTCTAAACATTGATACTGACCTTGCTGTTCTTGCATTGTTGTAGATTCCTGCAGCAACGAACACCATGAGCTTCAATGTGCGATCCCTACTGGAAAGGGAGAAGTTTGCTGGGCCAAACTTCTCAGACTGGTACGGACACCTTAAGATCGTTCTTAAGGCAGAAAGGAAACTGTATGTCCTCGAGACGGCTATACCGCCTCAACCCGCTCCGAACGCCGCAAGGGCGGTTCGGGATGCCTATGAAAAGCATGTCAATGATAGCATTGATGTCGCTTGCCTGATGCTAGCGTCTATGACGCCACAGCTGCAGCGTCAGCATGAGGATTTGTCTGCTATAGAAATTATAGCAAACCTCAAGATGCTATATGCTGCACAGGCGAGGACTGAACGCTATAATTTGACCAAGCTTTTCTTTCAGAGCAAACTGGCTGAAGGGAGTCCAGTGGGAGCTCACGTGCTCAAGATGATTGGGCACAAAGAGGCTCTAGAGAAACTGGGGCATACCATCAATCAGGAGCTTGCTGTAGACATTATTCTGCAGTCTCTCCCAGCCTCTTTCGATCCGTTCATTATTAATTTTAATATGAACAAGATCGACTGAACACCGGCAGAGTTGCTGAATATGCTCTTGACTACAGAGGAAACTCTAAAGGGCAAGCCTTCAACCTCTGTCTTGATGTTCCCTTCTAGGAACAAGAAGAAGGGGAAGAAGGGCAAAGCCCCTGTCAAGAACTACAACAAGGCTCTGAAACAGAAGGTTAAGCGGACGAAGGACAACAGATGTTTCCACTGTGGCCAGCTGGGTCACTGGAAAAAGGACTGCAAAGCGCTCCAAGGAGACAAGAAGGGAAGCATCGCTTCTGGCTCAGGTATTTTTGTGACTGAGGTCATGATATCTTCTTCTTCTATTTCATGGGTGTTGGACACTGCATGTGGAGTTCACATTTGTTCAAATGTACAGGAACTCAAGAGAAGAAGACAGGTGGGACAGCATGAGGTGGACCTACGAGTTGGAAACGGGGCACGGGTTGCTGCTGTTGCTGTAGGGGTTTATTACATCTCATTACCATCTGGATTTGTATTAGAACTGGACAATTGTTATTTTGTTCCGAGTATTACGAAAAATATTATCTCTATTCCTGCTCTTGTCAGGAAAGGTTATTCCTTTGAATGCAATATTTCAAAGTGTGTGATTTCTTATGATAATATTGTTTATGCTTCTGGATCAATTAACAATGGATTATTCATGTTGGACATGGAATGTTCTATACAAAATATTGATAATAAGAAAGCCAAGTATGCTGATGACAGCACCTTGCTATGGCATAGTCGTTTAGGCCATATTAACAAGAAACGCATTAAGCGGTTGCATGATCATGGACTGCTGGGATCATTCTCCTATGAGGAGATTGATACATGCAAAGCTTGTTTATTGGGCAAAATGACGAAGTCTCCTTTTCCTAACAAAGGTCAAAGGGCTTCAGGTTTACTTGACCTTATACACAGTGATGTGTGTGGGCCATTTAGTAAACATGCCAGAGGTGGCTACTCATACTTCATTATCTTTACTGATGATTTCAGTAGATATGGGTATGTCTATCTAATGAGACATAAGAGTGAATCTTTTGACAAGTTCAAAGAGTTCAAAAATGAAGTACAGAATCAGCTAGGCCGAAATATCAAGGCACTTCGCTCAGATCGAGGTGGTGAATACCTAAGTCGAGAGTTTACTGACTATCTGAAGGAGTGTGGGATTATCTCACAGCTCACTCCGCCAGGAACACCGCAATGGAATGGTGTGTCCGAGAGGAGGAACAGAACCTTACTGGATATGGTTCGTTCAATGATGAGTCAAGCTACTCTACCTTACTCCTTTTGGGGATTTGCACTGGAAACAGCTGCAAAGGTACTAAACCGAGTGCCATCCAAGGCAGTTTCTAAGACTCCATATGAGTTATGGTATGGGAAACAGCCGAGCTTGACATTTATTAAGATCTGGGGTTGCGAGGCTTATGTCAAAAAGCTCGCCTCTGGGAAACTAGAGAGCAGATCTGACAAATGCATCTTTGTCGATTACCCTAAGGAAACTAAGGGTTATTATTTCTACGATCCCAAAGAGAACAAGGTATTTGTTGCTCGGACGGCCATTTTTCTTGAGAAGGAATTTCTTCTGCAAGAGGCCAGTGGGAGAGAAATAAAACTGGATGAGAATCCAGAGGAAGGACAAAGTAGTCAAGCACAATTGGATGAGCCTGAGCCACTAGCACAGGTTACTGAACAACCTGAGGCTCAGATATCACGGGAACCGCGAAGATCGGGAAGGATCCGTCGACAGCCTGAGCGCTATGACGGAGTCTACATCATTGATAATGATGAACCCCTCACTTATGCGGATGCGGTCAGTGGACCGGAATCAGCTAGATGGCTTGAAGCTATGCGAGCCGAGATGGACTCCATGTCAGATAACCAAGTCTGGGATTTGGTTGATCCGCCTCCGGGAGTAATCCCTATAGGCTGTAAATGGATCTTCAAGAAGAAGATTGACATGGATGGTAACGTGGTTACCTATAAAGGCAGGCTAGTTGCGAAAGGTTTCAAACAAATCTACGGGATAGATTATGATGAAACTTTCTCTCCTGTAGCTATGTTCAAGTCCATTCGGATTCTTTTCGCGATAGCAGCATATTACGATTATGAGATCTGGCAGATGGATGTGAAGACCGCTTTCCTTAATGGAAAACTGGATGAGGATGTGTATATGACACAACCTGAAGGTTTCACTAATCCATCAGATCGTCATAAAATATGCAAGTTAAAGAAGTCCATTTATGGACTTAAACAAGCATCTAGAAGCTGGAATATTCGTTTTGATGAATCAATCTGTGAATTTGGTTTCATCAAGAACGAAGATGACCCGTGTGTATATAAAAGGTTTAGTGGGAGCGTGATTACTTTCCTAGTCCTCTACGTCGATGATATCTTAATCATTGGAAACGATATTCCTGAACTGCATGCTGTTAAAGCATGGTTAAGAAAATGTTTCCAGATGAAAGATCTAGGAGAAGCAGCCTATGTATTAGGTGTGAAGATCTACAGAGATAGATCTAAGAGGCTTCTCGGGCTGTGCCAGAGTACTTACATCGATAAAGTCCTGGAGAGATTCCATTTAGAAAATTCTAAAAGAGGATATCTTCCAGTCAGACATGGTATGAATCTTTCAAATAGTCAGTGTCCACAAACACAGACTGAGAAAGATGAAATGGACAATACGCCTTATGCTTCGGCTATTGGGTCCATTATGTATGCGATGTTATGTACTCGCCCTGACGTCGCTTACGGGTTAAGCGTGACCAGTCATTTCCAAAGTAATCCAGGTCAGGCACACTAGATTGCGGTCAAGAACATTTTGAAATATCTGCGGAGGACCAAAGATATGTTCTTGATATATGGTGGTCAGGAAGAACTTAGTATTGAAGGATATACTGATGCTTCGTTCCAATCTGACCAGGATGATTTCCGATCGCAATCAGGCTATGTTTTTAGCTTGAATGGAGGAGCTGTGGTATGGAAAAGTTTCAAACAGTCTATCGTTGCTGATTCCACAACAGAAGCTGAGTATGTTGCAGCCTCGGAAGCATCCAAAAAGGCAGTGTGGATTCGTAAGTTCATTCAGGAACTTAGTGTTGTTCCTTCGAGTGCAGATCCTTTGGTTATCTTCTGTGATAACACTGGAGCAATCGCACAAGCAAAGGAACCACGGTCGCACCAGAAGTCCAAGCACATACAGAGACGGTTTCACTTGATCCGGGAGATCATTGATCGTGGCGAGATCAAAATATGCAAGGTTCATACAGATGACAATCTGGCTGACCCGCTTACCAAGCCTCTGGCGCAGCAGAAGCATGAGAAGCACTGTAATAATATGGGTTTGAGATTTCTCAACCATTAGATTAAGTGTAAGTGGGAGATTGTTGGGGTATGCCCTTAAGGCTAATGTTTGAGGCCTTGGGATTCTTTCAGTATCATGTATAAACTCTTATGTTTATAAAGGCAATGGTTGTTATTCAGTTTGTTACATTATCTGCTGCAATAAGTGTGCTTCTGAATAATGTCTCAATGCTGTTCAGCTTGGCTGACATGCTGTAATGTCCTTAGTCGAGATATCTTGGTGAACATGAGACAGCCTTGATATGATTGAGACTAATATGTGTTCTAATCTTATAGGATGCTTCGAGCATGGAATAAGATGTAGACTCATGGGTACATTGGATGTACTGGACAGACCCTACTAGGATATTCAATTGCTTGTCACAATGTGAATAATCCTTGTATGCAACAAGTGGCACATGTCCTCTGACTTGAGATCACTTGTGTTTCTAAATGATGATTGTCATTGTTTTGAGGTAGTTCAATATCATTTGAAACATAATGGTTATAGACTGTCTTGGATAATGATCATGAGTCAGGTTAGGACACTAGTGATAGATATAGGATTGCCGTCTCCTTGATTGGAGTGTGATGTTCTAAAGGGGCCCCCCTGAATGAGATGATTGAGATAGTGTGTGGCCATACCCAGGTGACTATGTTCATCTGATCTAATCATGCTCATCATATTGGAGTTACAGGCTTGACACGCTTGTCCAATAAGAACATCCAGTGGCAAAGGAAACATGTATGCCTAGTGAGTTGATTCACACTTGTGCTGTGGCTTGGGTGTAGTCTTAGAAGACTCTTTCCTTCATATCGGGAGACAGTGATGTGTTGCTAGATACCCCTCACTGATCGTGATAACGTAAGTTATCGTTACCGACATTTGAAGGAAACCCTCAGGGTCGCACAATTTGATGAAATGGCTTACCTAAGTCAGATCGTGTGGACTAAATTGTTTTGGTTCAGTTTAAAGGAGTTTAAACTCTGATTGTAAGTGAGATTTGGTCTGATCATGTTTGATTGATTAGGGCTTGAGATCGGTAAGCTTCGATCGAGAGATTGGATGCTAGATCGGTGAGATCAAGAGCATCAGGAGATGTACGGTTAGATCTTGAACCTTCATGGTTCATATAAGATTTAAACCATGGCTTGGCTTGGTTTGATTTGGTCTTTGAACCAAATGCAAAGGAACCGAATTGGTTTGAACCGGTTCACATAAGTGAACGCATGGTTCATGAATGAAGGCATTTAGGCGTTGGCGCATGGCTTCATGACTTTCCATTTTGGGAAGTCATGTAACGCCACACTTGATAACGCCAAAGTGCAATTGCCTCTTCTCTCTAGAGGTGATCTTTTCGTGTGGAGACTTGGTCTTGACGAGAAGAGAGAAGAAGAAGGCCTACCATTCGGCAAGCAAGAGGATTCATCTCAATCTCCTTCACGCATCTAGGGCACTTGAAGATCATTGCTAGCACAAAGATCATCAAGTAGGAGCCATCTATCTTCTTGTGTGCGCATCCTTTGGAGGAGATCCCATTCGCTCTCTTCTTCCAAGGCGCCATTCGAATCAATGGCTATAAGGAACTCTTGGATGGACATCTTAGGCACACAGAGTGTCGGTCCAAGAAAGAGATATCCATCCCTAAGGGTGTAGAGAGGGTGACTTAATGGGTCTAGACTGAGGTCAGCATACAAAGTAGACAAATTAGGACAATCAGAGTAAGCATCTTTCATGGAATCAAAGCAAGTAACTTCAACATGCAATTTGTTCAAAAGTAAAGTTACTCTACTAAGAGCATCTGCTGCTTTATTTTCAGATCCTGATTTATGTCTAAGCACAAAGGTGTATTGTTGCAAATATTCGACCCACTTAGCATGCCTTGAATTCAACTTTTTCTGAGCATTCAAGTAGGAGAGGACCTGGTGGTCACTATTAAGAGTAAACTCCCTATGAATCAGGTAATGCCTCCAATACCTTAGGACCTGGACAACAGCATAAAATTCTTTGTCATAGGTAGAGTATTTTTGCTTTGCCTCATTGAGTTTTTCACTAAAGAAGGCTATGGGATGGCCTTCCTGGCTAAGGGTTCCCCTATGCCAACTCCAGAGGCATCACAATCTACCTCAAAGACTTTATTGAAGTCAGGAAGTCTAAGGATCGGGGTAGTGGTCATCTTAGCCTTAAGTTCTTGGAAGGCCTTGCTAGCAGATTTAGTCTAGGAGAACTCACCTTGCTTTAGGCAACTAGTGATAGGTGCCACTATAGAGCTAAAGCTCCTTATGAATCTCCTATAGAAGGTAGCTAGGCCATGGAAGCTTCTGACTTCAGTGATGATCTTAGGTTTAGGCCAGTCTATGATGGCTTGGATCTTAGATGGGTCTACCTAAAGGCCATGCTCAGACACTATGAATCCTAAGAAGATCACACTATGGGACAAAAAGGAGCACTTCTTGAGATTGATGTAAAGTCGCTCTTCCTTAAGAAGGTCAAGGGTCTTCCTAAGGTGCTCTAGGTGTTCCTCTTTAGTCTTACTATAGATGAGGATATCATCAAAGTAGACTACAAGGAATCTTCCAATGAAAGGCTTTAAGACTTGGGTCATGAGTCTCATGGAAGTGGAAGGAGCATTAGTCAAGCCAAAAGGCATGACTAACCATTCATAGAGACCATCCTTGGTCTTGAAAGCTGTCTTTCATTCATCACCTAGCCTTATCCTGACCTGGTGGTATCCACTTCTCAAGTCAAGCTTGCTAAACCATTTAGAGCCAACTAACATGTCTAGCATATCATCAAGCCTAGGAATAGGAAACCTATACTTGACAGTGATTTTGCTTATGGCTCTACAGTCTATACACATGCGCCAGCTTCCATCCTTTTTAGGGGTGAGCAAAGCAGGGACGACGCATGGACTAAAGCTTTCTCTTATGTGTCCTTTCTCTAAGAGTTCATCCACTTGCCTCTTAAGTTCTTGATGCTCGGTGGGGTTCATCCTATAGTGGGGCAGATTGGGTAGGGTTGAACCTGGGACAAGGTCTATTGCATGTTGGATGTCCCTAAGAGGTGGAAGTCCTTTGGGTAGTTCTTCAGGGGTAAGCTCACTATAGTGTTCTAGGAGGGCTTCTACCTCAGGGGGTGGCTTACTTTCTTCTTCTTGGTTGGCTTCCTTAAAGACTAAGGTAAACAAGGGTTGGTCAGGTTTATAATCCTTAGGTCTCATGAGCTGAAGGGTTGGTTGAATAGGTTTGGTCTCTTCTATCTTTCCCTTATTAGTTGAAGCCTTAAGCTCTCTAGGCATGGAAGGTTTCAGCTTGATCTTCTGACCTGATGACTAAAGACATAGGTGTTAGTTCGACCGTAGTGGACTACATCCATGTCATATAGCCATGGTCTACCTAGAAGGACTTAAGCGATATCCATAGTGATGACGTCACACCAAATTTGCCCTTCATAGGTACCAAACTGTAAGGGAACTAGACTCCTATGGGTTACTGGTACACTTGACTGGTTGACCCAAGAGATGCCATAAGGAGTTGGGTGAGTCTCTACCTTAAGCTTGAACTTGGTAACAGCAGAGTGAGAGACAACACTGAGGCTACTACCTCCATCTATCACTACTTTGCACATATTTCCATTGCATTTCGTGTAAGTATGGAAGATACTAGTCCTTCACCAGTCATTAGTGGGTGAGGGTTTGATTAAGGTACACCTAACAACTCCTAAGGTGTTTTCGGTAGGTTCCTCACTACTATCATACTCAGTTTCTTCTAGGATTTGGCAGTCAGAATCAGGGTCATTAATGTCTTCGAGTCTAGGGGTTTGGGTTTCTTCACCTAAGTATAAGACCCTTTTGGGACAGTTTTTCATAAAGTGTCCAAATTGTTGTCAGGCATGGCATTTGACCCTAGATGGTTCTGGGTAACTAGAGGGTTTGTGTTTAGGAGTGCTAGAGCTTTGGGGGTTGGTAGGTCTAGGACTTGGCCAAGGGGCACTAAACTCTTTCCTAAAGGCAGCCTTAACTTCTTGCTCTATCTCCTTGGCTCTAAGATGGGCAACCTCTATGGAGTCTATTTGGTAGTAGGTAAGGCCCTTTCTAATCTCGGATCTGAGACCATTCCTACAAAGGGTGAATCGGGGATCTTCACCTGGGTTTCCCCTAAGAAGGAATTCCTCAAAACTAGCAGTGTATTGGTCTACAGTCATGGATCCTTGGGTTAAGCTACAGGCTTGGTCAAACAACTTACTCTGAAAATATGAGGGGACATATTTCAGTTTGAGTTGTTGGCGCATTTCTATCCAAGTGTCTATGGGAGGTAGGTTGGATCTCTAAGTTGTTTTCTACATTGGTCCAGTACAAATCAGGCAGAGACTTCAGAGGATTGCAGAAGAATTACGGCACTGCCATAAGGATTTTTATGGTTCCATAATTTTGGGCAAATTTCATACAGAAACTTTCAGCAACAATCGAGGAGATTATGGCACTACCATGACAAATTTTCTGGTGCCGTAATTGCGGGCCATTTTCCTACAGAAACTTCAGAAGAAATTACGGCAGTACCATAATGATCGTCACGGTACCGTAATTTTGCGCCCAGTTGCCCAATTCTTCCGCTGGGAACTTAAAAAGATGATTTCTCGAGCTTTAGGGCACCAATTGAAGATCCGTAAAAAGGGAAATGATCAGGATAAATAGGAGAAGAATCTTGAAGTGAAAGGACCAATTTTTATCCCGGATTCACGATGAATTTCAGAGAATCACCACCACCCTAGGGTTCATCAGTTCTCAGCGTACAGATCACCTTCAGCCATGAAATTTGAAAGGAAAGGAGGAGAACATGCTACAGAAGTTTCAGAGTGAAAGGAGATCGATCGAGGGAGAAATCAACAAAACGTGGGCGTTGCCATTGTTCATCGCGTCCAGAAGCAAAATTACGAGCTGTAATTTTCATTAGAGCCCTATTTTGCAACTTTTACTCTTCTCTTTCAATTTCTAATCACTCTAAATAATGTTTTATTGTAATTCTTTGATCATGCTAGCTTAAACCTTCTTTTGGGACATGGGGGAGTAATACCCTAAATATCTTAATGACTAGATTAATTTTACTTTCGTCCTGATAATTTTACTGTGATAATTCTACTTATGTGATGATTGCCCTTTAACTCTCCATAGACTCATATTTATTAGCATGATTTAGAGTTTTTACATTATTGACATTTGTGAAAACTTGGAACCCTAAAATTGAACGTTAGGAACTCATCGTAAGAAATTAGGTATGTTCTTATTTCTCGATTTTAGAAGTATATTGCTATGCTGATAATTTGAACTTAGGATTGAGTTATTGAAATAAACATGATGATACTATGAGAGATCAAGTATTAGATCGTTGGAGAACCTTAAGTAGAACCAGTGAAAATTATAGTATGAAAATATATAGTTTTCACTTGAGATGATTGACTTAGAATTCGGATGCATGAGAGTGATCCTTGAGTTCTTGGTCAATGATTTACTTATATCTAACATTGAATAAATTCTGTATGAGAGTGAGGATTAGTTCTTTGTAAATTGTCTGCGCGAGAGCGAGATGATTTCTTTATGAAGTAAATTATGTTTTTATCATAATAAAATTTGATTGACGAACATCTATTCATATCTAGTCATGGAAATTAAGGCGGATGAAACCCTAGTCCCAGTTTCTCTCTATGATATTTTTGTGTAGCTTTTGATAGTTTGCTTCATATTCTCGATTTGCTTAGCTAGTGAGAAATCAATTCGTCGGTACTTAACAACAAGGTCTCTGTGGTTTGATATCTTTTTATTACTTCGAGTATCTGTACTTGCGGACACAACAAGTTTTTGGCGCCGTTGCCGGAGACCTTGGTTTTGTTAATATTGATATAATTGATAGTATTGCTAGACTAAGCTTTTTGTTTTTGTTTTTATTATTTTCTGTGATAGATTTTATTTTCTCTTATTTTCTGCAAATTCTGAGCTTATTTGATCTTCTACTTGTTTATGCGCAGGAATCTCAGACCAGTTCCACTAGTTCCTTTTGATCCTGAAATTAATAAAACTCTTAGATTGCGCAGGAAACTGAGATTTGCAGAAGAAAGAGAAGAAGAATCAATCATGGGTGAAAGAAGAATGCTTAGAGATTATGCAGGCCCGAATACACAGGGAATTCGTTTCAGTATAACTAGACTAGCAATTGATGTAAAAAATTTTGAGATTAAACCAGCTTTCCTGTCAATGATCCAATAGAATCAATTTGGAGGATCTCCTCTGGAAGATCCTAATAAACACTAATCTCTTTTTCTTGAATTTTGTGTTACTATAAAAATTAATAGTGTATCTGATGATGCTCTTAGACTGAGATTATTTTCTTTTTCCCTTAGGGACCGAGCAAAGGTCTGGCTACATTCTCATCCGACTGGATCATTCACCACTTGGGAACAACTATCAAATGCTTTCTTGCTGAAATACTTTCCACCCAGTAAGATGATCCAGTTGAGAAATCAGATCACGGGATTTGCACAGAGGGATGACGAATCACTTAGTGAGGCATGGGAGCATTTCAATGAGTTACAACGGAAGTGCCCTTACCATGGATTAGAAGATTGGGTTTTAATTCAAACTTTTTATAATGGTTTACTTTATAGTACCCGTTTAACTGTTGATGCTGCTGTAGGAGGAGCCCTGATGAAGAAAACAGTTGAAGGTGCTTACACACTCATTGAAGAGATGGCTTTGAATCACAACCAGTGGGCCACTGAGAGAGGAGTGTTGTATCGTCCTCCACATGGTAAGAATGAAAGTGATAACTCGCGCACCTTAGCTGAAAAGGTAGATACTTTGTGCAACAGATTTGATTCTTTCTAAATGCAAATTGCTGTAGTTTCATCTTCTGTTGTGTGTGATATTTGTGAAAATTCTAGGCATTATTCTATGGAGTGTAAGATTATTCCTGATCAGGGTTCTGAGAAAATTAATGTTGTTGGGGGGTATAATCAAGGTAGAAACAATGATCCCTACTCTAGTACCTACAACCCTGGATGGAGAAATCACCCAAATTTGTCTTGGAAAAATAATAATAACACTGAGGGGCAAGGTGAGAATAGAGGGTACTAGCAGAGACAACAAAATCAGAGTCCACCCCAAAAATCTAGCTTAGAAGACATGTTTGAAAAATTCATGGGTGCCCAAATGAGACAAAATGAAGAGGTTACAAAGAGCCTTAAGCAAATTAACTCTAGATTGGATGGTGTTGTTGCTCACAATAAAATATTAGAGAACCAGATAGCCCAACAAGCTTGTACTTCTTATGGACCCCCAGGGAAATTGTCTGCTAAACCTGAACCAAACCCTAGGGAGTACTGTAATACTATCATTACTAGGAGTGGGAGGCAATTAGATGAACCTAAAGGGAGAGTTGAGGATAATGAAAAAGTGCCTGAGATTGAACATAACAATGAATTAGACTTGGAAATCTCCTGTGCATGAGCAGTCCCAAACTAGTTTGCCACCACATAAGGGTGATGAACCTAAAGGTGATGAGTCATGTCAGCCAGATCTTCCTAGGCCTAGTTCACCTGCACCATATAGGCCACCTATACCTTTTCCCCAGAGGATTGTGCAAGCCAAGTTAGATAAACAATTTGGGAAATTTCTGGATGTCTTAAAAAAGCTTTACATTAAAATTCCATTCACTAAAGCTTTAACTCAAATGCCCTCATATGCTAAATTTTTGAAAGAAATTTTGTGTAATAAACGAAAGATAGAGGACTATGGTACTGTGGCATTAACTGAGGAATGCAGTCCTATTATCCAGAATAAGTTTCCACCAAAATTAAAAGATCCAGGTAGTTTCTCTATACATTGTTCAATTGGGAGTGAGGCTTTCGACCGAGCCTTATGTGATCTGGGTGTTAGTGTAAGCCTAATGCCATTATCTATTTGCAGGAAACTGGACATGGGAGAGCTTAAACCAACTTCAATATCTTTGTAGCTCGCTGATTCATCGGTAAAGTATCCAGTTGGTATTTTTGAAAATATTCCAGTTCAAATAGGTAAGTATTTTATACCAGCAGACTTTGTAGTTCTTGAAATGGAGGAAAGTTCTAAAAACCTAATTATTCTTGGTAGACCATTTTTGGCCACAGCTGGAGCAGTCATTGATGTTAGGAAAGGAAAACTCACGTTTGATATTTGTGAAAATATAATTGAGTTTGATTTAACAGATTCATTGAAAAAAGCATCACATTCAAGATCATGCTGTAGTATTGATGTAATAGATGATGTTGTTAGTGATATGCATAATTTATTTGATGAGCCCTCTAATATTGAAATTGACACTTTTTCTAAGTATGTGAATAGAGGATTTCAGGAGAATGCTGATTCAATTTCTGTTAAGAAGAAGAAGAGACAAAGAAGGAAAAGAGGCTCAAAATTACTTGATAAAGGAAAAAAGATCTTGAGTAAAGTTGGACATTATTTCATGAATGAGCCTTATGTTGTCAGAAGTGGTGCACAAAAATCAGAGTGGCAACTGAAGAAATCACAATCAAATCCGAGTGCAGAACGGTCAAGTTAATGACCTTTAAATTAGTGCTTCTTGGGTGGCAACCCAAGCACTTTTACTTTAGCTTATTTTCTTTTACTTTGTTTTTGTTTTTATTTTTTACTTAGAACTAATTTTTCTTTTTTTTTTAGGTGAAAACTTGTTTTGGCGCAAACTACGGTAGTATCGTAATTCTTTTCACGGTGCTGTAATTTTGGTCCATTTTCGACCAGAAAGTTTTGTGAGTTTTACGGTAGTGCCGTTATTCTTTTTACGGTACCATAATTCTACTTAAAAAAAATGGTTCGGACCCGAGGACACAGAGGAGATTGGATATGACACGGATGAGTAGAGCTCTGTGAGTATCTTTTTCCTACTTATTTGCATTCCATCTTTTATAATTTTTCTAATAATTCATGTGTTCAAATGGAAGGATAAATCCTCCAAACTTCTTGTGTCCTACTGTTACTGATCCTTGCTTCTGATTTGATAATTGCTAAATTTTTTTCGATATGGTTGTATTGAGATTTTTCTTATGATACTTGATTTTGTTGGTGATTCGATATAGTTGTACATGATATTCTAATATTTTGGATTGATACTCTGTGTTTGGTAGGATATGTGATTTAGTGATGATGATTTTAGTTCTGATTTAGTAATGATGTGATAAATGCCTGTGTGGTTTATTCTAATCATGAAAATACTACTGTTATCATGCCAAAAATTTTTCTTGATGATAAATTGCTGTTCATGACAATACTTGAGAATTGGAAATAGACCTAATATGCTGAATTTATTTCTTTGATATAATTTATCTGTTGGAATTTTCCATTGATTAATACATGAAGTTTTGGGTGAATATGTTGTTTGATGAATGAAATTTGAAAGTGAAATAACTCCTTTAAAGAAAAGGAGCATATGTTGTATAATTTTTGGATTGATATCGATTGATTAAACCTAGTAGATCCTTAAAGTCCATCTTGTTATTTGTTGGGAAGAAAGAATCTGAAATCCAAAAAGAAAAGTGACTCCCCTAATTGGCACTACGAAAAATTGGCAGTGGTACCTAAAGACATGGGTTGAAGTCTGAAAAGAATAAGTCCTCTTCTTGGCATTGTATTTACAATGGTACCGAAGAATAGAGTTGAAGTTCAATTAAAAAGTATGTATCTATGTGGATGCATGCCATGAGAGAGATTCTTTGACATTAACTCCGCTATCTCAAGAAGAATTCTTTCTAATTAAAGAGATATGAGTTCTATTATTTGGTTATGTGACCAATCTATTCTAAATATGTCACCAGAAGAAAGGTGATATTCATTTTAGAAAATGTCAAAGATGCATAAAAAAAAGAAGAGAGAAAAATTTGAGTGAAAAAAGATTTAGAGGTTTTTATTCCTGTAAACAAAAACATCATGGACTCAAAACTAAAACTAGGTGAACTCATGAGATTGAAATTCTATTTATGCACATTGCGAAATTTTAATTGATTGAGTCATGGATCTTAAGGATTGAATTCGGAGGACGATATATTTATTTGAAATTTTGAGTTGATATTTGATGAGAATTTTTCATAAGTAATTGTATTTTAGAAATTTATTCATCATCTTAGAGTTTATTTTTCATAATCAGTATTGATTTCTTTATTTGCTTGAGGACAAGCAAAGTTTGAGCCTATGTATTTAAAGTTTGAGCCTTATGTATTTTGATGACTATAAATTTCATAGTAATTTTCATACTTATTAAATGGCATCTTTGGTTCATAATCATGCTTTGTTGCTTATTTTTATGCCTTATTTATCAAATATTTTGGAATCTACAACTTTCTTGGTTTTTGATCAATTTCAGATAAAAGACATCATTATCATGAGTTTTCGAGCAATTTCAATGCTTGGACGAATTCTAATCATCAAGAGGAGTTTGCACATCAAATTTCAAGACAACCCGAGTTTTCTAGCGAAATTACGGTAGTGCCGTGATGCATTTTACGGCCGTAATATGGGAATATGGCACTACCGTAATGAATTTCACGGGCACATTCCACAGAAGATTTTTGGAAAATTATGGCACTACCGTAATATATTTCACGATGCCGTAATTTCAGTCCAAATTCAGGCAGAGACTTTAGAGGATTGCGGAAGAATTACGACACTACTGTAAGGATTTTTATGGTGCCGTAATTTCGAGCAAATTTCATATAGAAACTTTCAGCAACAATCGAGGAGATTACGGCACTATCGTGAAAAATTTTATGGTGCCATAATTGCGGGCCAGTTTCCTACAAAATCTTCAGAAGAAATTACGGCAGTACCATAATGATCGTCATGGTACCGTAATTTTGCGCTCAGTTGCCCAATTCTTTCACTGGAAACTTAAAAAGATGATTTCTCAAATTTTAAGGCACCAATTGAAGATCCATAAAAAGGGGAGCGATCAGGATAAAGAGGAGACGGATCTCGAAGTGAAAGGACCAATTTTTATCACGGATTCATGACAAATTTCAGAGAATCATCGCCGCCCTAGGGTTCATCAGTTCTCAGTGTATAGACTACCTCCGGCCACAAAATTTGAAAGGAAGCTTCGCCTGAAGGAGGAGAACATGCTACAGAAGTTTCAGAGTGAAAGGAGATCGATCGAGGGAGAAATCAACAAAAACGTGGGCGTTGCCATTGTTCATCGCGTCCAGAAGCAAAATTACGAGCTGTAATTTTCATTAGAGCCCTATTTTGCAACTTTTACTCTTCTCTTTCAATTTCTAATCACTCTAAATAATGTTTTATTGTAATTCTTCGATCATGCTAGCTTAAACCTTCTTTTGGGACATAGGGGAGTAATCCCCTAAATATCTTAATGACTAGATTAATTTTACTTTCGTCCTGATTATTTTACTGTGATAATTCTACTTATGTGATGATTGCCCTTAACTCTTCATAGATTCATATATATCAGCATGATTTAAAGTTTTTACATTATGGACATTTGTGAAAACTTGGAATCCTAAAATTGAACGTTAGGAACTCATCGTAAGAAATTAGGTCTGTTCTCATTTCTCGATTTTAGAAGTATATTGCCATGCTGATAATTTGAACTTAGGATTGAGCTATTGAAATAAACATGATGATACTGTGAGAGATCAAGTATCAGATCGTTGGAGAACCTTAAGTAGATCCAGTGAAAATTATAGTATGAAAATATGTAATTTTCACTTGAGATGATTGACTTAGAATTCAGATGCATGAGAGTGATTCTTAAGTTCTTTGTCAATGATTTACTTATATCTAACATTGAATAAATCCTGCATGAGAGTGAGAATTAGTTCTTTGTAAATTGTATGCGTAAGAGCGAGATGATTTCTTTATGAAGTAAATTATGTCTTTATCATAATAAAATTTGATTGACGAACATCTATTCATATCTAGTCATGGAAATTAAGGCGGATGAAACCCTAGTTCCAGTTTCTCTCACTGATATTTTCATGTAGCTTTCGATAGTTTACTTCATATTCTCGATTTGCTTAGCTAGTGAGAAATCAATTCGTTAGTACTTAACAACAAGGTCTCTATGGTTCGATATCTTTTTATTACTTCGAGTATCCGTGCACTTGTGGACACAACACAGACACGACGATGGCGGCTTCACCGAGCTCTGCAAGCGCATTCGAGGGAGGCGGCTGATAACATTCCGCAAATGCACGGAATTATCGAAGTAATAAAAAAGATATCGTTCCCAACAAGGATTACGTAGTTAAGTACCGACTTTTCGATTTGCTTAAATCTAGGCAAAACAAATAAGTGGTTATGATGAACTTCTAAGCACGAACAATTCAAAAGCAGCTTTTTAGAGGATTCATGTTCTAAGAGAATCGAGATTTCTAGGTTTCACCACACTGACTATTATGAATCTTATAAAGATAACTCAATCAATAGAAAATATCTATCATGAAATGAACTTTTCCTAATGTACATATCACCACCTCTCGGAGTGTAGTACGGTATTTAATTAAGTTAACTCCCTACTCTCGTGATAGTTAACCTAACTAAACCCATTAAGTTCTATGAAAAGCTATTTAGATCCTTCAGACAAATCCAACCTACTCTCGTGATTGGATTCGAAGGTTCAATTGAAATAGTTCGGATGTTGCGAGTCACCTCTCGGTCCTTCTCGCAACGTCTAATACGCAATTATACGTGGCCAAGGTAAATTACGAAATGAACACAACTTCAATCAAATCATGATAATAGATTCATATAAAAAGAGTATGAATAAGGATTGATACATAAAAATCATCGGGCTAAGCCCTTAATCCCGAAACAAGGATCTACTCACTC
This sequence comes from Costus lasius, assembly GCA_027563935.2. Taxonomy (NCBI): domain Eukaryota; kingdom Viridiplantae; phylum Streptophyta; class Magnoliopsida; order Zingiberales; family Costaceae; genus Costus; species Costus lasius. Next base: position 57,663,545 of record CM050452.1, read on the forward strand.
ATGTTCTTAAGGAAATACATGTTTGTACGATGAACAAGTATAGATCTAGTAAAAATCGCAAAGAATTCACTAAGACAACAATATAACTGGCTACCCCTCGATCTGGAGATTAAGAGTAGAAGATCAATCGTTGCTTTTGCGTGAAATCTCGTCAAAATTCTACTCGGAAATCAACTTTCGCCTCTTTCGCCGCCACCCATTGTGTTCATCCAAAAAAGCTCTCTAAACCCACGAAAAATCTGATCTTTTATAGTTAGACAGGTCTGGAACCCATCGAGGAACGTTTCTGCAAAGTCTGGTTCAAATCTGGTTCGAATCGGTGAATAATCGAGTGAAAAACTCATCGGGCGGACGTTTTCACGGTCCATAACAAGTTCACAGCCATGGCCGTGATTCTTTCTGTGTGTACAGGCCTTATGTCACAGAAATATTCATGGCCCGTAATGGATTTATGGCTTCACCCGTGAAAGTTTCTATGTATATCCATACTTAGCCATTTTTCACCCAATGCTCGAACTCAAAATTACGGCCGAGGCCGTAATTCTCGTGTTCTTCACTATTTCAACTCCAAATTCGATGTGTAAGCTCGTGATCTCCTCAGGAATCATGCTTTGGCTTCAAAACTAATGAAATCCTTTATTTTTTGGGTGATTTTACTAACATTTTCATAAAAATCAAGAAAAGTGAAGATTCCGTGCCAGGTGAAATAAAAGCATCGAAATAAGCACAAAATCATGCAAATAAGCTCAAAATATGATCTAAAATATAGGCAAAAATGTGGTGTAAATACAACGCATCAAAATACCCTAGACTTAGAATTTTGCTTGTCCTCAAACAATTCATCAATATGAATAAAGAATGTAACGATAAGGAATGCTCATTAGTTTTACCATCAATAAAGCCCTTAGTCTACATTTCAGGCATGCTACTTTTTAGAACTTAGATCATCCAAGAGAAGTCATAGTAAAAATAAATCATCAAGAGTTTACAAACCAAGAAAGATAAAATTCACAAACCATATTATAATGTTCATTCAACACATATCAAGCAATCAAATACTTATTGGTTTAATAAATCTGCCTTAATCAATAGATAAAGATTTACTTCAAGTCATTTGGTGAAACTATAGATACGAGATTTTTAGTGCAATTTGGTCTTTAAACTGTTATGTATCATAACATTGTTTAAAGTATACTACAAAATAGTATATTTTAACTCATGGTCTCGATCTTAAGCCAGAGGAATTTTCCACTAAGTCCACAGCTTTTTCTTTTTCTCAATTTTTTTTTAGACTTCAACTCATGTCTTCGGTACCACTGTCAATTTTTCGCAGTGCCAAGTAGAGGAGTCAATTTTTTTTATTTTTTTAATCAAATCTGGAGAAAGCTGGTTAGTGTCAACCCATAACCTCAGATTATGCTACTAGAGGAGTTGGAGCAAATCTCAAGTTAAATATATAAATCACCAAATTTCTATTCATAAAAATCACTATTAAGTCAAAGGAAAATAAATTAAACTTAAAGTACAAGTATCACTATGCACAGAATCGATCTTACTCAACAATTTAAGTTTTAATGAAAATCTCAAAAATTCTCTAAGCCATTAAATTAAATGCCCAAAATGCTTCCTAAGTTCAAAATTAAGGATAAAACGAATTTGATTAATCCTTAACAACCTTAAACATTCAAAATTCATATCTATAAAACTTTGAAGGACTAGTAAAATATGAAAATGGATACCCTAGACTTAAATTGTTGCATATGTATAAACATTGAATCCATGAAAGATTTCAGAAAAAATTTTGCAAGAGTTCCCTCTATATTATTGGCGAAACCCTATACAGTTATATCAAAAGTGTGAAATACAGCTCAGAAAAATCCGAAAAATATACCATATCAAAGATATTCAAATTTTACATGGTAATTCACTTTCAAACATCAAATACCGTTAGGTTTCATCATTCAAATTACAGTTTACCATACTCACAAAGATTTGCTTCAGTTTTTTTTACAATTCTAGAGCAATTCACTCTGCATCATCTATAATTCTCTTGTTCATCATTTCTTCCTTTCACAAAAACTCTTCAAAATTTCCTACAATCAAAGCTACTTATAATTAAAACTCTATATTACCAAATACTCCAGAGCAAAATTAAATCAAGATAAACTAGAAGAATGAAAATCAAAAATATGGGTTGCCTCCCAAAAAGGGCTCTTTTAAGGTCATTAGCTTGACCAAAACCATGTTTAAAGGTCTTCTGATGGATTAGTGAGAATCAAATACCCGTCTTCTTCAACTTGTTCCTCTTCAAAATAATGCTTCAAACGTTGCCCGTTTACTTTGAAACTTTCTTGTCCTTCTCTTGATATCTCCACTGTACCATACGGGAATACTCTCTGAACAATATAAGGTCCCAACCAGCGGCTCCTTAATTTTCCTGGAAATAGCCTGAGATGCAAATTATATAGTAAAACTTTATCTCCTTCAAAAAATTCTTTCATTGAAATCCACTGATCATGCCACTTCTTAGCGCGTTCTTTATATATACGGGAACTCGCATAGGCCGAATTCCTTATTTCATCTAATTCATTCAATTAAAATTTTTCTTCTTTCTTTAGCACTCTTTAGGTCATAGTTTAGCTTTTTCACTGCCCAAAAGGCCCTGTGCTCAAGTTCCATAGGTAAATGGCAAGATTTGCCATAAACAATTTGGAATGGAGACATACCCAAAGGAGTTTTGAAAGTCGTCCTATAAGCCCAAAGAGCATCATCAAGCTTCAGCACCCAATCCTTCCTTGCTCCTGACACAGTCTTTTCAAGTATTCTCTTAATTTCTCGATTCAAAACCTCAGCTTGCCCACTAGTCTGTGGGTGATACGGTGTAGCAATTTTATGGTGCACTCCATATTTCCTTAGCAATGACTTGAGCTTATTTACAATGAAGTGAGAACCTCGGTCACTGATTAGAACTCTGGGACACCAAATCTTGGAAAAATTATCTTCTTAAATAACCTGGCGACAACACGTGAATCGTTAGTGGCCTCAGCTGTTGCTTCAACCCATTTAGATACATAATCAACACAAAGAAGGATATATTTCTTTCCACGGGACGTAGAGAATGGGCCCATAAAATCAATTCCCCATACATCAAAAATTTCGACTTCCAAAATCCCATATTGAGGAAGTTCATCTTTTCTAGTAATATTACCAGCTCACTGATATTTATCACAGGATTGAATAAATTTCCTAGCATCACGAAAAATTGTTGGCCAATAGAATCCTAATTGGAGAATTTTGAATGCTGTCTTTGATGCGCTGGCATGCCCTTCGTAAGGAGAAGAATGACAGTGGGAAAGAACATTGTGAATTTCCTCTTCTGGCACACATCTTCGAAATAAACTATCTGCGCATCGCCGATATAAATATGGCTCATCCCAGTAAAAATGCTTAACATCTGACTGGAACTTCTTTTTCCCTTGAAATATCAGATCAGGTGGCATGATATTGGACATAAGAAAGTTTACAATATCCGCATACCATGGTGTCTCTTGTCTTATGATAGCATATAGATATTCCTCTTGAAAAGAGTCATTAATTTCCAGATCATCCTCCGCGTTCCTCTCTTTGGTTAGTCTAGACAAGTGATCTGCTACTAAATTTTCTACCCCTTTCTTGTCTTTTATCTCAAAATCAAATTCTTGTAAGAGCAGTATCCATCGAATTAATCTGGGCTTTGCATCCTTTTTACTTACCAAGTATTTGATCGTCGAATGATCTGTATAAACAACAACCTTAGAATTAATGATATAGGAGCGAAATTTGTTAAAAGCAAAAACTATGGCAAGAGGCTCCTTTTCAGTTGTTGCATAATTTATTTACGCCTCGTCTAAAGTCTTCCTGGCATAATAGATGGCATGGAGTTTGTTATTCTTTCGCTGTCCCAACACCGCTCCCACTGCTTGGTCACTTGCATCGCACATCATCTCATAAGGGAGCGACCAATCTGGTGGTTGAATGATGGGTGCAGAGACTAGAGCCTTCTTCAATTCCTCAAAAGCTTCAGTACAGTCCTTGTCAAAATCAAAATCAATATCCTTAGCCAATAAGTTTGTGAGATGCCTAGCTATTTTAGAAAAATCCTTAATAAATTGACGATAAAACCCAGCGTGTTCCAGAAAACTTCAAATCCCTCTAACTGATGTGGGTGGAGGTAACTTCTCAATAAATTCAATCTTGGCCTTATTCACTTCAATACCTCTCCATGAGATACGATGCCCAAGAACAATTCCTTCTTGAACCATAAAATGACATTTCTCCCAATTAAGAACTAGGTTTACTTCCTCGCACCTTTGCAAGACACATGACAAATTAGATAAACAATCATCGAAAGAAGATCCATACACTGAAAAGTCATCCATAAAAACATCCATAATATTTTCAATGAGATCAAAAAAAATGGCCATCATGCATCTTTGAAAGGTGGCTGGCACATTGCATAATCCAAAAGGCATGCGCCTATATGCGAATGTCCCGTATGGGCACGTGAAGGTGGTCTTCTCTTGATCTTCATGGTGAATGGGTATCTAAAAAAATCCTGAAAAGCCATCAAGAAAACTAAAGTAAGAGTTCGTAGCCAATCATTCAAGCATCTGGTCAATGAAAGGAAGAGGAAAGTGATCCTTCCGGGTGGCTTTGTTTAATTTTCGGTAGTCGATACACATACGCCACCCAGTTACCGTTCTCATCGGAATTAACTCATTGTTCTGATTTTTCACTGCAATGACTCCCCCTTTCTTTGGAACCACATGAACGGGACTAACCCATTCACTATTAGAAATTGGGTAAATCACTCCTGCATCTAGTAACTTGAGAACTTCCTTTTTTACTACCTCTTTCATGACAGGATTCAATCGACGTTGATACTCAATAGAGGGTTTGCAATTTTCTTCAAGATAAATCCTGTGCATACACAAAGATGGGTTAATTCCATGTATGTCATCCAATGAATATCCAATTACCTTCCTATGTCGTCGAAGCTCCTCAAGCAATCTCTTTGTTTGAATTTTATCCAAATCAGCACTCACTATCACAGGATATGTAGAATTTTCCCCCAATAACTCGTATCTCAAATTTAGCGGAAGCACCTTGAGTTCTAATTTATTCATCTTTATAGGTTCAGGTTTTACCAGAATAAGTTTCTCAATTTTGGCTTTCTGTGGCTCAACCGTCTGGCTTGAATCCAATATTTTTGTATAATCCTGAGCTTTTTCTCCCATATTCTCTTCGTTCTCCACTCTAATCAAGCAAACTTCTAGCGGATCTACTTCTTCATTCAAATCTTCCGCTCTTGTTTCCAATTCTGAGGCATCAATATTAAGATAGGAATCTCCAAAGGAGGGGTTTTTAAGGGATGAGGAAAGATCAAAATCAATATTATTCTCTCCAATATTCAAAGTCAATCTCTCTCTCTCTTTTCACATCAATACAGCACCTGCAGTGGCCAAAAACGGCCTCCCCAAAATAATTGGCAATCTTATGTCTTCCTCCATTTCTAACACCACAAAGTCCGCAGGTACAAAAAATTGACCGACTTCTATGGGAACATCTTCCAATATTCCAGAGGTCGCCTAACAGATCGGTCGGCCAATTGTAATGTGATAGTGGTTGGCTTCATGTCACCTATGTCGAGTTTCCTACAAATTGACAGGAGCATCAAACTAACACTTGCACCCAAGTCACATAAAGCTCCTTCAAAAGACATGTTGCCAATCTGACAGGGGATGGAGAAACTTTCTGGATCTTTCAACTTTTGAGGAACCTTGTTTTGTATTATCGCACTGCATTCCTTTGTAAGTGCCACAGTTCCATATTCTTTAATCTTTCGCTTATTAGAGAGTATATCTTTTTAAAAACTTTGCATAGGTGGGCATCTATGACAGAGCTTCTATGAAAGGAATGTTAATGTTTGATCATGATTGTTCCTCCAGCTGCAGCGTCCACCATCAACTTGGTATTATAATCCAATCCATTATAAAAGATGTGGATCAAAACCCAGGCTTGGTGTTCATGGTGTGGGCACATACGCTGGAGCTCCTTGAAGCGATCCCAAGCGTCATACAGCAATTCTCCCACTTGTTGTGCAAAACATGTAATCCTGTTGCGCAGTTGAACAGTCCTGCTAGGTGGGAAGTATATGTTCAGAAAAGCTTTTGAAAGCTCATTCCATGTAGTAATAGATCCTGCTGGCAACGAATATAGCCAAGCTCTCGCACGGTCCCCAAGAGAAAAAAAGGAACAATCTTAGTCTTATAGCGTCAGATGAAACTCCATTAACTTCAATAGTATCGTAATATTCTAAAAAGACAGCTAGATGTAGATTAGGGTCCTGATTTGGGAATCCCCCAAATTGATTTTGCTGGACCATCATCATCAACGCTGGTTTGAGTTCAAAGTTGTTTGCTTCTACATTGGGTTGGACTATGCTTGAATTAAAGCCTTGTATGTTCGGTACAGCGAAGTCTCTCAAAGATTGATTGTTTGCCACCATTGCACCTTCTTCAGAAATCTTCTGAGTCTGAAACTGCAATTTCCTTCGAAGGCGAAATGTACGCTTAATTTCTGGATAGTTACCCTACTCTCGTGATAGTTAGCCTAACTAAACCCATTAAGTTCTATGAAAAGCTGTTTAGATCCTTCAGACGAATCCAACCTACTCTCGTGATTGGATTCGAAGGTTCAATTGAAATAGATCGGACGTTGCGATTCAATTAAATCATGTTAGTGTCCTTCTCGCAATGTCTAATACGCAATTATACGTGGCCAAGGTAAATTACGAAATGAACACAACTTCACTTAAATCATGATAATAGATTCATATAAAAAGAGTATGAATAAGGATTGATTCATAAAAGTCAGCGAGCTAAGCCCTTAATCCTGAAACAAGGATCTACTCACTCATGTTCTTAAGGAAATACATGTTTGTACGATGAAGAAGTATAGATCTAGTAAAAATCACAAAAAATTCACTAAGACAAAAATAAAACCGGCTTCCCCTCGATCTGGAAATGAAGAGTAGAAGATCAATCATTGCTTTTGCATGAAATCTCATCGAAATTCTACTCAGAAATCAACTTTCGCCTCTTTCGCCACCGACCGTTGTGTTCGTCTGAAAAAGCTATCCAAACCCACAAAAAATCTAATCTTTTATATTTAGACCAGTCTAGAACCCATCGAGGAACGTTTCTGCAAAGTCTAGTTCAAATCTGGTTCGAATCGGTGAAGAATCGAGAGAAAAACTCGTCAGGCAGACGTTTTCACGGTCCGTAACAAGTTCATGGCCACGGCCGTGATTCTTTCTGTGTGTACAGGCCTTATGTCATAGAAATATTCACGACCCGTAATGGATTTATGGCTTCACCCGTGAAAGTTTCTATGTATATCCATACTTAGCCGTTTTTCACCTAATGCTCAAACTCATGACACACTCCGCAAGTGCACAAAAATGTCGAAGTAATACAAAAGATATCGAATCCCACAGGGAACAAGGTGGGTACCAGAAAATTTAATTCTTGGAATCTAAGCAAATCAAAAAGTGGTTTTTGGAACTTTAAAAACTAAAACTAAGCGAAATCGTAAGCAAGAAATCAAACAACTACGGCAGGGAAAATATATGAGAGAGAATATCAGGGCTTTGGTTTCCACCACTCTGACGATTTTAATTTGCGCTAAGAAATAAATGTCAGTTACATGGATTTATAAATATGCATAAGGAATCTACCCTATGGTATAAGGTGCCCTCTTTCGAGTGTACACCCCGGTATTTACCCAGAACGTTTCCTACTTTCACGGTGGATCATTATAGACATATCCAATGGGTTCCGTGGTAGATTATGGACCCTCGAGCGAAGAACAAGCACTTTCGTGTCGAGCCTTCGCAAGATTCACAAAGAGGTTCCGTCATTACAATCCTACTTTCGTTATGAACTGTAATAACTATGACATGATAATACTTGGCCAGAGTAAATATCAAGAAATTAATACTTCAAGTGAAATATGCTCAGAATATGATCCAAATAACAAAGTTAATACATGAATTGCAAAATAGAAATCATCAGAGGGCTTCAACCTAGCCCGAAAATAAAGTTTACGCTACAACCATCGTTGAATCGCTAAAACTTCTCTCTTTGTACATAGAAAAATCACAAAAAAAGGTTTCTAAGAGGGAGGAGAGATGAACCGAAAGAAATAAACAAGAATCACTGAGTTCCGATGGTTGAATCTCCAGAAATCGCCTCAAAGTTGCCTATTCGCCGCTGTTTTCTGCCCTAGCCACATTGTCACTCGATTGCCCAATGATTAGGTCACGGAAATTAGGGTTTTTATATTATTTCTGTTTGCCTTCAAGTAAGCTTTCCAAAAAGTCCTCACTTGCTAAATTTGGACATGAATCGGGCCCGAAATTGACGAAAAACCGAGTGAAGGTCGGGCTGTTCCGATAGTGTCACAGGTGAACCCCGCCGGGTTCACATACCAGTGAAGTCCACGGTATATTTTTGCGCAGGTTTTGTCAGACAGAATCACGGGTGGGGTTCACCTGGCAGAGAAGCATGTGGCGATTTTCGAATGCCCGGACATCATCGGTGAACCCCGCCGGGTTCACTAGGCAATGAAACACGCGGTGAGTTTCGGCATTTGGCAAGATCACCGGTGAAGCCCGCCGGGTTCACTTGGCCGTGAAGTCCAGAAAAAGCTCTGATTGAGCCCAAATTTTACGGGCAGCTTCGTCTTCTCATAAGGAATCACCCCATGCTCTTAGATTCTTCAAAATGACTTCAAAATTGGGTGATTTAACCTGAAATTCCATAAGAAAGACGAAAAATAAAGATTCTAAAGTTTTGAAGTAAATAAGCTTTAAAGGAGTGTAAAAATATTCAAATAAGCCTGAATTTATCATGGAATAACAATAAAAATAACTATAAAAATGCATGGCATCAAACACTCCAGACTTAAATCTTGGCTTATCTCCAAGCAATAAAATAAGTTGAACTACATGCTTGGTATAAGAATAATCTTTTGTGTTGATGTTCGCACCGAAGTTCAGAAAAATACTTTTTTTGCAATCCAAGATCTAATCAGAAGAAATTAACTAAGAGGGGTGTCTTAAGCATTCACCAGTTTGGTCCCATAATTTTTAGATGTCAACCGTTTTAGAAAACAGTAAACATGAGATTCAATCAAGCATACATAACACTCATTCTATCCCTATCCTTCCAATTCATAATGTTGGGGTTGACTCAAATGTTTTATTCAGGATACAAAACACTGATCATTGCATTAGACTTCAACTCATATCCTTAGGTACCATTGCCAATTTTTTGCAATGCCAAGTAGAGGAGTCTTTTTATTGTATTTCAATTCACATTTCTGCACGACCAAGGAAGTCCAGGTCACCACTGAAGCGTGGCTCCCCGCCGAAGGCTTGAGTTCTAGAAAGGGGTAGACCCTTTCCCCGGTAGGATAGAGGGTCACTGGGATGACGAGAGCCAAATCGTCGGTTTACAAGCTCTCCGAAACTCACGTTGCCACTGAAGATGATCGCCACTCCCAATCGCTCGTGGTGTCGATGCCCCCCCCCCCCAACTGATGCAGATGAAGCCCAATTTATAGAGGAGAGCGCCGCCTTATCTGCGTTGCCCACGACTGCCGTCTTCGAGCCATCCGCCTGCGTCGTCTGAATTGTAGCCGGTGTCCAGGGGGACGACTGGCGAGGGAGGGATGAGGGTACCGACGCCAGGGGGCGATGGCAAGAGTAGGAGCAGGTTTTCTGAAACTTCCAACAGTGAAGAAAGCTTTCCTCTTTACCTTATCTCCTTCCCCTGTTCTTCCTCTATTTTCCAAGTGTTTCCACGGCGACGACGAGCTCCGGCAGCAGATGGCTGCCCGGTTGGTGACAGAAGGCTGAGGAGAAGGTGGCAACCTTTTCTCTTGCCGGCCTACACTTTTCCGACAATGAGGCGGATGGCGGACGAACGCACCATCGGGCTCGTCCTCCTCATCTGAAGAGACCGGAATGTTCTTTATGTTCTCTTCATTGAGCAAGGCGAACCGGTCATCCAAAGCCGATAGCTTTTCCCAAATCGAACCCAACATCTTGTGCTGTCGTTGCATCCCAACTTCATTAGCTTCCCAACGGGAAACTTGCTCCTGGCGTATAAAGGAGATAGAGGAATCCATCTGATCAATAAGCTCGTGCTGCTGAAGCTGCTCCTCCCTCATCTCCTGAAGAATGCTCAACATAGAATCTGAGGAGGAGCCGCCAAAGAAAAATGCGCCTGGAGCTGGTGGTGCAGTGTCTACAGGGTCTGGTTGAGGGTCGGCAATTGGCTTGATGTGCTAGTTCTCTCGAACATGCATAGTGGTGTGCTCTGGATTAGGCAATGGCAAACAAAACTGGCTATCCTTGAATGTCATGCAGTAGGCATCACCCCGGCGGACGATGAGTTTCATGGAAACGCACGATTTGATCTCGAGCTAGTTGTTTCCACTGGCCTCTGCCATACCGTAGAGAATGATCCCAAGAGAGACTGCAAGTGGGGTGATGAGGCCGCCAATGACTATTGCGCCTTTGCGGCAATGCGCAATGCGGCTGAATTGCTTTGCTAAGTAGAATCCAGAATTGACCCTGAAAGAGTGAAGCATGCACCATAAATAAAATAACTCTAACTGACGTACCATGCCGTCGCTCTCCCCACGCCCGAATATGGTATGGGCGAGTACGCGATGGACGTATCAGATGGTTGGATTGCAAATGCTTGAAGCCCTGGCGACTCTAGCGCATTTTTCTTTGGCGGCTCCTCCTCAGATTCTATGTTGAGCATTTTTCAGGAGATGAGGGAGGAGCAGCTTCAGCAGCGCGAGCTTATTGATCAGATGGATTCCTCCATCTCCTTTATACACCAGGAGCAAGCTTCCCGTTGGGAAGCTGATGAAGCCGAGATGCAATGACAGCACAAGATATTGGGTTCGATTTGGCAAAAGCTATCTGCTCTGGATGACCGGTTCGCCTTACTCAATGAAGAGAACATAAAGAACATTCTGGTCTCTTCAGATGAGCAGGACGAGCCCGATTACACTTCGCGCGGTAAGGGAAGGAACTCCCGAGCTTCTGGTTCCAAATTGCGCAAGAGGCACTAGCTCCATCCGCACTCGACACTGCCACCTTCTTCTCTCACATATACGACGTTGCATAGAGGACTATGCAACATTTTAGAGCGAGTAGGCTGTCTTTACTCCAGTTTCTATTTGGTTGTTGTGTTCTGACTCTTTATGGATTTGTTATGACACTTTCTGATGGATGTTATTTTGATATTGGAATTGTATCTATATGCCACTATTCGTGGGCCTGGTCCACATCTATAGGCCCCACTTTTTGTAGTGATTTTACTTATATTTGAACCACTTGCTTTCCACTCTAGTGCTATGTTATAACTCTCTTTGCATGTTAAATGATGTGTGGATTGTTGACCTGTCATGCTAGTCTTGTCTGATGACAGCTTTGCAAAACTCTTAAAGTTAAATGCATGATTGGTTGGAATTTATCAAGACATGTTGAATGTAGTACTTGTTGGAAATTTACTCAATAGTCATGTCCATATATTCTATGAATTAGAAATTCTCTACGTGGATTGATTTTAGGTTGTTCATTTAGTGGGTCAAGCGTTTTCATGATTCTTCAATTGATTTCGGTTTGCAATTTACATTCGATACATATCAGGATACATAATATCTTCTCAAACTTTGAATTCCTTTCTAGTATTGGGGAAACACTGCATTTGTTAAAAGCCAGGATATGTCGATTTCTGTTGGACAAAAAAAAAAATTCACACTTAGATTTCTCTACTTGGCACTGCGAAAAATGGGCAGTAGTACCGAAGGATATGAGTTGAAATCTAAGAAATGTGAATTGAAATTCAATAAAAAGACTCCTCTACTTGGCATTGCAAAAAATTGGCAATGGTACCAAAGGATATGAGTTGAAGTCTAATGCAATGATCAGTGTTTCGTATCCTGAATAAAACATTTGAGTCAACCCTAACATTATGAATTGGAAGGATAGGGATGGAATGAGTGTTGTGTATGCTTGATTGAATCTCATGTTTACTGCTTTCTGAAACGGTTGACATCTAAAAACTGTGGGACCAAACTGGTGAATGCTTAAGACACCCCTCTTAGTTAATTTCTTCTAATTAGATCTTGGATTGCTAAAAAAGTATTTTTCTGAACTTGAGTGCGAACTTCAACACAAAAGATTATTCTTATACCAAGCATGTATTTCAACTTATTTTATTGCTTGAGGACAAGCAAAGATTTAAGTATGGAGTGTTTGATGCCGTGCATTTTTATTGTTATTTCATGATCAATTCAGGCTTATTTGAATGTTTTTACACTCCTTTAAGACTTATTTACTTCAAAGCTTTAGAATCTTCACTTTTTGTCTTTCTTATAGAATTTAAGATGAAATCACCCAATTTTTGAAGTCCTTTTGAAGAATCTAAGAGCATGGGGTGATTCCTTATGAGAAGACGAAGCTGCCCGTAAAATTTGAGCTCAATCGGAGCTTTCTCTGGACTTCACGGCCAGGTGAACCCGGTGGGATCCACCGGTGATCTTGCCAAAGGACGAAACTCACCACGCGTTTCACTTCCTAGTGAACCCGGCGGGGTTCACCGATGATGTCAGGGTATCCGAAATTCGCCGCACGATACACTGCCAGGTGAACCCCCTGACAACCCCAAGGGGTTCACCCGTGATTCTGTCTGACAAAACCTGCGCAAAAATATACCGTGGACTTCACTAGTAGGTGAACCCGGCGGGGTTCACCGGTGATTATTTCGCAACAGAACCGCACAGAACACTTCACCACCTGGTGAACCCGGCGGGGTTCACCCGTGACACTATCGGAACAGCCCGACCTTCACTCGATTTTTCGTCGATTCGGGGCCCGATTCAAGTCCAAATTTAGCAATTGAGGACTTTTTCGAAAGCTTACTCAAAGGCGAATAGAAAGAATATAAAAGCCCCAATTTTTGTGACCTAATAATCAGGCAATCGAGCAACGACGTGGCTAGGGTAGAAAATGGCGGCGAACAGGTGACTTTGAGGCGATTTCTGGAGTTTCAGCCATCGGAACATAGTGATTATTGTTTATTTCTTTTGGTTCATCGTCTCCTCCCTCTTAGAAACCTTTTCCTATGATTTTCCTATGTACAAAGAGAGAATTTTTAGCGAATCAACGATGGTTGTAGCGTAAACTTTATTTCAGGGCTAGGTCGAAGTCCTCTGATGATTTCTATTTTGCAATTCATGTGTTAACTTTGTTATTTGGATCATATTCTGAGCATATTTTACTTGAAGTATTAATTTCTTGATATTTACTCTGGCCAAGTATTATCATGTCATAGTTATTACAGTTCATAACTAAAGTAGGATTGTAACGACGGAACCTCTTTGTGAATCTTGCGAAGGCTTGACATGAAAATGCTTGTTCTTCACTCGAGGGTCCATAATCTACCACGGAACCCATTGGGTTTGTCTAGAACGATCCACTGCGAAAGTAGGAGACGTTCTGGGTAAATATCAGGGTGTACACTCGAAAGAGGACACCTTGTACCATAGGGTAGATTCCTTATGCATATTTATAAATCCATGTAACTGACATTTATTTCTTAGCGCAAATTAAAATCGTCAGAGTGGTGGAAACCAAAGCCCTGATATTCTCTCTCATATATTTTCCCTACTGTAGTTGTTTGATTTCTTGCTTACGATTTCGCTTAGTTTTAGTTTTTAAAGTTCCAAAAACCACGATTTGATCAGCTTAGATTCCAAGAATTAGATTTTCTAGTACTCACCTTGTTCCCTGTGGGATTCGATATCTTTTGTATTACTTCGACATTTCTGTGCACTTGCGGAGTTTGTCAAGTTTTTGACGCGCTTTGTGCGTGCAAGGTTCCGGGAAACCATAAATCTAGCGAAGTTGAGAAAAAGATAAACAGTGCTCAATATTCCCCATACGGAAGCAGATGCGCCCTAGATCTTCATCGACTATCGCAGCAGTTTTCACATCCAGTGAGCTGAGGAATTCCAACGTTATTCCAATATACGTGGGGGAGGCAAGCCTCAGGAATTGCTCCCATCCAATGTTTGAATACATCAACTCAACATCCTCTAGAAGCCCTAACATAACAAGAGTGTTTCTGTCTAAATATCGGGTGTTGAGCATCTAGCGATGGAGAAGATGTTCGTAGTTTTGTTCATGCTCTGCATTCCTGAATACTATGCCAAATTCGTTCGGCGGAGATACATAGGCCTGGGGCTGCCGAGCAGAATGGCGTGCCGAATTTCTGGAGGAGGAAGGCTGCGCCGGCTGGCTAGCAGGATTGGCTTGTGGCGGCAGAGGCTATCCGTGCGGGACGAAGTCATCGTCGTCTGTGGACGATTCTGATGCTGGTTGCGGATCACGGGGGCGGATAGCAATCACCTTGCGTCGTGGTGCCATTAGATGAGATTGCAAGAGGATAACCAAAAATAACCAAAGAAAATTTTTGCCCAAGCACATGGACAGCGACCGATCGCAGTGGCGGAAACAGGAAAATCGGTGAGCAGGAAAAATCGGAATACTGACAGCAGGGAGTGGATCAAGTCTATGTGACTCTCACCGGAGGTGCACATCATGAAGAGGGAAGGTTCGTTGAAGATCTGAGGGCGAGATCGCGAGGGAGCGGCGGCGCAAGATCGGGAGATCTGGAGAAGAGGGAGCGGCGGCAGAGTGGAACAAAGTAACCCTACCCGTGGTTTAGGGCGAACACGGGCAATGCTCCAAAAGAAACACAGGTGAACCCAACCGGGTTCACCTAACCATGAAGCACACATTAAGGATGTGCCCGATCTGATTCAGTTGTCTTCACGGGTGAACCCCATCGGGTTCACCTACCCGTGAAGTGCACGGTTAGTTGCTGAAAGTCCTGAAATAATATCCACAACTCGATATTGCCGGCTCCATCATTATTTAACAAAGATATCCCTCAAAACATTATTCCTCAGATTGTACAGTGCACTTCACGGGTGAAACCCGTTGGGTTCACCTGGCCGTGAAGTGTACTAACCTTCAATAAAAATTCATCAAAAATTTTTTACTCCCATGGCACATCTGTATTGCAAAAATAACCCTCTAATCAGTATATATCAAGATCAAGATCCCCCTAAACTAAACTAGATAAACAAGAGAGTAGAGTACTCAATGATGATGAACTAAAAACTGAATGACAAACAATGCAACTAAAAAGAAAATGAAAACAACGAGAAAACTTGGGTTGCCTCCCAAGAGCGCTAGTTTTAGGTCAATAGTTCGACCGTAGAGTCATCAGGTCATCAAATCGGGGGGGGGGGGGGGGGTCAAAAGGGGCGAGAACTTCCCTTTGTTTGACTAGTTCATCTTCAAAATGGTGTTTGAGGCGGTGTCCATTGTCTTCCAAACTTCTAATGCGCTTAAGTACACCCACGCTGTAACATATACCTACAAGAGAAGGTTTTTTAAGAGAGTTAGACAGATCAAGTTGAATAACATTGCCACCGATGTTTAAATCCAGTTTCTCGTTTTTAACATTGATGACAACACCAGCTGCAGCAAGAAAAGGTCTTCTTAAAATAATAGGAAGTATGTCATCCTCATCAATGTCTAACACAATAAAGAAATATTAGTCGATTTTAAGTCACCCAAATCCATCTTTTTACACAATGATAACAGCATGATGCTGACACTCCCTCTTAAATCGCACAGTGCTCTCTGAAAGGTCATCTCTCCTATCTGGCACGATATGGAAAAGCTGCCAGTGTCCTTGAGTTTTTGTGGAAGTTTGTTTTGCAAAATCGCACTGCACTCCTCACTGAGTGCCACGGTTCCTTGGTCTTCTAGCTTCCACTTATTTAAGAGGATGTCCTTCAGGAACTTCACATAGGTCGGCATCTGCAAAAGGGCATCAACAAAGGGAATGTTAATATATAGTTTTTTCAATATTTCTAAAAACTTACTGAATTGCTTGTCTAGCTTGGCTTTGACAAGCCTCTGAGGGAAAGGTATCGGCGACTTGTAGGCTGGCGGCCCAACATAGGGTCGCTCTTCCTCTGTTCGCTCAGGTTCCGCCGGTGTTTTATCTGTGTGTGGCTCCTCAGGATTCAGTGTCACTTCATCCCTTGTTTCATTGGTCAGCATCGTAGGGTCTTCAAGTTGCTTGCCGTTCCGAGTGGAGATTGCATTGCAATGCTCCCTCGGGTTAACTTCTGGTTGTGATGGAAGCTTCCCTGGCTCTCTTGAGGATGAGCTAGCCTGCTGCGCAAGCTGACTCTCCAACATTTTGTTATGCGTCTCCAAGGAGTCCATCCTTGTCATCATCAGTTTCATCACATCAGTCAGCCCTTCTATCTGCTTACTCAGTTGAGAGTCTTGGGTCGGTCTTGGAGGAGCATTGTAATTTCCTTGCTGAGGGGGAGGATTATAGTTTCTCTGTTGGAACCCAGGTGGCTGCCTGTAATTTTCTTGTTGTTGCCGCCTGAAGTTCCCTTGCTGAGGTTGAACTTGTGGTGGCGCTTACCCTGGTTGTATAGGCTACGTGGTCCGGTAGAAGAAGTTCAGGTGGTTGCGCCAGCCAGAGTTGTAATAGTTGGAATAAGGGTTGTTCATGGGGTTTGCATTTCTAACTGCATTTAGATGTTTAAGCTGACCTTGGACCACTAGTCTATCTCCCACTCGGTACTCAGCACCTGCATGTCCTACAATGCCACACAACTCACAAGATAATGAATTAGTGTCTAAAGAGTTAACAGACCATGAATCAAATTTCTTAGTCAGATTGTCTACCTTCGCGGTGAGAGCAGTTAATGAATCAAGATCGAATTTACCTGCTTTCCTGGAAGGTGTACCTCGCTCTGGATTCCATCGATGATAGTTCAGTACCATGTCCTCTAGGAGGCTTATAGCATCTTCAGGTACTTTGCTCATTAAGCCCGATCCTCCAGCAACTGCATCGACTGTAAGTCTAGTATTGTACTCCAATCCCATATAGAATGTGTGTACTAGAAACCAAGTCTCGATCCCATGATGCGGACATAATCTTTGAAGCTCTTTGAATCTTTCCCAGGCTTCGTACAAAGACTCTTCATCTTTTTGCATGAAACTCGTTATCTGGTTTCTAGGTTGGATTGTCTTCGAAGGAGGGAAATACTTCGAGAGGAAAGCTTGATACAGTTCATCCCATGTCCATATTGAAGCTGAGGGGATCGTGTGGAACCATGCCCTTGCTCTGTCCCCTAAGGAGAAGGGAAACAAACGCAACCTAATAACATCAGAAGTAGCTCCATTAATCTTTAACATATCACAATATTCCAAAAATATAGACAAATGCATATTAGGGTCCTCAAGAGGAGAACCACCGAATTAATTTTGTTGTATCATGGAAAGTAGAGAAGGTTTAATTTCGAAATTATTGGCCTCGACACTAGGCCTAACGATTCCTTAATGAAACCCATGTGTAAAAGGCGCTGCATATTCTCGCAGTGTTCTGGCATTGTTGTTGTTCACAGGTTGAGGCGCTGGTTCGTTCTCCATGTCAATGTGAAGGTGTTCCATCTGTTCTTGATTTTCCTTTTTCAGATCTTGCTTAAACTTCCTTCTTTGTCTGAAGGTTCGTTCTATTTCGAGATCGATTTCTAAGAGTGCTCCTGCCCAAGAACTTCTTTGCATAAAAATTTATCATATTCAATTAAGAAGTTCAAAGCAATTAACACCAGCAGAAAGCAGCATGAAACAGAATAAAGAAAGAAAAGAAAACTAACTAAAGCTTAGTCTACCAATCTTTAGAAGTATACTGATATCAACCGTTGTTCCCCGGCAACGGCGTCAAAAACATGACACACTCCGCAAGTGCACGGAAATGTCGAAGTAATACAAAAGATATCGAATTCCATAGGGAACAAGGTGAGTACTAGAAAAATCTAATTCTTAGAATCTAAGCAGATTAAAACGTAGTTTTTGAAACTTTAAAAACTAAAACTAAGCAAAATCGTAAGCAAGAAATCAAACAACTACGGCAGGAAAAATATATGAGAGAGAATATCAGGGCTTTGGTTTCCACCACTCTGACAATTTTAATTTGCGCTAAGAAATAAATGTCAGTTACATGGATTTACAAGTATGCATAAGGAATCTACCCTATGGTACAAGGCGCCCTCTTTCGAGTGTACACCCCGGTATTTACCCAGAACGTCTCCTAATATCGTGATGGATCGTTATAGACAAACCCAATGGGTTCCGTGGTAGATTATGGACCCTCGAGCGAAGAACAAGCACTTTCGTGTCAAGCCTTCCCAAGATTCACAAAGAGGTTCCATCGTTACAATCCTACTTTCGTTATGAACTGTAATAACTATGACATGATAATACTTGGCCAAAGTAAATATCAAGAAATTAATACTTCAAGTGAAATATGCTCAGAATATGATCCAAATAACAAAGTTAACACATGAATTGCAAAATAGAAATCATCAGAGGGCTTCAACCTAGCCCTGAAATAAAGTTTACGCTACAACCATCATTGAATCGCTAAAAATTCTCTCTTTGTACATAGGAAAATCACAGGAAAAGGTTTCTAAGAGGGAAGAGATGATGAACCAAAAGAAATAAACAAGAATCACTGAGTTCCGATGGTTGAATCTCCAGAAGTCGCCTGTTCGCCACCGTTTTTGCCCTAGCCACGGTGTCACTCGATTGCCTAATGATTAGGTCATGGAAATTGGGGCTTTTATATTCTTTCTATTCACCTTCGAATAAGCTTTCCAAAAAGTCCTCACTTGCTAAATTTGGACTTGAATCGGGCTCGAAAAACCGAGTGAAGGTCGAGCTGTTCTGATAGTGTCATGGGTGAACCCGGGTTCACCAGGTGATGAAGTGTTCTGTGCGGTTCCGTTGCGAAATAATCACAGGTGAACCCCGCCGGGTTCACCTACCAGTGAAGTCCACGGTATATTTTTGTGCAGGTTTTGTCAGAGAGAATCACGGGTGAACCCCATGGGGTTCACCTGGCAGTGAAGCGTGCGGCGAATTTCGGATACCCAGACATCATCGGTAAACCCCGCCGGGTTCACCAGGTAGTGAAATGCACGGTGAGTTTCATCCTTAGGCAAGATCACCAGTGAACCCCGTCGGGATCACCGGTGAACCCCGTCTGGCCGTGAAGTCCAGAAAAAGCTTCGATTGAGCCCAAATTTTATAGGCAGCTTCGTCTTCTCATAAGGAATCACCCCATGCTCTTAGATTCTTCAAAATGACTTCAAAATTGGGTGATTTAATCCGAAATTCCATAAGAAAGACGAAAGTGAAGCTTCTGAAGTTTTGAACTAAATAAGCTTTAAAGGAGTGTAAAAACATTCAAATAAGCCTGAATCTATCATGGAATAACAATAAAAATAACTATAAAAATGCATTGCATCAACTCAAAATTACGGCCGCTATTTCGAGTCCAAATTCAATGTGTAAGCTCGTGATCTCCTCAGGAATCATGCTTTCGCTTCAAAACTCGTGAAATCCTTTATTTTTGGGTGATTTTACCTATATTTTCATAAAAACCAAGAAAAGTGAAGATTTCGTGCCAAGTTAAGTAAAAGCATCGAAATAAGCACAAAATCATGCAAATAAGCTCAAAATATGATTTAAAATATAGGCAAAATGTGGTGTAAATACAACGCATCAGCGGCCAGGCGACAAACTCGGACAAGTAGAAATCGCGGACGCGGCTTCAGACGACGCGGGCGAATGGCTCGAAGGCGGAAGTCGCGGGCGACGCAGATAAGGCGGTGCCCTCCTCTATAAAATAGGTTTCATCTCAATTAGTGGGGAGGGGGGCATCGACACCACGAGTGATTAGGAGCGGCGATCATCTTCAGTAGCAATGTGAGTTTGGGAGAGCTTGTAAACCGACGACGGGGGTCATCAGTGAATGAGGGTCGTGCGGTAGCTTCGAGAGAATTGTAGCTGGCATCCAGGGGGACGACCAGCGAGGGAGGGACAGGGGTACCGGCGCCAGGGGGCGACGGCGAGGGTTGGAGAGGTTTTCTGAAACTTCCAATAGTGAATAAAGCTTTACTCTTTACCTTATCTCCTTCCCCAGTTCTTCCACTATTTTCTGAGTGTTTCCGCAGTGGCAACGAGCTCCGGCAGTAGATGGCTACCCGGTCTGTGACGGAAGGCTGAGGAGAAGGTGGCAACCTTTCTCTTGCCGGCCGCACTTTTCCGGCGATGAGGTGGACAGTGGACGAACGCAGCATCACGCGTTCGAACGCCGAAGAAGATGATGAAATCGTCGGGGTCGAACGCGTTGCCAGCGTTCGAATCGAGAACACTGACGTGACGCTGATGTAAGGAGGCAAAATGAAACGCGTGTGGCGACAATTTTGACTGGGTCAAAATCGGATGGCGGGAGTCGGCGAGCGGCGTTGACGGTGGATTTTGACTTTGGTTAAAATCGTTGACTAAGGTAATTCTGAATTTAGGGTTCCAGCTTTCAGAATTAGGGTTAGGGTTTTCCACCCGTGTTTTTCGATTTGGGGAAAAAAATTGTATGGAAAATTAGGGTTTTCCAATTGGGGTAATTCAACGCCCGGAAACCCTAGGGTCTCTCACCCGGTTTGGTGCTTTATCGGACCACCGTTAGGCCGGGGCGTGACAATTAGTATCAGAGCCAAGGCTGTGGGCCCATAACCTACAGGTATTGGAGGACACAACACGGCTGCTTCACCCATGAAGGTGAAGATCGGTTGTAAGTTCTAGAAGATCACCCACACTGCTAGAGGGTCATCGGAGGACGTGTGGCCTAAGCAGGAGAGAGGTAAAGCCAATGTGGTAGCTGAACTTGAAGAGATGGTGAATCAGGGTGATCGCATAGCACAGATCGAGAGGGTGCTCGGTTTGATGGGTGATGGGGACAAACCCAGATAGAGATTCTTTAGAGGACAGTGGAGGCTCAGAGATTGCAAATCGAGACTCATAGGTTGCAGATATAGCTTCTGCAGCAAACTCTAGAGGGTCTGATCGACCTGCCAAAACAGATGGCCCGCATGCGAGAGAAGATGCAAGCAAAGATCCTGGTACTGCGTTTGGCCCTAATGCAGGTATCACGATCGGCATCGACGGTAGCACCGGCGGAGCAGGAGGCTCCTAAGCCGAAGGTACGGATACCTGAGCCAGCGGCATTTGGGGGGGGGGGCCCGATCGTCCAGAGAAGTGGAGAACTTCATCTGGGACATGGAGCAGTTGTTCTCTGCTAGTCGTGTTCTAGAAGAAGATCGGGTGCGGGTGTGCATCGCATAGCTCACAGCAGATGCAAAGCTTTGGTGGAGAATTAAAGTCAGCTCGACATCGGGGGCTACTAGCTGGCCTTGGGAGACCTTCTATGAGGAACTACAACGGCAGTTTCTTCCAAGAAACTCGGCGGACCAAGCTCGTGGAAAGGTGGATCGGCTGAGGCACACTGGGTCGATCCAGGAGTATGTTAGGGCGTTCTCTGTGTTGATGTTGGAGCTACCAGACATGGCGAAAGGGGACCAGAAGTATTTCCTCATCCAGAACCTTCAGCTATGGGCGGAAGCGGAGGTTCGGCGACACTCCCCACTTGACTGGAGGGCGGCTGCGGCGGTGGCTGAGTCTTTGGTGGATAATCACCATTCCAGATCTGCACCACCAAGGAAGTCCAGGTCACCACTGAAGCGTGTCTCCCCGCCGAGGGCTTGAGTTCCAGAAAGGGGTAGACCCTTTCCCCGGTAGGATAGAGGGTCACTGGGATGACGAGAGCCAAATCGTCGGTTTACAAGCTCTCCCAAACTCACATTGCCACTGAAGATGATCGCCGCTCCCAATCGCTCGTGGTTTCGATGCCCCCCCCCCCCCACTGATGCAGATGAAGCCCAATTTATAGAGGAGGGCGCCGCCTTATCTGCATTGCCGCGACTGCCGTCTTCGAGCCATCCGCCTGCGTCGTCTGAATTGTAGCCGGCGTCCAAGGGGACGACCGGTGAGGGAGGGATGGGGGTACCGACGCCAGGGGGCGACGGCAAGAGTAGGAGAGGTTTTCTAAAACTTCCAACAGTGAAGAAAGCTTTCCTCTTTACCTTATCTTCTTCCCCTGTTCTTCCTCTATTTTCCAAGTGTTTCCACGGCGACGACGAGCTCCAGCAGCAGATGGCTGCCCAGTTGGTGACGGAAGGCTGAGGAGAAGGTGGCAACCTTTTCTCTTGCCGGCCTGCACTTTTCCGACAATGAGGCGGATGGCGGACAAATGCACCATCGGGCTCGTCCTCCTCATCTGAAGAGACCGGAATGATCTTTATGTTCTCTTCATTGAGCAAGGTGAACCGGTCATCCAAAGCAGATAGCTTTTCCCAAATCGAACCCAACATCTTGTGCTGTCGTTGCATCCCAGCTTCATTAGCTTCCGAACGGGAAACTTGCTCCTGGCGTATAAAGGAGATAGAGGAATCCATCTGATCAATAAGCTCGTGCTGCTGAAGCTGCTCCTCCCTCATCTCCTGAAGAATGCTCAACATAGAATCTGAGGAGGAGCCGCCAAAGAAAAATGCACCTGGGGCTGGTGGTGCAGTGTCTACAGGGTCTGGTTGAGAGTCGGCAATTGGCTTGATGTGCCAGTTCTCTCAAACACGCATAGTGGTGCGCTCTGGATTAGGCAATGGCAAACAAAACTGGCTATCCTTGAATGTCATGCAGTAGGCATCACCCCGGCGGACGATGAGTTTCATGGAAATGCACGATTTGATCTCGAGCTAGTTGTTTTCACTGGCCTCTGCCATACCGTAGAGAATGATCCCAAGAGAGACTGCAAGTGGGGTGATGAGGCCGCCAATGACTATTGCGCCTTTGCGGCAATGCGCAATGCGACTGAATTGCTTTGCTAAGTAGAATCCAGAATCGACCCTGAAAGAGTGAAGCCTGCACCATAAATAAAATAACTCTGACTGACGTACCATGCCGTCGCTCTCCCCACGCCCGAATATGGTATGGGCGAGTACGCGATGGACGTATCGGATGGTTGGATTGCAGATGCTTGAAGCCCTGGTGACTATAGCGCATTTTTCTTTGGCGGCTCCTCCTCAGATTCTATGTTGAGCATTTTTCAGGAGATGAGGGAGGAGCAGCTTCAGCAGCGCGAGCTTATTGATCAGATGGATTCCTCCATCTCCTTTATACGCCTGGAGCAAGCTTCCCATTGGGAAGCTAATGAAGCCGGGATGCAACGACAGCACAAGATATTGGGTTCGATTTGGGAAAAGCTATCTGCTCTGGATGACCGGTTCGCCTTACTCAATGAAGAGAACATAAAGAACATTCCGGTCTCTTCAGATGAGGAGGACGAGCCCGATTACACTTCACGCGGTAAGGGAAAGAACTCCCGAGCTTCTGGTTCCAAATCGCGCAAGAGGCGCTAGCTCCATCCGCACTCGACACTGCCACCTTCTCCTCTCACATATACGATGTTGCATAGAGGACTATGCAACATTTTAGAGTGGGTGGGCTGTCTTTACTCCAGTTTCTATTTGGTTATTGTGTTCTGACTCTTTATGGATTTGTTATGACACTTTCTGATGGATGTTATTTTGATATTGGAATTGTATCTATATGCCACTATTCGTGGGCCTGGTCCACATCTACAGGCTCCACTTTTTGTAGTGATTTTACTTATATTTGAACCACTTGCTTTCCACTCTAGTGCTATGTTATAACTCTCTTTGCATGTTAAATGATGTGTGGATTGTTGACCTATCATGCTAGTCTTGTCTGATGACAGCTTTGCAAAACTCTTAAAGTTAAATGCATGATTGGTTGAAATTTATCAAGACATGTTGAATGTAGTACTCTGTTGGAAATTTACTCAATAGTCATGTCCATATATTCTATGAATTAGAAATTCTCTACGTGGATTGATTTTAAGTTGTTCATTTAGTGGGTCAAGCGTTTTCATGATCTTCAATTGATTTTGGTTTACAATTTACATTCGATACATATCAGGATACATAATATCTTCTCAAACTTTGAATTCCTTTCTAGTATTGGGGAAACACTGCATTTGTTAAAAGCCAAGATATGTTGATTTCTATTGGATAAAAAAAAATCACACTTAGATTCCTCTACTTGGCACTGCGAAAAATGGGCAGTGGTACCGAAGGATATGAGTTGAAATCTAAGAAATGTGAATTGAAATTCAATAAAAAGACTCCTCTACTTGGCATTGCGAAAAATTGGCAATGGTACTTAAGGATATGAGTTGAACTCTAATGCAATGATCAGTGTTTTGTATCCTGAATAAAACATTTGAGTCAACCCCAACATTATGAATTGGAAGGATAGGGATGGAATGAGTGTTGTGTATGCTTGATTAAATCTCATGTTTACTGCTTTCCGAAACGGTTGACATCTAAAAACTGTGGAACCAAACTGGTGAATGCTTAAGACACCCCTCTTAGTTAATTTCTTCTAATTAGATCCTGGATTGCTAAAAAAGTATTTTTCTGAACTTGAGTGCGAACTTCAACACAAAAGATTAATTCTTATACCAAGCATGTATTTCAACTTATTTTATTGCTTGAGGACAAGCAAAGATTTAAGTCCGGAGTGTTTGATGCCATGCATTTTTATTGTTATTTCAGGATCAATTCAGGCTTATTTGAATGTTTTTACACTCCTTTAAGACTTATTTACTTCAAAGCTTCAGAATCTTCACTTTTCGTCTCTCTTATGGAATTTTAGATGAAATCACCAATTTTTTAAGTCCTTTTTGAAGAATCTAAGAGCATGAGGTGATTCCTTATGAGAAGGACGAAGCTACCCATAAAATTGGGCTCAATCGGAGCTTTCTCTAGACTTCACGCCAGGTGAACCCGGCGAGGTTCACCGGTGATCTTGCCAAAGGACGAAACTCACCGCGCGTTTCACTTCCTAGAGAACCCGGCGGGGTTCACCGATAATGTCAGGGTATCGCAAATTTGCCGCACGCTTCACTGTCAGGTGAACCCCAAGGGGTTCACTCGTGATTCTGTCTGACAAAACTGCGCAAAAATATACGTGGAGGGTTCACCTGTGATTATTTCACAACAGAACCAACAGAACACTTCACCACCTGGTGAACCCCGGCGGGGTTCACCCGTGACACTATCGGAACAGCCCGACCTTCACTCGGTTTTTCATCGATTCGGGGCCCGATTCAAGTCCAAATTTAGCAAGTGAGACTTTTTGGAAAGCTTACTCAAAGGCGAATAGAAAGAATATAAAAGCCCCAATTTTTATGACATAATAATCGGGCAATCGAGCAACAACGTGGCTAGGGCGGAAAACGGCGGCGAACAGGTGACTTCGAGGCGATTTCTGGAGATTCAACCATCGGAACTTAGTGATTATTGTTTATTTCTTTCGATTCATTGTCTCCTCCCTCTTAGAAACCTTTTCCTATGATTTTCCTATGTACAAAGAGCGAATTTTTAGTGATTCAACGATGGTTGTAGCGTAAACTTTATTTCAGGGCTAGGTTGAAGCCCTCTGATGATTTCTATTTGCAATTCATGTGTTAACTTTGTTATTTGGATCATATTCTGAGCATATTTTACTTGAAGTATTAATTTCTTGATATTTACTCTGGTCCAAGTATTATCATATCATAGTTATTACAGTTCATAACAAAAGTAGGATTGTAACGACAGGAACCTCTTGTGAATCTTGCGAAGGCTTGACATGAAAGTGCTTGTTCTTTGCTCGAGGGTCCATAATCTACCACGGAACCCATTGGGTTTGTCTAGAACGATCCACTGCGAAAGTAGGAGACGTTCTAGGTAAATACTAGGGTGTACACTCGAAAGAGGACACCTTGTACCATAGGGTAGATTCTTTATGCATATTTATAAATCCATGTAACTGACATTTATTTCTTAGCGCAAATTAAAATCGTCAGAGTGGTGGAAACCAAAGCCCCTGATATTCTCTCTCATATATTTTTCCTGCCATAGTTGTTTGATTTCTTGCTTACGATTTCGCTTAGTTTTTAGTTTTTAAAGTTCCAAAAACCGACTTTGATCAGCTTAGATTCCAAGAATTAGATTTTCTAGTACTCACCTTGTTCCCTATGGGATTCGATATTTTTTGTATTACTTCGACATTTCTGTGCACTTGTGGAGTTTGTCAAGTTTTGATGCGCTTCCGATTCGCCTAGCTATTAGGACTCAGACTTTCTAGCGTACTCAACCTTGCTCCCTGTGGGATTCGACATCTTTTATATTACTTCGACATATCGTGCACTTGCGGAGCGTGTCAAGTTTTTGGTGCCGTTGCCGGGGAGCAACGTTTGATATTAGTATACTTCCGCGAATTGGTAGACTAGGCCTTAGGTTAGATTTTTCTTACTGCACTGTTATTTTCTTTTTCTTTTTATTCACTTGTTGTCTTAGAACTTTATAATTTTGACTGACCGTTTTATGCGAAGAAGTTCTAGGGCAGGTACATTCTTTGACATTGATCCAGAGATCGAGCGCACCTTCAAGACAAGAAGGAAGCAAAATCAGATCCAGAAGAGAGAAATCATGAACCATCCTAGAGGAGAAAGTCAGATGGAACACATTCAGATCGAAGTGAACAATGATAGAGTACAACAACCAATGGGCAACAACTGTTACAATAACAGGACATTGAAGGATTATTCTGCACCCTACACTTATGGTTTCCAATCAGGGATTGTTAGGCCTACTGTTGAGGCCAACAATTTTGAAATAAAACCTGCTCTTCTTTCTATGGTGCAATAGAATCAGTTTGGTGGTTCTCCTCTTGAGGACCCCAACATGCACCTTTCTATTTTTCTAGAATATTGCGATATGTTGAAAATTAATGGAGTGTCTGCTGATGCTATCAGGTTGCGACTATTCCCCTTCTCTCAGAGGGATAGGGCGAGACCTAGGCTGCACACACTACCTGCTGCTTCGATAAGAACATGGGCAGAGCTTTCTCAAGCCTTTCTCTCCAAGTACTTCCCTCCATCAAAAATAATCCAATTGTGAAATCAGATAACGAGCTTCATGCAAAAAGATGGAGAATCCCTATACGAAGCTTGGGAGAGGTTTAAGGAGCTCCAAAGGATGTGTCCACATCATGGTGTTGAGACTTGGGTTTTGATCCAAACGTTCTACAGCGGTCTGGATTACAACACGAGGCTTATAGTGGATGCTGCAGTAGGAGGCACTTTGATGAATAGGAGAGTTGAGGATGCAATGAACCTTCTCGAGGACATGGCGATTAACCATCACCAATGGACATCTGAGAGAGGTACTTCTACCAAGAAGTCAGGTAAGTATGACCTTGACTCTCTTACTGCACTCACGGCTAAGGTTGATAATTTGACTAGGAAGCTTGATTCTTGGTCTGTTAATTATATGGATGTTAACGTTATTTCTTGTGAGGTCTGTGGAGTTGTAGGTCATGTAGGGACAGATTGTCAGGCGGGAGATGGACAAATGGCTATGACTCATCCTGAGCAGTTGAATGCAGTTGAAAATTTCAACTAGAACAACAACCCTTATTCCAACTACTACAATCCAGGATGGCGCAACCATCCAAATTTCTCTTACCGGACAACTCAGCCGATTCAGCCTGGACAAGTTCCACCACAGAAGACTCAGCCCTCACAAGGAAACTTTAGGCAACCTCAACAGAGCAACTTCAGACCACCAGGATTCCAAGCCAGAAACTACAATGCACCACCGCCACAACCACCACAGCCAAGGCCGAACAATGATTCAAATCTGGGCAAACAACTTGAAGGACTCACAAATATGATGAAAATGATGATGACCAGGATGGACTCCCTGGAGACACACAATAAGATGCTAGAGAGTCAGCTAGCCTAGCAAGCTAGCTCATCTTCTAGAGCACCGGAGAAGCTTCCATCCCAACCAGAGGTAAACCCGAGAGAGCATTGCAATGCAATCTCTACTCGGAGCGGCAAGCAATTGGAAGACCCGAAGATGCTGACATATGACAAGATAGAAGAGACAATACCAGAACCTGTGCAACCACATTCGAATGCAACACCGGTGGCACCAGAACCAGCCGAAGAGGAGCGGCCCTATGTAGGACCGCCTGCATATAAGCCACCGATTCCCTTTCCACAGAGGCTTGTCAAGGCTAAATTGGACAAGCAGTTTGGTAAGTTTTTAGAGGTTTTAAAGAAACTTTATATTAACATCCCTTTCGTTGATGCTCTTTCACAGATGTCGACTTATGCGAAATTTCTGAAAGATATCTTATCAAACAAGAGGAAGCTAGAAGATCAAGGGACCGTTACACTTACTGAAGAGTGCAGCGCCATCATTGAGAACAAGCTCCCTCAGAAGCTTAAGGACCCAAGCAGTTTCTCCTTACCCTGCCAGATTGGGGAGATGTCTTTTCAGAGGGCTCTGTGCGACTTAAGAGCGAGCGTTAGCCTCATGCCACTTTCACTTTGTAAAAGGCTAGACTTAGGGGATTTGCAGCCCACTAACATTTCTATACAGCTTGCAGACCGATCTGTGCGTCACCCAGTTGGTATTTTAGAGGATGTACCTGTTAAAGTAGGAGATTACTTTATTCCTGCCGACTTTATTATTTTAGAAATTGATGAAGATGATAGGCTCCCTATCATTTTGGGAAGACCTTTTCTTGCCACTGCTGGCGCTGTCATGGATGTCAAGAATGGGAAACTGAACTTGAATATCTGTGGCAATGCCATTCAATTTGATCTTACTGATACTCTGAAAAAACCTTCTCTTGTAGGTACGTGCTGCAGCGTGGACATTGTGGAGAGAGCCACGCAGGATGTTGAGCCGCCTAGAAGAGAAGTGGATCCATTGGAACTTACCTTGACAATCCCCACCAAGAATGCCAAGAGCTACAAAGCACGAACCAAATTTTGGCACAACAAGCGCATAATAAAGA
The DNA here is from genome assembly GCA_027563935.2 of Costus lasius. Lineage (NCBI taxonomy): Eukaryota > Viridiplantae > Streptophyta > Magnoliopsida > Zingiberales > Costaceae > Costus > Costus lasius. The sequence continues at coordinate 57,692,610 of CM050452.1, forward strand.
AAGAATTTCATGAGGGGGACAAAGTACTTCTGTTTAATTCAAGACTTCGATTGTTTCCAGGAAAGCTTTGCACGAGGTGGTCCGGTCCTTTCACAGTTCAGAAAGTTCAACCATATGGTGCCATCACAATTTGGACAGAACGAACTAGGAGCTTCACAGTAAACGAGCACCGCCTCAAGCATTACTTTGAAGATGAGCGGTTTGAGAGAGAGAAAGTTTTAGCTCTCTCAGACCCCCCGGATTTGAAACTTTGAAAACTCTCATGGTCGAGCTACTGACCTAAACCTAGCGCTCTTGGGAGGCAACCCAAGTTTTTGCTTAATTTTAGTTTTTATGCATAGTTTCTCTTTGTCGATTAGTTAGTGTTTTGATTAATGTTTTGTTTTTCTTTTATTTTTTCTTTTATAGAGGGGATTGCCACTAAATTGATGTCTCTATATGTTGTAGGAAGAAGTTGGAGCACATGAAAATTTTTCCAGAATTTTTCCGGATTTTTTCGAGTATACAGTGAACATCACGGCCTGGTGAACCCCATGGGGTTCACTGTGATGTGTACTGTGCAGTGCGCCCAGGCTTAGTGACCAGAGGACTTCACAGGCAGGTGAACCCCACGGGGTTCACCACGATTCCGAAGACCAAAAAATTTTCCAGAATGCTTCACGGGCGAGTGAACCCGGGCGGGTTCACTGGTATTCCAACCCGTGAACACCCGAAGCTAGGGCACACGCTCGATTGCTTCTGCCGCCGCCTTCCTCTTTCGCCAAGATCCCATTGATTTTGGAATTCTTCCTTCTTTCCAAACACGAAGAAGATCTCTCCAGGTCGGATCCGAGTTTCCTTGCAAGTGGATCGAGTTCCATCTCAACTTCAACCCTGATTTTTAGCGTCGCAAGATTTTGTGTACTTCCGCCGCCGCCACCCGATTTTGGCCAAACCGACCGGATCGCACCACTTTCTTTCCATCTTCGCACTCAAAGAAGATATCTGAAGGTTTGATCTAGCTTTACATTGCATCCAGACGAATTTTTGGTTCATTCGATTTCAGATCGAGTGTTTTTGTTCCACCTGTTCCTCCGCCCCTTGTTTTTGCCGATCGGCGCTGCTCCAGTTTTCTCTGCATCTTCAACCAAAGTCCGCCGCCACTTCCAACCTTCGCCAGCCACTATGCCTCCAAGGACGAAGGTCATGACCAGCAAGAGAACTTCACACCCTCAACAGGCGCTGTCAAATTCGTCCGCCACGGACGATGAGGAGTATGAGCCGACGCCTACTCCTCCTTCCTACCGGCCTTCTTCAGCTACGCCAGGCTCTTCTTCATCTCGTCACGGCCGCACACCTGCCAGCCGACCACAGCCTTACATGTCTCCCCCGAACGAGTTCGGGATTATCTCCCGGAACGCTGCACAAGAGGCACGGTATCAGATTCTGCGACAACGCCGCATGCTCAATACGCGGTATCTTGATCGAACCACCTTACATATGCTAGGGATGCTTGGAGACTTTGACTTGATGTATGCATCCATATGGTGGGAGCAATTTCAGCAACTATTCTCACCCACCTACATCGGTACCACGCTGGAATTTCTGAGTTCATTGGAAGTTAAAGCTGATCCTATGCTTGAGGATGATCCTGGTCATGTTGGTGTATATGCACTAAAGACCAATGTATGGACATGGTCAGGCATTATTTGAATGTACTTTGATAGAACTATTACTCTTTATATAGGCATGGTCGTTATTATGCAGACTTCTCTACCTGCGTTGATGTATTGAGTTGCATAAATAATGTCCCAGGAGTTTGGATTGGATCCATTCTCATAAGCTATCCCCAGACAAGGTACCTTAGTAGATATGGGACAGCTTTGGTACATGTGAGACTGGTGTATGGGCTGGTTAGGTGCGGGGCACAGTAACGCAGACATACAGGTGCATTGGATGCACTGGAGTGATCCACTGTGAGGATTGACTTGTCTGGTCAACAAGTCAATCTCACATGCAAGAGGTTTGCATTGATCCTTAGACTTGAGGTATTCATGTCTAGATTTGATGATGGGTATGCTTTAATACAGTCTTACTTCTCTCCGTAATTGGGAGATCAAAACGACTGTCATTGGGCATGTCATAGGTCATGTAGACACATGGAGGACCAATAGTAGGATTTGCCCTTCCTTATTGGAAGCATGATATCCACTCGGGGCGTCCCACCTTATTGGTGCATGACAGGAAAGTGTGGCCACACTTGTTGAGTCATGACCGATGCATTGGATAATAAACTTGAAACTAATCCAATGGTAGGATATCAGCTTAGGCAAAGGGATCTATAATGCAATGAGAATCCTCATTGCTTGTTAGGAGTTGTTGCCATAATGACTTAAGTCCTATGACATAGGTAGTAGTGATGTGTTGCTAGATACCCCTCACTATTTATGATGTTTACATCATTGCCATCGTCATATGGATCCTACGGGGTCACACGCAATAGACTCTTGACGTTGCTTTAATCAGAAGCCTTATGATCAAGTTATTGGATAACTTGGATCCATTTGGAAGATTTCATCAGCGCCAATGGGCCTGATGAGTTGGAAGAAAGTTATTGGAGCCAAACTTCATTTTTGGCAGGTTGACCCGAAATTGACCTTAATTGGTCACATTTGGATTAGGGTTGCATTGGATTAGATCCAATGGCTTAATCAACCCATGCCATGAAGTTTGGGCTAGCTCATTATCCAATGAGGCCCAATAATTAGTTGTCATGAAGAGGAATTGGCTTAAAAGGGTATAATGGGGAGAAATCTCACCCCATTGGCGCCTAGGGGCATAATGGGGTGAGGGAGGCGCCTTTGCTTCATTATGGAAGTAAAGGGCGCCTAGCCCCTCTTCCTTGGATGGAATACTTGCCTCTAAGGCAAGTCTTGGGGCTGATATGGCTTGAGAACTTTTATGGGAAGTTCCTAGGCGCATAAGGATATAAGGAAGAGGTATATGGTAATGTCTTGGAGACTTACCTTACTTCAAACCCTAGTTTCTCCCAAGACACCACCCTAGCCGAATTCCTCATGCATGTTGCACCTAGCCACTTCTCCTTTGATGGTAAGAATGCATTTGAGGCATGTCTTGGGCTGATATAGTGCTTGGACATTTATGGATAGGTTGAATGAGGTTTATGGTAAAGTCTTGGAGACTTTCCTTGCCTCAAGACACCTCATCCTAGCCATACACTTGGCATGATCCTAGCCCTTGCCCAAACCGCCTCTAGTCCTATTTATAGGACCCATTGTCGCCCCCTCTAGAGTTCGAATGCTTGGAGACGTGAACACACATAGAGGGGCGAGAGCAAGGGCAAAGGGCGACAACATCAAGGTGGTGCAACCCTTCTTCCTACTAGTGGCCGCAAGTCTTCTCCTTCCTCCCTTTTTGGCGTGACTTGGAGAAGGACTTGGTGGCGCCACTTCCTCCTACTCTTCCTAAGGGCCGAAACTCTTCTTCTCCCTCTTCTCTTGGAGTGAAGAGGATAAGGAGTTGGCGGCATCTTCCTTGCACTTGGCGCATGAACCTTGGAGGTGGCGCAAGAATAGTGAAGGAACACTAAGGCTTGATTCTCTTCCCGAGGCTAGCACCAAGCGTGGAAGGGAGCAACGATTAAGGAGTCGACGCGTGGATACTTGTAGAGGGCGAACACTTGGGCGCCTTCAACATGGCTTCGACGTCTAGACAAGCAAAAGAGGTACATCTCTAACACATCCTTGTGTCTTCTCTCTCGCATGGATCCTTGGGACCGGAATATGTTTCGGGTGTAATGATTCTTCCGCTGCGTCCTGGGACTGCAAAATTTTAAATTACACCCGGTATTCCCTAACAGTGGTATCAGAGCTACTTGCGAGAAACACAAGGTGTACGTTTGCTTGTGTGAAAAATTTTTAAAAATTTTTCTTCTATCCATGCGTGTTTCACTTAGAAAGCGTTTTTCATCCAATCTTCTCTTCTCAACTTTATGGCCGAAACTTGAATCTTGTTTATGCTTGATTTAAGACCAAAGGCGCACGTAGGTTTTGTCAAGTAGGACGGGCATTGTGTCTTCGGACTGGCCGGGTCTCTTGATCTGACAAAACTGCCAGCCGATAGGGTCTATGAAATCATCATGGAACTTGATCTAAATTTTGGCATAAATTTTGTTAAGAGAGTGCTTTGGATGATAATGGCGCATAAGATGCTAAAATTTGACTTTTCCGGATTTTCAAATTTTACATGCGCCACTTGATTGGGTTGATATGGTCATAGCGAGTGCCCTCCTGTGTTGTGATGTGGAAGCATGTTTCCACTTGTGATGAATGCTTGTAAAATCTCTTTCCACCTGCGTGTGGTTCTCTCCCTATCTTGTTGTAAAGAATTTTTTCATCTTGTTTAGAATAGATGTTGAATTATATGATAGGTTAGGGCTTCATCCTGACAACAAGGAGCCTTCTTCAATCGGAGTCAGAAGTGGCGCCAGCTTTGGAAGCATGGTGATGGACTTGCGGCTGAAGGAAGGACACATGCTTTCGGCTTCTGGCATGGGCTGATCTGCTTTAGGGACTCGCAACCCTCGGATGCACGATAACATGTCACATGGCTCGTGACAAGTTATGTGTATGAAAAGGGCTATGACCATATCGACCAAAAATAGCATGTCTGTGATGGTTTATTATTTTGTCCATAGCATGCCTGTGATGTTTTTCCTTTGCTGCCAGAACCATAGGAAAACTGCATGCTAGAAAAGAATAAAACAAACATGCAAAAACTCTCAATACAATATCAAGTCGATAGCCTTCTAACGCGTAGCCCTCATCAAACTATCGATCGGTGGTGTTGTGAACTGTTTCCCACCCTCGTGGGATACGCCCACTTATCTTTAGAAGGTGTGTGGTGACAATGATTTCCCCAGTCCAGTTTTAACCTGGGCGTGCCTTTGCAAGGAAATTCGTTGACCCTGGGCATAACGGTTAGGATCAGACTTGGCTAGTTTTTCATATGACACTGACATGATGAATCACTAGAGGCAGCTGTTGAGAGGATAGGGTTCTGTGTTGTATCCAGCCCTCGCTGGACACAGGGCGCCTAGTCTGTCTTAACTAAGAGGAATTGTGCATGGCACAATTGGCTGGCATGCCTACCTAAGGAAGCATGAGACTCTCTGTGCATCCCAACTCACCCTCGTGAGTCGCGGAGACCTTATGTGAAATTAGGATCCTACTCACTAATTTCCATGTTGAGTTTGAAAGTTCTCAACTTGTTTTTGGAAGTAGTGGGAGCATAGCATTTAATTTAAAGTCCTTGTTAAATGCTTTATCATAGTACTTATTTTACTTATTTGCTTATTGTAGAAGGCATCTCCTGATCTAAGATTGAAACTTTATAAAAATAAGTTGGATGGGACAAATTGGACAAAGTGGTTCAAGATTTTGTCTAAGATACTCAAACAAGAAAATAAGGTGCATCTTCTTGAAAGACCTCCATCCCAGCCCAGTGTGTATTTCACTACTGAGTGGGAGTGGAATGTCTATCTTGAACATTGTGAAGATAACGAACAGTACACTACTCTTGTCTTAGAGTGCATGACCCCAGAGGTCAAAGTTGAGTGTGATGAGATGGGAATTTATGATCTTATCATACATCTCAAAGGTCTCTTCACACCATGCTCTATAGACAAAGATCAGGAGAGTTCTGTTGGATCTTCAGAGTGTATCCCTAAATCTGAGAATGACCATGGTTCTGTATCTTTGAAACTAATATTTCGGAAGACTGGGAATGCATGGGTATTTCAAAGAGGATTGATGGCCAAGAAGAGCATGGCAAAGAAGAAGGGATGTAATCCATCCGCTTCAGGTATTGTGTTACCGAGGTCTTTTGTCTACTTCTTACTGATGGGTACTGGGTACCGTATGTGAGGCTCACATATGTTTTACATGTGCAGGAGCTCAAAAGAAGTAGGACGAAGAGGCATGATGGGATCAACTCTCGGGTCAAGGACGGAGCATTGGATGCTGCTGTTGATATCATCTCATTGCCTTGAAGACTTTATATAGAACTTTGATATTATGTATCAGCTTATGAACATCATTCCTTTTGGAAAGGACTTCAGTTTGAAATAATAAATAATATTTTTCTTTAATCTGAGATGTTCTATTGAAATGATACAGTTGACAATAGTTTGTGGTTCTACATGTGACACAAGATCAGATCTAATGATTCAATAAACATCCTCTTATGGCATTGTCTCTTGAACTGTAGAACAATGGTCACATCTAAAGGTCCATGGACTATTGGAATCATTATCCTTTCAGGATTATGATGCATGTGAGCCTAGTTCAAAGGAACAATGTGACAGATGCTGCCTTCACCATAGAGGGTGGAAGGACTATTGGCTTGTTGGATCTAATACACAACAATGTAAGTGGACCCATGTAAACAAGCACTAAGAGGAGTTATATACTTCATTAGGTGTGGGTATGCCTTACACAACCCAAGAACTTTGGAAAAATCCAAGAAGTTCACAAATGAAGTATTGAGTCAAATTGAAGGATCTATTAAAGCACCTTGATTAGATCAAGATGATTAGTGGAGAATTTTGATGACTGTCCTAAGAAGTGTGGAGTTATCTCACAGCTTTCTTAGTACACCACTGTGTGGTGAATTTCAAAGAAAGATAAAGGAACACATTGGATGTGGTTCCATCTTTGAATGGTCATGCAAATATACTACTATGATGCCATGCAAACAGATGTACTGCCACTCCATAAGAAAATGTCTAAGTTAGCTTCTGAGTTGCGAACTGCATATATCCCATTTCTTCAATGGAATTGGGAATGTAATATGCAGTGATTCAAAAGTATGTGTTTGTGGTGCACTGTAGAGTGCTAATTCTATCCCAAGGAGAACAAAATATTTGTTGCTCAAACTGCTGTCTCTCTTGAGAAAGTATTTCTTTTGAGAGAAGCTAGTGGGAGTAGATTTGATTTGGACAAGGTCCAGAATCAACCACAATATAATTAGACACAGATGGAGAGCAAAATCTCACATACAGGTTGAAAGTCAACCTGAGGTTCAAGTAACACAGGAACCACATAAGTCTGGATCGATTCGATATGTTGGGCATGACGAATTTTTCATCAAGCATGAACCTAAGACTTATGAGGAAATGGAAACGGTCGGTGGACCAGATTCCAAGAAATGGCTAAAGGCCATGAAAACCATAATGGACTCCATGTCTGCTAATCAAGTCTAGGACTTGGATAAGCTGCCAAAGGGGTAATTCCCACAGGCTATAAATTAATCTTCTAGGAAGATAGACATGGAAGGTAACATTGTTACCTTAAAAGGCAAGCTAGTGAACAATAATTTCAGGCAAATCCACTGGGTGGATAATGATGAAATTTTCACCAATAGCTGAGCTTTAAGTCCATTAGGGATCTGCTTGTTATAATTGCATGATCAATTATGGCATGTTGTTATGATAACTGCTTTTCTTGCATGGACATTTGAAAAGATATCTATAAGGAAATAGCCAGAAGGTTTTCATATCAAGGCCATAAAGATATGCATGGTGTTATGCAAGCATGTTTGAAATAGCCTGTGTTTACAAGAAGATCAGTGGGAGCACCTTAATAGTATTTCTTGTTCTAGATGATTGATGATATTCTCCTCACATGGAATGACATCTCAGCTCTTCACATGGTGAAGAAAATGTTTGATATGTATTTCAAGAAGAATGATCTAGGGAATGATGCCAACATCCTAGGCATGAGGATCTATAGATAGAGATCCAAGAAAGTCATTGCCCTTTAGTCGATGTTCATCCAAGAGATTCTGGATAAGTTTATATTGGATGATTCCAAATATTGATATCTTCCAGAGAGATATGGTCTAACTCTCACAAGGATGCTATGTCCTTTGACACAGCTGGAGAGTAATAACATGGGTCTAAAATCCTGATACATGGTATATAGGATGGAACATGTTTTGAATAATATACTCAAGACCATTTGTGGCAAATGCTTGGAGCATAGCCAGCAAGTTTCAATCAGATCTTAGTGTTTAACACTAGATAGCTGTGAAAGCAATCCTTATATATATACTTGGGAAGTATAAAGGATTGGAGTCTAGTCTATGATAGACAGGAAAGAATTTTGTGTACAGGGGTACACTGACACTTCGTTCCAGTCTAGTGACTTTTTGATCACAGCCAGGATTTGCGCTTTGCCTTATTATGGTGTTGTGTGCTGAAAGAGCATTATGCAAACCAAAGTGGCAAGATTCTACAAATAAGGCTGAGTACATTGCAGCTCCTTGTGGCAGCCAAGGAGGCAGCTTCATTCATTTGAACTTGATCTAGTTCATAGTGCTTGATGGTCCAGTATAGTTCTTACTGGGACCATAGCATAGGAGAAGGAACTTAATGCTCAAGTATGTACTGCAGCATATCATCTGATCTTAGAGATCATGGATAAGGATGATGATCAAATTTGTTAAAATAAACACAGATAGCAATCTGGAAAAACCCACTGACCTAGCCTCTGGCGCAGCGGAAGCTAAATGGGTCATACTAGAGACATTGGAACTGACTAAACATCAGTTGCCCTTGGTCTTAGTACAAGTGGGAGATTGTTGGTGTATATGCCCTAAAGACCAATGTATGGACATGGTCAGGCATTGTTTGAATGTACTTTGATAGAACTATTACTCTTTATATAGGCATGGTCGTTATTATGCAGACTTCTCTACCTGTGTTGATGTATTGAGTTGCATAAATAATGTCCCAGGAGTTTGGATTGGATCCATTCTCATAAGCTATCCCCAGACAAGGTACCTTAGCAGATATGGGATAGCTTTGGTACATGTGAGACTAGTGTATGGGCTGGTTAGGTGCGGGGCACAATAACGCGGACATACAGGTGCATTGGATGCACTGGAGTGATCCACTGTGAGGATTGACTTGTCTGGTCAACAAGTCAATCTCACATGCAATAGGTTTGCATTGATCCTTAGACTTGAGGTATTCATGTCTAGATTTGATGATGGGTATGCTTTAATACAGTCTTACGTCTCTCCGTAATTGGGAGATCAAAACGACTGTCATTGGGCATGTCATAAGTCATGTAGACACATAGAGGACCAATAGTAGGATTTACCCCTTCCTTATTGGAAGCATGATATCCACTCAGGGCGCCCCACCTTATTGGTGCATGACAGGAAAGTGTGGCCACACTTGTTGAGTCATGACCAATGCATTGGATAATAAACTTGAGACTAATCCAATGGCAGGATATCAGCTTAGGCAAAGGGATCTATAATGCAATTGGAATCCTCGTTGCTTGTTAGGAGTTGTTGCCATAATGACTTAAGTCCTATGACATGGGTAGTAGTGATGTGTTGCTAGATACCCCTCACTATTTATGATGTTTACATCATTGCCATCGTCATATGGATCCTACGGGGTCACACGCAATAGACTCTTGACGTTGCTTTAATCAGAAGCCTTATGATCAAGTTATTGGATAACTTGGATCCATTTGGAAGATTTCATCAGCGCCAATGGGCCTGATGAGTTGGAAGAAAGTTATTGGAGCCAAACTTCATTTTTGGCAGGTTGACCCGAAATTGACCTTAATTGGTCACATTTGGATTAGGGTTGCATTGGATTAGATCCAATGGCTTAATCAACCCATGCCATGAAGTTTGGGCTAGCTCATTATCCAATGAGGCCCAATAATTAGTTGTCATGAAGAGAAATTGGCTTAAAAGGGTATAATGGGGAGAAATCTCACCCCATTGGCGCCTAGGGGCATAATGGGGTGAGGGAGGCGCCTTTGCTTCATTATGGAAGTAAAGGGCGCCTAGCCCCTCTTCCTTGGATGGAATACTTGCCTCTAAGGCAAGTCTTGGGGCTGATATGGCTTGAGAACTTTTATGGGAAGTTCCTAGGCGCATAAGGATATAAGGAAGAGGTATATGGTAATGTCTTGGAGACTTACCTTACTTCAAACCCTAGTTTCTCCCAAGACACCACCCTAGCAGAATTCCTCATGCATGTTGCGCCTAGCCACTTCTCCTTTGATGGTAAGAATGCATTTGAGGCATGTCTTGGGCTGATATAGTGCTTGGACATTTATGGATAGGTTGAATGAGGTTTATGGTAAAGTCTTGGAGACTTTCCTTGCCTCAAAACACCTCATCCTAGCTATACACTTGGCATGATCCTAGCCCTTGCCCAAACCGCCTCTAGTCCTCTTTATAGGACCCATTGTCGCCCCCTCTAGAGTTCGAATGCTTGGAGACGTGAACACACATAGAGGGGCGAGAGCAAGGGCAAAGGGCAACAACATCAAGGTGGTGCAACCCTTCTTCCTACTAGTGGCCGCAAGTCTTCTCCTTCCTCTCCTTTTGGTGTGACTTGGAGAAGGACTTGGTGGCGCCACTTCCTCCTACTCTTCCGAAGGGCCGAAACTCTTCTTCTCCCTCTTCTCTTGGAGTGAAGAGGATAAGGAGTTGGCGGCATCTTCCTTGCACTTGGCGCATGAACCTTGGAGGTGGCGCAAGAATAGTGAAGGAACACTAAGGCTTGATTCTTTTCCCGAGGCTAGCACCAAGCGTGGAAGGGAGCAACGATCAAGGAGTCGATGCGTGGATACTTGTAGAGGGCGAACACTTGGGCGCCTTCAACATGGCTTCGACGTCTAGACAAGCAAAAGAGGTACATATCTAACACATCCTTGTGTCTTCTCTCTCGTATGGATCCTTGGGACCAGAATATGTTTTGGGTGTAATGATTCTTCCGCTGCGTCCTGGGACTGCAAAATTTTAAATTACACCCGGTATTCCCTAACAGGTCGTCTGTCCTTCCGCCTAGGTAACATCAAACACATCCTATCTCTTTCATAGTTCCGCGGTATTTACGGTTTTTCAAAGCCTAGCGCACGCAGAGTCCCTACTGAGTATAGTGAGCAGAGCTTCTAGGGCGTTGTCACTAACGAGCACATCTATTCCGCTCGCACAGCTCGCGCATCCAGTCTGTGCAACCCAGTGATCAAGTACGTTCACCGCGTATTGGCCCACACTCTCTTTGGCCGCGGTGAAAGTGACGGTATGGTTCGACAGACTGAGTTATTTTATTTCTGGTGCATGCTCCACAGTTTTAGAGTCGATTCAGGATATTATTTGGCAAAGCATTTCAGCCGCGTCGCCCGTTCATTGAGGGGGGCGATAGTGATTGGCGGCTTGATCACACCTCTGGCTGTTTCCCTCGGCATCATTCCCTACGGCACCTTGGAGGCTACCGGCAACAATAGGCTCTACATCGAGTCTTGCGTTGCCATGAAACTGATTACACGCAAGGGAGATTCTTATTGTATGACATTCAAGGGAAACCCCTTCTGCTTACCTTTGCCAAACCCGGAGCATACATCTATCAGAGTTCGTGGAAACTGGCACATCCAGCCAGTTGAGGACGCACAACCCGATCCAGTCGACACAGCACCACCAGCACTGGGAGCATTCTCTTTTGGTGGTACCTCTTCTCACGATTCCATGATATCTGTGTTGTAGGAAATCAAGGAGGAACAGCTCCATCAAAGAGAGTTGATCGATCACATGGACACCACTATCTCTCACATGCAGCAGGACTACGCTGCTAGATGGGATTCAAATGAAGTCGGTATGCAACACCAACATACTATGTTGAGCTCTATTTGGGGGAAGCTATCCGCGATAGATGAACGCCTCACTTTCGCATCTGAGGAGCACAGGGCTCAGATGGACATCTCCTCCGACAGCGTTTTTCCTTCAGATGAGGAGGTTGAGCCGGATTATAGTGCGTGTGGGAAGAAGAAGAGCTCGAGCTCGAGAGCTTCTGGCTCCCGCTCGCGCAAAAAGAAGTAGCTGCCCCTGGATATCTATTTCAGCACTCACTTCTCTCACATCATGGTATTGCATAGAGGACTATGCAAACTTTTAGAGTGGGTGAGCTTTCTTTACTCCGGTCTCTACTTTTTCTTTCTTCATGTGGCTACTTGACTGCGATTGCTTGACCTTGTGATGTTGGGGATTAATACTTTCATTTTGAGATGGTTGGATATTATGTGGCATTGTATCTTATATGCCATTATATTCGTGGGCCTGGTCCACATCCTCAGGCCCCACTCTATGACAGTTATGTATGACACTTTGCATTTTACTTTCATGCTTATATCAGTACTTTGCTATGATGATTGTGATTTCATGTTGTGAAAATCTTGAATGATGTTATGATGCTTATTATTCATGAATTCATGTGTCTATCATGAGACTTGTCCTATGAAAGCTATTTCAAAATTTTGAGTTGAATAATTGATTGGTTAAGAATAATCAAATAATTAAGTCTGGAGTATACCTCCTTGTTAGAAATACTATTTGATCATATCTATATGTTCTATGATTTAGAAATTTTGTGATTTGGATTGATTTTGAGTAGTTTATTAGTGGGTCAAACATTTTTATGATTGTTTAATCAACTCGAGCTTGCAACTTACATGAGAATCATATTGAGTTATATATTTGCTTAGTTATTCCTTGATTTCCCTTCTATTGTTGGGGAGACACTACATGTGTTCAAAAAGGATGTGTTATCAACTATTAGTATAATATATATATATATATATATATATATATATATATATATATATATATATTTCTCAACCTTAGATTCCTCTACTTGGCACTGCGCAAAATTGGCAGTGGTACCGAAGGACATGAGTTGAAATCTATAGGATGAGAAATTGAAAACAATAAAATGACTCCTCTACTTGGCATTGCGAAAAATTGGCAATGGTACCTAAGGTTATGAGTTGAAGTCCAGTGCAATAATCAGTATATCGTATCCTGAATAAAACATTTGAGTTAACCCCAACGATTTGACTAGGAAGGATTGGAATTGCATGAGTGTTTTATGTAAGCTTAATTGAATCCTATATTTGTTGCTTACTAAGTTGTTTGGCATCTAGTTATTGTGGGATCAAACTGTTGAACACTTGAGACAATCATTTACTTAATTTCTCCTAATTAGATCTTGGATTAGTTTAAAATGTTTTTCTAACATGTATATCTTGACATGAAAGATTGCTCTTTTACCAATCATGTATCTCATCTTATTTTATTGCTTGAGGACAAGCAAAGATTTAAGTCTGGAGTATTTCGATGCATTACATTTTGGTAGTGATTTTCATAGTTATTTCATGTCAAATCTAGGCTTATTTCGGTATTTTTATACTCATTATAGGCTTATTTCCTTCATATCTTCGGAATCTTCACTTTTTGGCACTTTTATGGAATTTCAGGTAAAAACACCCTTTTTTTCAACATATTTTGAAGATTATGAGGCCATGGGACGATTTCTCATGCGAAAACGAAGCCGCTTGTCAAATTTGGGCTTGTTTGGAGTTAGCCTGACAATCACGGCCAAGTGAACCCCACGGGGTTCACCATCCCAGTCGCCAGCCTGCGAAACTCACAGAGAGCATCACGGCCGGGTGAACCCCAGCGGGGTTCACCAGAATTCCATTTGGCCGAAAACTGTCCAGAACACATCACGGCTAGGTGAACCCGGCGAGGTTCATCGCGCTTCTTTCTGCCGAAATCACAGAATGAATCACGGCCAGGTGAACCCGGCGGGGTTCACCGTGATTCTAACCCAGGTTCGCGAGTGGCCCGAGCAACACTCGGTTTTCCTTCGATTTCTCACCCGTTCGGAGGCCAAATTCGGCAAGTAAGGTGTCTATGGAAAGCTCTTTCAGAGGCGAACGCATAGGACATAAAATCCCCAATTTTATTGCCCTAATCATCGAGCATTCACGCGAAGAAGCAGCGCGGGCGGAAGAACACGGCGATAGAGGCGACTTTTGGAGATTTTCAGAGATTGAGACACAATCATCACGATTTCTTCAGGATTCCTTCGGTTCATCATCTCCTTTTCCTTAGATTTGTTTTCTTATACTTTTCATTTCATTAAAAGAGAGATTTTGATCGTTTCAATGACGATTGTAGCGTAAACCCTATTTCGGGGCTTGGTGGAAACCCTTTGATGATTTTAATTGCAAACTTTGTATCTATTTATGTTATTTGGTATGAATTGTGAGCATATTTTACTTTGATGTATTTATTTCGTGGTTTTACCTTGGCCGAGTAATATCGCGTGTTAGCCGTTACGATTCATATCGAGAGAAGGATCGTAAGGGTCGAACCTCTAAGTAAAACTTGCGAGACCTCGACACGAGAGTGCTTGGTCTTCGCTCGAGGATTTCATAGTCTGCCATAGAGCTCATTGGGTTCGTCTTAGAATAATCCACCGCGAGAGTAGAAGGTCGGTCTAAAACGAACACCGGAGTGTATCACTCGAGAGAGGGCATCTTGTACCCTAGGGTTAGACTCCTTATGCAAAACCAATAAACCAAATAACTAATATCTTTCTTGTGCAATTAAGATTATCATCGTGGTGGAAGCCGTACCCCTGAATTCTCTCTTATATCTTTTCTCTACCGAATTAGTTGCACTTGTTTGTTTTCGATTTCCGTCTTCAAAAACTCACGTTTCGATTCGCCTAGGTATTAGGACTCGGACTTTCTAGTACTCAACCTTGCTCCCTGTGGTATTCGACATCTTTTATATTACTTCGACATATCCGTGCACTTGCGGAGCATGTCACACACCAAGGAAGTCCAGGTCACCACTGAAGCGTGGCTCCCCGCCGAGGGCTTGAGTTCTAGAAAGGGGTAGACCCTTTCCCCGGTAGGATAGAGGGTCACTGGGATGACGAGAGCCAAATCGTTGGTTTACAAGCTCTCCCAAACTCACATTGCCACTGAAGATGATCGCCGCTCCCAATCGCTCGTGGTGTCGATGCCCCCCCCCCCCCCCCCCACCCCACCCCACACTGATGCAGATGAAGCCCAATTTATAGAGGAGGGCGCCGCCTTATCTGCGTTGCCGCGACTGCCGTCTTCGAGCCATCCGCCTGCGTGGTCTGAATTGTAGCCGGCGTCCAGGGGGACGACCGGCGAGGGAGGGATGGGGGTACCGACGCCAGGGGGCGACGGCAAGAGTAGGAGAGGTTTTCTGAAACTTCCAACAGTGAAGAAAGCTTTCCTCTTTACCTTATCTCCTTCCCCTATTCTTCCTCTATTTTCCGAGTGTTTCCACGACGACGACGAGCTCCGGCAGCAGATGGCTGCCCGGTTGGTGACGGAAGGCTGAGGAGAAGGTGGCAACCTTTTCTCTTGCCGGCCTGCACTTTTCCGACAATGAGGCGGATGGCGGACAAACGCACCATCGCGCGTTCAAACGCCGAAGAAGAAGACAAAGGCGTCGGGGTCGAACGCGTTGCCAGCGTTCGAATCGAGAACACTGACATGACGCTGACGTAAGAAGCCAAAATCAAACGCGCGCGGCGACGATTTTGACTGGGTCAAAATCGGACGACGGGATTCGGCGAGCGGCGTTGACGGTGGATTTTGACTTTGGTCAAAATCATTGACTGAGGTAATTCTGTATTTAGTGTCCTAGTTTTCAGAATTAGAGTTTGGGTTTTCTGCTCGTGTTTTTCGATTTGAGGATAAAAAAATTGTATGAAAAATTAGGATTTTCCAATTGGGGTAATTCAATGCCCGGAAACTCTAAGATCTCACGCCCGGTCTGATGCTCCGTCAGACCACCGTTAGGCTAGGGCGTGACACCTATAATAAACTCTACTCTTTTTGTAATGACTTGTTGCTTGCGTTGCTGCATTTGAAAAGATTGAACGCCATTTGCGTCACTCGCAGGGTGTTGTACCATGCGGATCTAGTAAAACGTAAGATAAATCCGTGACAAATCAACTCCTTTGAAAGTCGAGGAATGGTGCGAAAAAGTAACTACTGCCAGCATAACTTGGCAAATATTGGGAATCAATTTTTCACTATGTAGATTTCGCGTAGGATACGAACTTTAGAGACGTTAACCAGAAAATTGCAATTAACAGTACATAGAACAAAGTAACTAAACTGAAATATACGTATGATGGTTGTTTACACTCTATGGAGTATATATTGTAGCATGTGCTAGTATAGAACAAATAAAAAGTTTAAATGGAACGCTGATTTTTAAGGACCAAAGTAAATAAGATTAGGTTTCAGATTACAGATAGGGAGTCATACTATCCTCATAAATTAGGAACTCAATAGTCAATATTAGCAGACATCTAACGCTGCTTAAATGCAGTCAAATACGGACAGCACTAGAAAGTACGAAAATAGAAAAGAGCAAAAGGATGATCTTAAAAATCACCGGCCAAAGAAAATAAGAAAAGAGAACTGGAACAGAGATCCATCGTCAATTTGCATGGTTAACACCACAGGGCTTATACTGTCAACTTTCCATCGGATCAGCTTCTACTCCTCATCAGGCTTGCTTGTCTCTTTGATCTCGTCCATGTCCATTGCATCATCCTAAATATAACACGAGCAGAAATGCGTTGGTTTTCTAAGAAGGTCAAAAATCTAAACAATGGTAAGGTCAAGTCAACAAATGCAAGAGTGTTCCCGAAAGAAAATACGAGGACCTGCATATCTGAGGTCCACAAGGTAAGGTTGTCACGTAAAAGCTGCATAATTAGAGTGCTATCCTTGTATGATTCTTCTCCAAGAGAATCCAGATCTCCAATTGCTTCATCAAAAGCCTTGAAAATAACAATATTAGCCTTTAAAAAATGGCAAACAAGGAAAAGAAAACAATATAAAAAATCAATAGCTTAAAGCCCATATGAAGAAGCCTCTATAGTAGGCAGAATGTCATCATTTTCTTTCATACTTAAAAGTGGAAAGCTCAGAATAGAAAAGAGCAAGCTCATATAGAACATTCATAAGCTCACATACAATGTTGACAAAAAACAACAAGAACAAGAATGCCTATATTAGGGAATTATAATCCTACAGGCTTAAACTTTTCTGGCCTCAAATGACTATAACAAAAAATAAACGATTAAGAGACAGGATAAGGTCCCAGATCATAATGTCTCAAGTAATTTTAGTCCAGATGTAATGCTGCTGGGTTTGTATAATGGAAAATTCAGGTTTAGAAGAAAGGATAGCTGCTTGTTGATGGTTAAAATATACTGGATCAAACCAAACGAGAGAAAAAAAAAAAAAAAGTCTTTAACCAGAGCTACAATGTCAAAAAAACCTTTAAACTTAACATGATTTCATGATGTTACAGGAGTTTAGGTGCATAAGAACAAAGTGATGCACCATAATAGCATTCTCAGCCAATATAGAAGCAATTTATAGATGCAGAAAAACGAAGCAAAAAAGGAAGGTCCTTATATGTAAACAACCTTTTCTACAACTAGGGTTTTGTAGAATTTTTCCAAGTTGCCATGCCAAGTAGAGTTTTTACCCAATGTAGGAAAGTAAGAAATAAATGGAATCATCACTTCAACAGTTGATGCATCAGCAATCCGTCCTTGTAGTAGCTTACTAGTAAAATATTACACAAGCCAGATGATGTGCCTAATCAACAAATATTTTTTACAACACTAGATCAAGCATTTACATTTCTGCAAAGTGGCACGGAAACGTAGACACAGCATAACACAACATGGGCAAATGGCTACTCCAAAAAACTACCAAGTTCCACAAAGTTTCCTCTAAGTTAGTGAAGTAAATAAAATATATGAAATTATGGAAACCCTTGAAAACGTTTCCAAGAAGTTTCAAAGAGTTTCTTTTTGGACAAAGGAACATCAGAAAATAGAAATTTCAGTCTAAAGTTGGCATTTCTGAGCAGCCATAAAATCCAGAAATTGGAAGAAAAAGTAGGAAAATGCTCTTAACAAACATCAATTTATCATGAATCCAGAAAATTCTCCAAATAATGAGCTAAAGTATATGACGTTTTACCTAAAAAATTTACCAAGTTACAAGTTTGCAACAGAGAAGAAAACTAAGAACTAAAGTACAACGAAATCAAAAGATAAGCAGTAGACGATCGGGACACCTGTTTTGCAAGAGAACAAGCCTTGTCTGGTGCGTTTAAGATCTCGTAGTAGAAGACAGAGAAGTTCAACGCCAGCCCGAGCCTAATTGGATGCGTCGATGCCAACTCCGCTTGTGCAATATCCTGTGGAAAGAAACATCACTTGGTCGAAACGAAACCCGGGAAACCAAAGGTAGCTTTCACTTTTCAGTAACAATCTGATAAGGTTATGTAAAAACGAATGGTGGGTAAAAGAAAGAGAGTTTTAAACCAGGCCCGTGGATCGAATCTGAAATATAATTTGCTCGATGAGAATAACTGGATCGAGGTCTAGAGCGAAGGTGTGCAACCTGAGCTGCCTTGTAGGCGTTGTGGGTCCTCTCAGCAGCGTCCTTGCGTTCGGATCCGGTCTTGAACTCGGCGACGTATCGGTAGTAGTCCCCCTTCATCTTGAGGTAGAAAACCTTGGACTCCGCGGCGGCGGCGGATGGAAGGAGCCGATCGTCGATGAGGCGCAGTATCCCGGTGCAGATGGAGGATAGCTCAACCTCGATCCGGCCGCGGTAGGCGCGGATGGCGGCGACGTGGTCGTGATTGCCGCGGCCCTCCTCCTTGTGCTCAATGGAGGAAACGATCCGCCAGGAAGCTCGGCGGGCGCCGATGACGTTCTTGTAGGCGACGGAGAGGAGGTTGCGCTCCTCTGCAGTGAGCTCCTGGCCAGCCAGGGCGGAGCCGGCGACCTTCTCCATGTACTCGACCATCTCCTCGTAGCGCTCGGCCTGCTCCGCCAGCTTGGCCAGGTACAAATTCTGCTCCCTCGCCGCTGCCATCGCTGCAATCGCGCCGTCCGTCGGAGAGAAATTAGGGGCAAAGGGAAAGGAAGCGGAAACGGGGTTCAAATTACGGTGGAAATGTGCGTGAACAGTGAACACACACCTCTTTCCTACTTTCCTTTTGGCATAAGATACAGAGGAAACTAGCGTGGTGCGTGCACGTTGCTTAGCGGGTATTTAATATTTTGACGGTTGTGATTTTTCGTCCAGGCCTATCTAACGCGGCCCAACACATACCCTACCCAGCCCAACTGCAGCCCCCAACTTTCAAAATTAAAACGGAAAATAATATTTAAACGTTGTGGTGGTGTATGTTCAATAGAAATATATATTTATCATTAGTGTAAGAGTATATGTAATATTATATTTATTTATTTTTTTTTCTACGTTCAAGCTTAATCTAATTGGTCATTTTTATTTAAAAATAAAATAAAACAAGATAACGATGTGCCAATATATAAAATTAGCTTGAGTATTTTACTACTTGCTTTTGTATCTATTTATTATATTATCTAGCAAATCAGCCTCAATTTCTTTTTTTTTTTTTTTTTTTTTTTTTTGCTTTCCGCTTCACTCGAAGCCTCAATTTCTTTTTTTTTTTTTTTTTTTTTTTTGCTTTCCGCTTCACTCGAAACCGAAGTTGAAAAACAATTTTAGCAACGGAGTACCCTGCTGTGCTGAGCGCATGTACCTGACACAGGATTATAAAATTTTACGAAACATTTTATGAATTCACATTAAAAAATTATCATGAAATTTCATGATCCTGCGTCAATTACGTGCGCTCATCACAGCACCCCCACCCTGCTGCCAAAATTTTTTCCCCAAGTTGACTCATGAACACCGAGCATCTGCGGACGTTGCCCGCTTCCGCCGCGAACGCCGCTGGAGAAGAGGGGTGGGGCTTGTGGCAAGCTCGAACCACTTGTGTCCTCGCCTCAGCCCTCGTCGGTGTCTCTCTAGATGTTAGAACTCGCCGTCGGAGGTGACAGAGGAGGCCGGACGTCGTTGCCGGAAGAACAGGGGAAGTCATCGAGATTCAAGGGAAAATTTCTCAATTCAATCTCTCCAAACAGGTACATGAAACCCCTCCATTCTTCTCTCTATACACACTCAGATCTTCCCTCGTCGTCTGACCTCGCCATCGTCGGAGGTCGTTGCCTAGAGGGAGGAAGCGAGCAGCACTATCTCGTCCGCCGCTCGCGGTGAAGGCGAGCTTCCTCGCCTGTTATCGTTCGCTACTTAGGGGAAGAAGACGAGGCGCTCTCGCCTCTTGTTGTCATCTTCCCTCATCGTCCCTGACTCGTGGAAATGACGCCACGTCCGCCACTCGCTGGAGGAACTTCCGCCTAAGGAGGAAGAAGATCTCGTCTCCCTCTCTCGTCCTCGCCTAAGGAGAAACTCTCGACGCCGATCACGGGCGTCGCCTGTTCTCGTCGTCTCGGCTCGTAGAGACAACGCTGCCGCCGCCGCAGTTATGGAACAGGAGGAGCTACACTCCTGGAAGAGGATGTGCTTGGTGAAGAGAAGAAGCAGGATCTCCATCCCCTCCTTCGTTCACACACTGGGATCTTAAAGGCGAGGGACTCATCTCCAGCTGGCGCCTGTTCTTCCTTCCGTTTTTGAGACGTCCGAGGATCACGTGCAGCCTGTTCCTCCGTTTTTGAGACGTCCGTGGATCACGCACGTGATCCTCTCGCTTGATGCCGCCTCGCCGACAATAAGAATTCGCCTTCGTCCCTGCAAGCAGATCACGCCTTCGGTCTGCGCAGAGCCCGCGGATCACTCCTCATATGCAAGCTGTATTTATGGTGATGCAAGTTATATCTAGGATCATGCAAATTGTATTCATGATTATACAAACGATATCCATGAGCATGCAAGTTATATCTATAATTTTTTTTAATATTCATGATCATGCAAGCTATATCCATGAATTTTTTTTAATATCTACGTTCATATAGATTATATTTATAATATTTTTTTAATATCCACGATCATTGAGCTATCTTCATGATTTTTTTAAAATATATTATAAACAAATATTTATTACAAATAAATATTTATGATTATCGAGATTGTATTCATGATTTTTTTTAATATCCATGATCGTGGATACAATCTGCTTATAGTGAATATAAAAAAAGGTAATGAATGTTAATATTTAAATCTAGGGAGCGTTACTGAAGAATTCCTAGGCAACAGGACCAGCGAGGAAATTTTTTCCATGCCTTGGACCTCTGCCCAGATCCATGCTGCATGGGGCCCGGCCAGGAAATTGGGCATCACACCATGTGTTAGGACTACGACCCGTGTGGGCTTGGGCCACGTTCAACCCGTATGACCCCGGGCGCTCACGTCGGCCCTTCCCGTGTCACACCAAGGTCCGGCCCATGCCAAGCCCGGTTGTCACTAACCAATCCAGGCCCAGAGGTTGCTCCCGGCCGGGTTCTTAGTTCCCAGGCATATCTCGTCTGCAGCGGAATTCGACCTTGCAACCTCTGGATATGACCCTCACAGATCATAACCCGTTAACCATTGAGCTGCGTGAGGGTCATATCCAGAGGTTGCAAGGTCAAATCCCGCTGCAAACGAGATATGCCTGGGAACTGAGAACCGGGCCGGGAGCAACCTCTGGCCCTGGATTGGTTAGTGACAACCGGGCTTGGCATGGGCCGGACCTTGGTATGACACGGGAAGGGCCGACGTGAGCGGCCGGGGTCATATGGGTTGAACGCGGCCCAGGCCCACACGGGTCATAGTCCTAACAAAAAAGACGCTTAGGACTACGACCCGTGTGGGCCTGGGCTGCGTTCAACCCGTATGACCCCGGGCGTAGCTCAATGGTTAACGGGTTATGATCCGTGAGGGTCATATCCAGAGGTTGCAAGGTCGAATCCCGCTACAGACGAGATATGCCTGGGAACTGAGAACCGGGCCAGGAGCAACCTCTGGGCCTGGATTGGTTAGTGACAACCGGGCTTGGCTGGGGCGGACCTTGGTATGACACGGGAAGGGCCGACGTGAGCGCCCGAGGTGATACGGGTTGAATGCGGCCCAGGCCCACACGGGTCGTACTCTTAACACCATGTATGATTAGATGTAATAGACATTATACTATTCATATGGAGATACGATAGTGAACTTATAGTCTTCATCCTGTTATACATGTATAACACTTATATTCTCTACTTAACCCTTCTTGTTAATGCTCTTTGTGCAGGTGCGACTCTGACTTAGGTAGAGTAATCGATAAAGAGGACCTCTAACTTACACAACAATTCTATTTTATAGAATCAAAATAATATAATATTATAAAATTGTAGATTTTAAAGTTATTTAGTATTCTAAATGAAAATAATATAATAAGTACAATTGTATTGTAAATCACATCTGTGAGGTGTGCAAATCCCATGAATTAATGAAACCATAGCATTTTGGCTCCAGTGTATGTCCAATCTTCAAATTTTTAATCTTAAATCACATCTGCAAAGACATCGTTCAACACCCTTCTCATTCCTCTGCCCTCTAATCGCCTGTTCCTTTCCATCTAGATGTGATATACCATCTCAGTAAAAACAAGTTTCTTCATTGTGTTGATCATCTTTGCTTCTTTCCATATATTTGTAACATTTTCCAAATATTCTGTGACATTTTCCAAATATTCTGTGACATTTTCCACAACCCATAAGAATTGAGATAGCAATTGGTTCAACCAATTGATGGCGCCCATTGGAAGTTAAAAGGCACTGTACCAATATATAAAAGAGACATAACATACTGATTTAACAAGTTTCACTCTTACCTTCATAAGGTAGCATTTTACTCCTCCAATTTGACAAGCTTCTAGCAATTTTTTCCACCATTGGCAGGCAATCTTTGGTAGAGGGTTTCTTCCTAGTAATATAGCCCAAGTTCTTATGATAATTGTGGAATGTATCTTCAAGGAGAAGAATATTCTCTTGAATGGATCTCCCCTATTCTATTATGAAGGCATGTTGAGTTTCATCTATCAATTCAGGTAGACAGTGTCGCAATCTATTTGCTAGCATTTTAGCAATAAATCTGTAAATCACTTTGCAAAGAGAGATAGGCTTATAATATGCAAAACAAATGAATTGAGTTTTCGGGATTAGAGTTATTGAAGTTATATACACATGTTTCAGCAATTGCCTTGTTTTGAAAAAAAGAATCCCGGATGGATTATATTCACATGCACGGTAGCATCCTGCATTAAACCCATCTATACCAACATTTGCATTTAGGATAACATGTTCAATTTCAGCAACAATCAGAGGCATTTCTAGCATAATAGAGATGATACAAGAAATTTGAATCTCCATGAGAAATGTGCGATGTCTCTGGATTTCTGCTTTAGTGTCGATCCCTCATCTACATTCAATTGTAAAATCTGCTCCTTTATCATCCTCTCAACTACAAATAGAGCATCAACGTTTAGTGTACTCTGCATTTTTTTTTTCACATAACCTAGTTTTGTCACAAGCTGAGGTAATTGCCTAGCATTTTCAGCTCAAGTTGAGCTGCCCATGTCTTTAACACAGCGTTGATCCTGTTAAGCTTATGCAACAAATAAAACATAGATATTCCCCTTACAACACTTGATTTCCAAGTATTTGTAATAATCTTATACATCGACTCATGGGCAGTACACTAATTTTAAATAAAAAAAAAAAATCTAAACCCGAAACCCTTGAGGTTTTCCTCTGCTCAAGTAATAAAATCGCAGCCATATGATCATATATGGCTGGTGGAGTGAACAGAACTTGAGCATTTACATATTTATCCATCCATTTTTTATTTGCAAATACCCTGTCTGTCTGACTTGCACCAAATCATGTTATTGCCTTGCTTGGAAGTTTAACCACATATAAGCTCCTTTCCACTTGAAATCCATTAGGCTATGTTCTATTGGATTGAATCCAACAATGGAAAAAAGGAAAAATGTAATGAATCTAAATAAAAATAAGAAAAAAAATAAAAAATACAATGAATATAGATGAACCTTCCTTTCCACTGTGGATTCCATCTAACAGAATATAGTCTTAGTTCCAACAAATTCAGCATACCTTCATTGCTCATAAGATCGACTGCCTTGTCCTTTGAAAAAAGTCACATTATAAATCCCCCATCACAACCACGGTTGCTTCTCTGTGCAAGATTTCAAATGGTTCCAAATACTCCTATGTTGAGACACAGAATACAGCCACGCACCACAGATAATCTAAACAAGTATTCATCAAAGCTATTATGTACCGTCCCCGTAATTACCTACTCAGATAATTTAGTATTCTTTACCCGATGTGCTTGAGGATTCCATAACAACCAGATCCTTCATCGAGGTATCATGCAATGGTTGCAGCAATAATTCCAGCAATCATCTGAGCAGAAAATTTGTTTTTCATGTCTAATACTGCTTTTTGTTTTTCCAAGGGAATTCAATCCCCCTAATATTCCAACAAAGAATTGGAAAAGTCATGCGATAACAAGTAGTGGGATGATCTTTGGATCTGTGTCTTATTCAGGAAACACCTCTCCAGAAGAATTTAAGCATTAATGCTTTACCTTATCTTTTTTCCTTTCTTTTTTTTTATTGATAAGCTTATGTGTCAATCTTATACAGTAATGTTTAAAAATAGACTGTGTTTGCATCTAACCACGGTCCGTAAGTAGAGAGCATCTTGATTCTAACTATTGAATTATAGCCTTAGCACTATAAACATAACTATTTAATCGTTTAGTATTAATAAAATTATATTTTTTATGCTCTACTTAGTTTTTTTTTTGTTAATGCCATTAGAAGATTGAGTCATTTACAATCACATAGTTTAATGTCTAAGAACTAATATATGTTTAGAGAAGCAAAGAAGAAACAAATTTTTTTTTTATCAGGAAATGTTAAGAAAAAGAGCTTGTGTTATTAGCCTACATGAGTGTCCTCTTTTCAATGACGATTATATTAAATTTAGAAGATTTATTAACAATCTTCATACTCAATTTAAGATGATTTACTGTGATACAATTAAGAGAGTTATTGTGATACAAATTAAGAGAGATACTATAAAAATATTGAAAAACCAAAGTTGCATAACTTATTTGAAAATTTTCAATGTCAACTAGTGATCACCACCAACACACGGATTTGAGGATTTCTAATATAAAAAAAAAGGGTTATATGTATTTCACAACTCATTAAATTGATAATTGTGTATAATGTAGAATCACTTGTTAAGGATTTTTATTTATGCTATTTATATTTAAAACCTAACTTTAATCTAATAGTACATATCAAACCTTTTTATTGAATAGTTGGGATAAGTTTATACATGTACATGATCGTCACACTATCAATATTCTTGCTAAGGTATAGACTTAGTTGAGTTTTTTGGTATTCCTTAGTACACGCTTGGACTCTAATTAAGTGAATAGATTGAGACTTGGGTTTAGGCTCTTCTACCTTACCCCTTATTGGTGGATGCCCTAAGTTCTTTGGGTTGGGAAGGTTTGAGTGTAATCTTTTGCCCATCGTAGCTGAAGACATAGGAGTTAGTTCAACCATAGTGGAGCACATCCATGTCATATAATTAAAGTTGACCGAGGAGGACTTAAAAGATCCATGGTGATGACATGGCACCAAATGTCCTTGGTAGGTGGCAAATTGATAGGGTACTAGGTCCTATGGGTAAGTAGGACACTGGCTTGGTTACCAAAAAGATATTATAGGGGTTAGGGTGTGATGTGGTTCAAGCCTAAGACCAAACTTAGTGATAGTAGTATAAGAGATGACATGTAGACTACTAACTAAATCTATCACTACTTTGTAAATGTGACTATTGCATGTCATGTATGTATGGAAGATACTTGTTCTTTGCTAGTCCTTAGTGGGAGAAGGCTTGATCAGGCTACACCTAACTAATCCTAAAGTGTTTTAGTGGTTCTCTTCACTACTATCATATCATTATCTTCAACATTGAGGGCTTAATCTAAGGCCTCCTATCTAAAAGCTTTCTTTGGAAGGATCTCTCTCCAAAGCTATTTGAGAACTATTTCTTGAATGTTCTCTTACAAGAGTTATCTCTTGAAGGATTTATCGCTAAGGTCTCCTTGCCTCATGTGCCTGCTTAAGTATACCATCTCATAGAAGTCACTACAAAATTGATGGTTCTCAACTAACAACATTGTTATCCTACAATTCCCTAACACCACAAGGAAAGAAATATAACACTTTTACATTGTTTTATAATTACCCTACGAAAATCCTTCCAAACTCGTTTAATAGGTACTCAATTATTTATAATTGTGTTAGAATAAATTAAGTAGAAGCCACTCTATTGTAACACTACAATGAGAGAAATAGGGGACTTTTCCACCATTTTCTAATTCCCCTATAGAAACCTTTGCTGTGGGTGGAAAAAATAAAGTACCTGATTACCTAAATGGGTCAAGTTACACTCTATACCTCATTTAAAAATAATCAACAAATATATTTATTATTAATATATAATAAAATAATTATTAGTTAATATAATTTTTATAATAATAATTTATGAAATTAAATTTTATATACTAGTAAAAAAATAAAAAAATATTTAATTGGATACCGCGGGTGCCGATTCGGATTACATCATTACATTAGTAGAGTGACACGGCTGTGATGGTTGTTGATCCGCTCCGTTGCCTCGTCTCCTGCTCCTGTCGCCGCTTCTCGCCGATTGCCGCCGTCGTTGCTGCCTGGTCCCGGGTTCGTCGCCTTCTCTCCTATTTGCTTCTCTCTTTCTCTCTCTTTGCTGAATGCCGTTGCTCCGCTCCGTTGCCTCGTCTCTCGCTCATGCCGCCGCTTCTCGCTAGTCGCCGCCTCTTCTTCGTCGCTGCCGCCGCTGCTCCAGTTTCCTTCTCATGGTTCTTCGTCGCTGATCGCCGCTCGCCAAAGCTCGCCCAAACCCTAGCAGCCCCTTCTCCCCAAGCAAGGTAAATCCAATAGGGCTCAGGTTCGGGTAGCGAAAATTGTTCACGCCCGATCCGACACGAGCCCTGCCTGCAATTCCCTAACGGAGTAAGGGGGCGGGTACTCTCTTCCTGTTTGGTCAGCGAGCGCGAGAAATGAGATTGGTGGGATTGACGGGCGGCATCGCTTCCGGGAAGAGCACGGTCTCCAATCTCTTCAGATCCGAAGGCCTCCCCGTCGTTGACGCTGACATCGTTGCCCGGGTATGCGCTGCGCCCCATCCTTCTTCCTCTTGTTTCCTTCTTTGCTCTTCGAAGTGTCATTTGTCCATCTTGGATTGTTGAAGGAAAACTTCCTTTGGTGTATAATTACAACTGTTTGCCAGTTTTAAGTCAAATCGGAATTGATTCATCAACATTAGATTTCTGTGGCTTTTGATTTCTCTTCATTGAAGTGCGTTTATAACGTGCAATTGACTGTTAGGTCCCCATTGGGCATCTCAGTTCTTTTTAGAGACAGAGAGTGGATCTACCTCCAAATGCCTGCGACGGAGTTAAAATTTATAGGAAATCGTTAGGGGCGCCATTGTAGCAATTATGCAGTAAACGAAAATTAATATTTAGAAAT
This sequence comes from Costus lasius, assembly GCA_027563935.2. Lineage (NCBI taxonomy): Eukaryota > Viridiplantae > Streptophyta > Magnoliopsida > Zingiberales > Costaceae > Costus > Costus lasius. The sequence continues at coordinate 57,720,042 of CM050452.1, forward strand.
GCACAAAAGGAGCTGGCTAGTCATCTGAATTAGCTGAAGAGGGAAGCTATTAAGACTTAATGCTACCAGAGAATATGATTTCTAATTGATTTCAACTAAAAGTATCTTACCGTTGTACCACTCCTTTGTAAAAGCATTTGTGTTGTAACCTGCATAATGAGCAAATTGATTTATTAACTTGGTGAGTCTGAAATTGTGACCTAATTAAAATATTTAAGTCCAAATTAATGATAGTAAGTTTACTAAACCTTATATAAAATTTCATTTTTTTTCTTATTTTTTTATGTGGGACTAGATTAGGATATCACAATTTCTCCTCCAGAAGACTTGATGTCCTAAGGCCTAACACATGCCCAAACATATCCCATAGTCCAAAGCATATGAGATTAGCACAATGGCGACTCCAACATCTTTGGTAGCTTTTTTTTATTGAACTTCCATCACAGTTAGGACTAAGTTTTGCTTTAATACCTTTTGTTTGTTACAATCTGGTTAATGAGCAAACTAACTCATTAATTTCGTGACTATGAAGCAACATGATCTAATTTAAAATACTTAAAGTCCAAAATAATATAGTAAGCTTACTAAATTTATTATACAATATCATTGTTTCTCCCGAGGGAGTAAATCGGGGTATCATAATGGTTGGGCAAATTGATGAATAATTCAACTTTGTCTAATTGTTTCACATGGTAGCTTGAATTCAAACTTGTTAGGTAGTTCTTTTGCAATGAGCATGCCACCAAGTTTCTTCTTTACAGGGTGTTTTTAGTCCAAAGGTGGGTAATAAACACCCAATGTAATATAATACTTTAGATGGACCATAAGGTCTTGGTGATTGCTTCATTGAGATTTAATTGAGTATTGAAGCTCCCTTTGCAATACAAGAAGAACACAATCTCAAACTGCAAGTTATCTTTTTGAACGATGCTTAGGGATGCAGACAGGCCAAGATCTATGATGATTAGGCTTGGCTGACTAATCTATAATCAAGGTTGAGCTCAGCTTGTTTAACTTTTACAAAGCTTGATTTCAATAGAGCATTTGTTGTTTACATTAGACAAACAATCTCAAGCTTGATCCAACTCAGCTCTTAACTTGTGGTTGGTTCGTTTACTTTTACAAATGAGCTCACATAAATGTGAAGTTAATTTAAATTGTAATTCAGCACTGTATGTTTAGAGAGGGATAATGGCAATATATGCTTGACTAGAAAATGTACTTATTTTTTATGTTATGGATTTGTATCTAAGACATACAAGGGAAAAGAGTATATACATATCATATATGTATACACATACATATATACACAAGCACGGATGTATATATATAGCTATATATATAAGATGTACACTTTGCTTAATCAGTGATTCTTGTTGCTTTATCTTGCAGGATATAGTGAGGAAAGGAACTGGTGGTTGGAAGAAAGTAGTAAAAGCATTTGGGCACGACATCCTCTTAGACAATGGAGAGATTGATAGAGCACGCTTGGGCCGCATTGTCTTTGCGGATCCAGAGAAGCGGCAACTTTTAAATCGGTATAGAAATTTGTTCTTCTAGTAAATAATTCAGTTCTAACGAAGATTTCTAATCTTAACTCCTATTAGTTTGTCAGTCCAATCTTAGACGAATAGTGTGTATTCTTGTATCGAATATATTGTAGAGAAAGTCTGGTTATGTCTCGCATCAGTCCATGCCATTTGAATCGAGATTAGAAACAGAGATTGAAGCTTTATTTTTTTGCTGGAGTTCAAGTTAGTCTTATGCGAAGGAAAGTGATTGATTTTTTCCTTTAAAAAGATGGCCAAAAATTGCAAATACAGACACATTTATCAGGAATTAACTAATTAGCATCCCTACCTGCAGTCTATTGGCTCCATATATTTCCTCGGGTATCTTGTGGGAAGTGGTGAAGCTGTGGATCAAGGGATCGAAAGTTATAATTCTAGACATCCCATTACTGTTCGAGGTCAAGATGGATCGGGGAACGTCTTCTATCATTGTAGTTTGGGTCGATCCTGAAACCCAGGTGAATCGCCTGATGTCAAGAGACGGCATATCCGAAGAAGAAGCCAGAAATAAAATCAACGCTCAGATGCCGTTGGACTTGAAAAGAACAAAAGCAGATATCGTCATCGATAATTCCAGAACAATTGAGGAAACGAAATCTCAGTTCCATAAGATTCTGAACCTGGTCAATGGACCTCTGACGTGGAAAGAATATGCTGTTTCAAGAGATGGCATGCTTTGGATCTTCGCATCTGCAGTCATTGGCGTTTTGGCCATACATAAAAATTTAAGGTGATTGAACATCCTTGTATGCTTGCTCAATCGTCTGCCAAAATTAGTTCTTTTGCCATGGTTTACATGTTTTGGGACTTGTTGCCTTCTTAATGCAATTATAAATCTTGTATGAAGTTAATTGTGAAATTGTATCGTACGATGTTACTTCGATTCATATAACTGCTTTAAAATTTTATTTTATAAATTATTTCATAAATTTATTATTTGTGTGTAGAAACTGGAATGTTCTTTTACAATTTATAATACCCTTTGTACATAAAAATGTAAAATGATTTTAAGCATTGCAAAATTTTATGATTGAATTCTAAATTGTTACCAAAGACAATTTATCAAAAATACCATGTATTTTATATTGCTATAATTTTTTTTAGGGTTCATTATTTGAAGATTTTTTTAGTGTTAAAATTATAAATTCATCATAATAAAATACTTAAGTTTAACAGTTTCAAGAATATATATTAAAATCAAATTAGATTTATCAGGTAGGCATATTATTCATCTTTTTTTTAAAAAAAATAAATGTGTGAGAATAATGTCATATTTTTTTTCTGAATTTTTTTTTAACTTTTAATATTAATTGTAGAATGGCCCTCTTGTTTACTTATGTACCAAATTAAAATTTTAGCATTCTTTAAATTTTTCTTATATTAATTGCCCACTTGTTTAATATAATAAAATAAATATGCAAAATTATGATAGGACCCACGTTAAAAATCTTATTCAGTTGAGGTCTAATTTTTAATTTAACCCCATATATATGTGACGGGCTCCGCATCGCAAATGAGTTTACTCATCATTTCCACCCGCTCAAGGAAAAAAAATCTCTACAGCAGGTACCCCATTGAGCGGGCTTCCTATCCACCCTTGATTTTAATCTTGTTATACAAAATTAAATTTCATATAACACAAACTTTTTTTTATATAATATGTTTAGATTTTATATAAAAATATATTAATATCGTATAAAATATAAAAAAACTATATTTTATATAAATATTAATATATTTTCATATATTTTTATATAAAATCTATTAAGTTACATTAAAAAAATTTAATGTTATACGAAAAAAAATTAGTGTTATACAAAATCTGATTTCGTATAATAAGATTAGATTATCATAAAAAAAGTTAGTGTTATTAACAAAATTAAATTATCGCATAATGCTATACGATAATGTCACTTGTCATACGAATTAGGTACCCCACTGAGAAAATTTTCTCGAACATTTCCACTTGCTCAAGAGGGTAATAGCTTTCCGTTAGCCTGTTCGATGCAACTGAGTTCACTGATCATTTGCTCAAGTGGGTAATAGCTTTCCGTTAGCCTCTTCGATACACGCACGCGTACTGTCGCGTTTTGTTTTTATCCGGAAGGATATCAGAAATGGAGGATTTCTCGTACTCATTTCGTGCTTTCCTTTAGGCAGTCTCGTTTTGGATTGCATTGATTCTTCGTCATCGAGGGGTTCTAGATTGGCTCTCTTCACCCTATTTTGGCAAGGAACACGGAGAAAGCTTTTTTTAGTGTGTTTTTACAGCTGTTATGTCGAGTTTCTAGCTTATTCGACGGACGATTGGGCTACGGGAGGAGGGAAAGTTTGTTGGTTTTGGCGACTCAAGGAATCTGCCTAGTCGTGAATTTAGGGTTTTGTATGATCAGAAATGTGATCTAGTTTAGATCGATGCATTTAGATATCTGGTTATTTTAGCATCAACGTGTGGACTTGCTGGAGCTAATTAGATTCTTGGTTTTTGCGGATGATTTCTTATATACGATGTTGTTTATACTTACACATAAAGCGTTAATGTGGGAGACTATGCGCGGCCGCTATGTTATGCTCCTTTGGTTCAGTAATTGCAATCAAAAGTGTTGCCTTTGCTAGTAATTGGGAAACTACTCGCTGCAAAGATATTTATTTTCTGAAAGAAAAAGAATATGCTTCCTGGATGCTAGAAGCTATTGATGCTTGGTTTTAGCGAATGGATCATTTAATGCTGTGTTGTTTTGTGCTTATACTTAAAACATTATGAGATGTAGTCTGAGACCATAATGTTATATGTTACTTCTGTTCAATAACTCAGTCAAAGGTCTTGCCTTTGCTTGTAATTAGGAAACTACATGTTGAAAACAGAATGCATGTATTTTTCTGAAAAAAAATGCTTATGGAATGCTACAACCTCCTGAAAATTTGGCATTTTAGATCTCTTGCTTAGATTCTCGTGTTAGGCAAGTCTTATTCCTAGACTTTCCTGCTGCAAATACAACTTTGTGTTCAAATTTTCAAGTTTTACTGTTTTTGTAGAAACATAGTAAGCATGCGTGGTTGTGGAAAATGACATCAAGAAGGGCCACGGTTTAGGTAGTAGTCGGATTATATCAGTTTATCTCAAAAACAGTGTTGGTAGCAAGAAAGACTGTGCACATTAACTTTCTTGCTAGTATGATTGTACTTACATACGTGGAAGATTTCTGCTTGCTTTTCATGCACCACTTAACAAATACTCTTGCTACTGTTATATGATGACTTTAAATTGTATAGTATATTTTTTATTTTAAATTTTATAGCATATTTTTTATTAAATTCACTATATTTTTGGGTTATAATCATGCTCTGTTGCTTATTTTTATGCCTTATTTATCAAATATTTCGAAATCTACATATTTCTTGATTTTTGATCAATTTTAGGTAAAAAGATATCATTATCATGAGTTTTCAAGCAATTTCGATGCGTAGACGAATTCTAATCATCAAGAGGAGTTTGCACACAAAATTTCAAGTCAAACCGGATTTTCCTGCGAAATTACAGTAGTGCTGTAATTAATTTTACGGCCATAATATGAGAATATGACACTATCGCAATGAATTTCACGACCGCAACCCGCAGAAGATTTTTTGGAAATTACGGCACTACCGTAATGAATTTTACTGTGCTGTGATTTCAGTCCAGATTTAGGCAAAGACTTCAAAGGATTGCGAAAGAATTACGGCACTGCCATAAGTATTTTTATGGTGCCGTAATTTTGGACAAATTTCCTACATAAACTTTCATGTACAATCAAGGAGATTACGGTATTACCGTGACAAATTTTATGATGCCGTAATTACAGACCATATACCTACAGAAACTTCAGAAGTAATTACAGCAGTACCGTAATTATCATCACGGTACCGTAATTTTGCGCCCAGTTGCCAAATTCTTCTGCCGAAAACTTAAAAAGATGATTTCTCGAGATTTAGGAGACCAATTGAAGATCCGAAAAAAGGGGGACACTCAGCATTAGCAAGGGAAGATTTTCAAAGCAAAAGGAACAATTTTCATTCACTCTCCAAGGAGAATTTGAGGGAATCACCGCCGCGCTAGGGTTCATCGCCGTTCATCATACAGACCACTTCCGGCCACGAAATTTGAAAGGAAGCTTCGCCTGAGGAAGGAGAACACACCACAAAAGTTTCAGAGTGAAAGGAGATCGATCAGAGGAGAAATCAATGAAAACGTGATCGCCTGCATTGTTCATCGCGACTTTGCTGCAAATTACGGGCTATAATTTTCATTATAGCCCTGTTTTGTAACTTTTACTCTTCTCTTTTAATTTTTGATCAATCTAAAATGATGTTTTAATGTAATCCTTCAATCATGCTAGCTTAAACTTTCTTTTGGGACAAAGGATATAATCCCCTTGATATTTCAATGACTAGATGATCTTTATTCCATCAAAATATTTTTCGTATGGTAATTTTACTTAAGAGATTAATGTCTTTAATCTTTTCTAGTTTCGATCATTAACATGCATTAGAGTTTTGTGTTATGGACTGAGAAAATGATACGCAAAACTTGGAACTCTAGAATTTATGGTAGGAGCTCATCGTAAGAGATTAGTTGTGTTCTTATCTTTAGATTTTAGAAGTTTAGTTCTTGTTGATGTTCTGATCTAGAAATTATTATTGTTTTAGACATGAAAATATGCTAGAGATAGATATTGGATTGTTTGGAAACCTTAAGTAAAACATGTGAAACTAAGGTATGATAATAGTTAGTTTTGCTTGAGATCTTGACATTGAGATAGAATTCACGAGAGTGATTCTTAATCTCTCTGTTAAAGTTTATTTATATTAAATATTGAATAGATCTTGCATGAGAGTGAGAATCGTTCTTTGTAAATTGATTGTGCGAGAGCGAGTTAATTTCTTTATTAAGTAAGCTATATCTTTACCATAACGAAAATAGATTGATGAATATTTAATTATATCTAGTCATAAATATTAAGGTGGATGAACCCCTAGTCCCAATTCTTTCTCTCTGATTTTTCGTATACCATTCGATCGTTTATTTTCATCATTCTCAATTTGTTTAGCTAGTGAGAATTCAATTCGTCGGTACTTAACAACGAGGTCTCTGTGGTTCGATATCTTAAATATTACTTCGAATATCCGTGCACTTGCGGACACAACAAGTTTTTGGCGCCGTTGCCGGGGACCTTAGTTTTGTTAATATTGATATAATTGATAATATTGCTAGACTAAGTTTTTTGTTTTTTTTTATTTTCTGTGATATATTCTGATTTTCTCTTATTTTCTGTAAATTCTGAAATTATTTGATCTTCTACTTGTTTATGCGCAGGACTCTTAGGTTAGGACCATTAATTCCTTTTGATCCTAAAATTAATAAAACTCTTAGATTGCGTAGGAAACTGAGATTTGTAGAAGAAAGAGAAGAAGAATCAATCATGGCTGAAAGAAGAACACTTAGAGATTATGCAGCCCCGAATACACAAGGAATTCGTTCCAATATAACTAGGCCTGCAATTGATGCAAACAATTTTGAGATTAAACCAGCTTTCCTGTCAATGATCCAACAGAATCAATTTGGAGGATCTCCTCTAGAAGATCCTAATCAACACTTATCTCTCTTTCTTGAATTTTGTGATACTATAAAAATTAATGGTGTATCTGATGATGCTCTTAGACTGAGATTGTTTCCTTTTTCCCTCAAGGACCGAGCAAAAGCATGGCTACATTCTCATCCGACTGGAACATTCACTACTTGGGAACGATTGCCAAATTCCTTCTTGCTGAAATACTTTCCACCCAGTAAGATGATTTAATTGAGAAATCAGATCACGGGCTTTGAACAGAGGGATGGCGAATCACTTAGTGAAGCATGAGAGCGCTTCAATGAGTTATAATGGAAGTGCCCTCACCATGGATTAGAAGATTGGGTTTTAATTCAAACTTTCTATAATGGTTTGCTTTATAGTACTCGCTTAACTGTTGATGTTGCTGCAAGAGGAGCACTGATGAAGAAGACCGTTGAAGATGCCTACGCGTTGATTGAAGAGATGGCGCTAAATCACAACTAGTGGACTGTTGAGAGAGGAGTGTTGTATCGTCCTCATCATGGTAAGAATGATGGTGATGGTTGGCGATCTCTGGCAGAAAAGGTAGATTCTTTGTATAATTGCTGACACCAAAATGTATAGTATATTTTGTATCATTTTATATATCTATTCATGCCAAATTGAAGATCTTTTGCTTATTTTTATGCTAAATTTATCAAATATTGCAAAATCTACTTCTGTTTTGGTTTTTCATGATTTTCAGGTAAAAAGACACTATTTTAAGGCATTTTCAAGCAAAATCAAAGACATGGAAGAGTTACCATCATCAAGAGGAGATCACCTGACAAATTTCATGCAAATCGAAGCAACTGACCAAAATACGGTAGGGCCATATTCTATATTATGGTACCGTATTTCCGTACGCTACCATAATATCATAGCACTGTCGTAATTTAGTGGATTTTCCAAACAGAAGATTTTGTGTAAAATATGGCACTACCGTAAAACTCAACACTGTTGTATTTTGGACCGCAATCAGAACAAAGTTAATTGCTAAAATTACGGCACTGCCATAAACCATTTTACGGGCCGTATTTGCTAGAGATTTTAGACTAGAGAACTCGACTTAAATTATGGCACAACTGTAATATCTTTCACGAGCCGTAATTTTGACTCAGGGTTCACAGAACTAAAATACGGTACTACTGTAAAATAAAACACGGCCGTATTTTCTACCTGGACGCGCGACATTTTCGGGCCCGATTCTTGCGCGGACCATATCTTTTGATCCAGAAGTCCAAATTGAGATCCAAAAGATGCTGCGAAATCATTGTAAAGAGGAGAAGACACACGAATTAAAAGCCCAAATTTTATCTTGGATCGAGGGAGCAATCGACAGAGAGGTGTTTAGGGTTTATCCTCGCGCCGAGAGGCGTGGAGGCCCACTCAGGCTGTGAAATTCATACTGAAGCTTTGCCTGGAGGAGAGGACAACACCCCAGAAGTTTCAGAGTAAAAGGAGTTCGATTGGAGGAGGAATCAACGAAAGAAGGGCCCGGGCACTGTTCACAGCGAGTTTTCTTAAACCCTCTTCTTCATTGATTTCTGACACTTTGATACTATGGCTTGTTGTATTTCTTCTTCCATGCAAACTTAAACATATTTGGGACATGGGGTGTAATCCCCTTTGATTTCTTAATGATTAGATAACTTTTTATCTTCGTCAGAATAGTTTTATGATGATAATTTTACTTATGTGAATAATTGCACTTTGATTCTCCATAGATTGATGTTATTATTTATGTTTTAGAGTTCTCGCAATAAGGACCGAAAGGTGACTTGCTTGAGAATTTGGAACCCTAGAATTGCATGTTAGGAACTTTCTGTAAGAAATTAGGTTAGTTCTTAATTATTTGATTTTAGTGATCTTATTGCCATGATAGATAATTTGAATCTAGGATTGAGTTATTGTGTCAAACGTGGAGATCTTGCATGAAAGTGAAGATCGGAACATTGGAAAACCATAAGTAGAACTTGTGTTGAGTCTCGGATGCACGAAAGTGATCTTTGAGATTCCACTCGAGACAATCAACTTAGAATTCAGATGCACGAAAGTGATATTTGAGTTCTTTGATTGATGATTTACTTATCTTTAGCATTGGGATAGATCTTGCGCAAAAGCAAGGATTGATCCCTGCATGATTGTCTGCACAAAAGTGAGATGATCCCTTTATGAAGTAAATTAAGTCTTTATCATGATAAGATTAGTTTGACAACCTTTTATTTATGTCTAGTCATTCAAATTAAGGTGGATGAAACCCTAGTCCCAATGTTTCTCTCTGATTATCTCTTTAGCATATTCTTTGCATAGTTACTTCTATTAAATTTGGTTCGCTTAGCTAGTGAGAAAATAATTATTTGGTACTTAACACATAGGTCTCTGTGGGTTCGATATCTTTCTTTATTACTTCGAGTATCCGTGCACTTGCAGAGATAACAACAAGTGCGGTAACTCAACAAGTTTTTGGAGCCGTATCAGGGGGTGACAAGTCCCTGTGCGCCATACAATAAGTTTTGGCTGCAACTTCAGAAATAAATTTTGTTTACCTACTTGTTGGGATACAACAGTAATCGTTTTGATTCTTTTCAAATGCAAACTGTTGCAGTTTCTTCTGTTACTTGTGATGTATGTGGGAGTCATGGACATTATGCTGAAGAGTATATTTGATCAGGGTAGTGAGCAAATAAATGCAGCAGGGGGTTACAATCAAGGTAGAAATAATGAGTCTGTTAGTGTATATGCCCTAGGACCTAGTTTTGGTCAACTTATGTACTACTTGACATTGATATTTATATATCATTCTGGCATTGTCGTTATCATTGTTTGACTACACCTGCGATTGTGTACTTACATGATAATGTCCCTGGAGACAGATTGGATCTGTGCTCAAATAATTGTCCCCAGTCGATGTACCTGAGTGGATATGGGACAGCTCTGGTACTTGAGAGACTGGTATGTGGGCTGGTTAGGCACGTGGTGCTAACGCAGACACATGGGTATATCATTGGAGGATATACTGGATAGACCCGCTATGAGGCTATGACTTGGTGTCATGAGTTATCCTCATAAGTGACAGGAGATGCATTGATCCCTTGACTTGAGGTCATTGATCATTCTATATGGTTAGGGACTTGCTTTGATACAACCTAACACCTTGCCGTAGCTGGGAGGTCATAACAGTTGTTATTGAGCATGTCACGAACCATATGAGAAGATCAATGGACAGACATAGGATTTGCCCCTTCTCTAAGGAAGTATGATATCCATGGAGCTCCTTTATGGTTCTATGACTGAGAGTGTATGGCCATACCCAGGTGAGAACCTGTTTTAGTCAAAGCCATGTGATTGGATGAAAACAAGTGGTGACACACTTGTCCAATCGGATATCAGTACGGCAAAGAGACTGTAATGCATCTGTACCTAGTTGCAATGATGGGGATGTCGATGTCGATATCCATTCCAACGACCTAGGTAGCAGCGATGCACTGCTAGGTGCCACTCACTGCTTGTGATGACCTCTGGTCAGCACTGCCAGCCTCAGAGGAACCTACAGGTAGGGGTGGCAATTCGTGTTTCACGTGTCATAACGTGTCGTGTCATACTTGACACGTGACACGATTGTGCTTGACACGAACACGACCCGTTTATGTATACGTGTCAATATACGAAACACACACACGACCCGCTTATTTCACAGGTGACACGACACGACACGATTAACACGTTTAATAAATAGGTCGTGTCACATAACACGACACGACACGGCACGATTGACACGATTTATAATATAAAGTTATTAGATGACACAACACGACACGATTGACACGACACGACATGAATAACCTATTTAACTCACTATATTAAAATTATCTATAAATTATTAATTTTATATAATATATATTATATATGGGTTAGACGGGTCAACCCGCGACACAACACGACACGACACGAATTTTAGCGTGTCATAAACGGGTCGACACGATAATGACACGAAACACGATTATGTTAAACCCAAACCCGCGAAAACTCGTGTCGTGTCGTGTCGTGATGGCGGGTCGTATAATTTTTTGCCAGGCCTACCTACAGGGTCGCACACCTTGATACTTGAGTTCTCGTATTGATCGGGAAGCCTTATGATCGAGTTATTGGATAACTCGGATCTAATTGGGAGATTTCATCAGCGCCAATGGGCCTGATGAGATGGAAGAATGTTATTGGAGCCAAACTTCATTTTTGGCAGGTTGACCCGTATTTGACCATGGTTGGTCACATTTGGATTAGGGTTGCATTGGATTGGATCCAAGTGCTTAATCAACCCATGTAATGAAGTTTGGGCTAGCTCATTATCCAATGAGGCCCAATGACAAGTTCTCATGAAGAGATGAGAGGCTAAAAGGGTATAATGGGGAGAAACATGAACCATTAGGCGCCTAGGGGCATAATGGGGTCATGTTGGCGCCTTTGCTTCATTATGGAAGTAAAGGGCGCCTCCCCTCTCTTGCTAGGATGGAATGAATGCCTTTATGGCATTGCTTGAGGCGCAAGGCAAGGCCTTGGCGCACAAGGAAAGGCGTGGGAACAAAAGGAAAGGTTGAATGAGAATTATGGAAATGTCTTGGAGACTTTCCTTGTCTCAAACCTCCTCATCCTAGCCCTACACTTGTCATGATCCTAGCCATTACCCTAACCGCCTCTTGCCCTATAAATGTGACCCTAGTCGCCCCCTCTTGCGTGTAACCAATCCTTGAAGGCGTGAACACAAGGAGAGGGGCGAGTGCTTGGAGCAAGGGCGCATCTTCCATAACCGCAAGCCTCTCCCTCCTTTCCTCTTGGCGCAAAGATATCTAGGGCTTGGCGGCTTGGGTAGTTTTCCCTCTTCACTTGGCGCATCTATTTCTCTAGGTGGCGCAAGAGAAGTAAAACATCTTCCTAAGGCTTGGATCTTCTTCCCGAGGCTAGCACCGGGCGTGGAAGAAGAGAACTCAAGAGATCCGTGTGTGCGAGACTGCAGAGGGCGCACACTTGGACGCCTACATCGGCATCGCTCTATATTGCTCCTAAGGTACTTACTAACTCATCGTGTCGACTCCCTTGCTTGCGATCTTCACTGGGTTTTTGGGACCGGCCTGTTTCGGGGACATTCTTCCGCTGCGTAAAATGTATGTCTACAACTCTGAAAATTGTAAAATGTCCCCAAGGTTTCCCAACAGTGGTATCAGAGCGACTTGCAAGACTCGAACGATGTTTTATGCTTTTCTTCCATGCTCACATGCCATATCTCTATTTTCGTAAATAGCATGATGCATGGCAAACGATTTTTCTAAAAGTAGAAAAAATTAGGGTTTCTTGTTTCTATCATCCTCTCAATCTCTTTTGGATTTTTGGACTATTTTTCTTGTTTGATTTAAAGATCAAAGGCGCACGTAATTTTGTCAAGTAGGACGGGCATTGTGTCTTCGGACTGGCCAAGTCTCTTGATCTGACAAAATTGCCAGCCGAAAGGATCTCTGAAATCATCATGAAAAATAAATCGCAATAAACCAAAGGATTTGTGAGAAGAAGATGAGAAAAAGAAACTGGTTTTATGAAAAAGTAAAATTTCAGATTTTATGTTTTTCATGAGCATGTAGAATTGCCTGAGTAAATACCTTGATTGTGCATGATGTTGTGATCATTAGTCAAGCCCCCTTTGCATGCCTGCAATGTATCCTCGTGAGGCCTGCGTGCCGCTTTTTCTTTTTGCTTTTGACTGAGAAGAAGATTAGGGTGGCGCATGTACTTGGAGCTTAGCGCATGCATACCTTGGATGGTGTTGCAACAAGCAAGAGGCGCAAACCTGCTTAGTGGCGCAAGACCATGGCATTGGCCGAACCTATGGGAACTTCGAAAGTATTCCTCTACGGTTTGAGAGCTAAACCATGAGAGAAGGACCTTGGAGCCAACCTTGAAGTTCAAGCTAGAGGTCGGCTAGGCTAAGTCTAGTTTTTGGGGCTTGAGTTCTAGGACAAGAATTGAACCTATTTCATGGCATGGATTGGTTCAATGTCTTGTATAGGATATGATCACATCATCCTTTACTGCTTTTATTATTATCTGCAGAAGCATGCCTGAAATGTTTTACCGTTATGTTATCACTATAGGATTGCATGCCTGTAATGATAGACATAAGATAAAACTGAGATGATGAGACCTTAAACAAAACCCTCAATTAAAATATCAAGTCTGGTAGCCTTCTAACGCATAGCCCTCACTAAGCTATCGATCAGTGGAGTTGTGAATTGTTTCCCACCCTCGTGGGACACACCCACTTATTTTTAGAAAGTGCGTGGTGGCAATGGTTTCCCCAGTCCAGTTTTAACCTGGGCGTGCCTTCGCAAGGAAACTCGTTGGCCCTGGGCATAACGGTTAGGAATGGACTTGACTAGAAGTTTACATGTGCTGGGCACATGGTGAAAGTCTAGAGGCATTGTTGAGAGGTAAAGGTTTCATGTTGTATCCAGCCCTCGCTGGACATGAAATGCCCAGACTGTCTCAACAAGGGGAGTTGCTTGGAGCAACCGGCCAACGCCCCCACCTTAGGAAACATGGGTTACTTTGTGCATCTCATCCCACCCTCGTGGGACGCAAAGCCTCATGTGAAATAAGGATCCCATCTCACTAGGAAGTCTTAAACTTCCCGATTGACTTTGTGGGTTGTCAATGCAAATTTAAAATAGTGAGAGCAGAAATCATTTAAAACAAGTCCAGTTTAAATGATTCGAAGTAGTACTAATCTGTTCTTCTTGGGTGTTGTAGAACAATGGCTACGAACACTGGCGGATTATCACTGCGATCACTCCTTGATAAGGATAAGTTAGTTGAAACTAACTTTATGGACTGGCATCGGAATTTGAGGATAGTCCTCAAGCTCGAGAAGAAGCTGTATGTCCTTGAACAGCCTCTTCCTGCGGCTCCTCCGCCTAATGCCCGAACGGCAGACAGAGATGCTTATAGAAAGCATCAGGATGACTCTTTGGAGGTTGCATGTCTTATGCTAGCTAGTATGGCACCTGAATTGCAGGTGCAATATGAGGAGCAGAACGCTTTTCAGATGATTACTCGTCTGAAACAGATGTTCGAGCTCAGGCTAGAACTGAGAGATTTGACACAGCCAAAGCAGTCTTTCGGTGCAAGTTGTCTGAAGGTGCACCAGTGAGACCCCATGTTCTCAAACTCATTGGGAATGTGGATCATCTCAGGAGACTGGGACACACCATAGACAACGAGCTGGTTGTGGATCTTATTCTTCATTCCCTGCCCCCTAGCTTCAGTCCGTTTATCATTAACTTCAATATGAACCAGATTGAGTGCACACGGGAGGAATTGATGAATATGCTCCAAACAGCCGAGCGAGAGATGGGTAAGACCAAACCCAATTCTGTTCTTTTGGTCCCTGCGACCAAGAAGATAAAGAAGAAGGGTAAGGCACGTGCTAAGAGCAGTGCCAGAGGTCCTACCAAAGCACTGAAGAAAAAGGCGAAGAAGTCAAAGGAACAGAGGTGTTTTCACTGTGGCGAGCAGGGCCACTGGAGAAGGGACTGCAAGCAGCTTCAGAATGAGGAGAAGAAAGGCTTGGCCTTAACTTCTAGCTCAGGTATCTATGTTACAGAAGTCAATCTTTCTACTTCTATGTCATGGGTATTGGATACCGCATGTGGAGCTCATATTTGTACAAATATGCAGGGGCTCAAGAAAAGTAGATTAGTGCGGCTTGGAGAGATTGACCTACGCGTTGGAAATGGGGCACAGGTTGCTGCTGTTGCTGTAGACGTTTTGACTCTCTCCTTGCCTTCTAGACTTCAATTAGAACTAAATAATTTCTTTTGTGTACCTTCGTTAACAAAGAACATTGTATCCATTCCTTGCTTGGCAAGGAAAGGATTTAAATTTGAAATAAATAAGAACTCCTATTCTTTTTCATTTGCAAATATGTTCTATGGGAAGGGTACTTTATGCAATGGTCTGTATATCTTGGATATGGAAAGTTCTATTTGTAACATAAGCAATAAAAGGACCAAACTGAGTGGTTCAGTTGGTGCTTTCCTATGGCACTGTCGATTAGCCCATATAAACAAGAATCGCATCCAACAACTCCATGCAAATGGATTGTTAGATTCAAGTTCCTTGGAGGAATTTGATACTTGTGAACCTTGTTTATTAGGGAAGATGACAAAGGCGCCCTTCACCAAGATTGGTGAGAGGGCAGAAGGTTTATTGGATCTCATACATACTGATGTATGTGGGCCCTTCAATAAACAAGCCAGAGGAGGGTACAACTACTTCATTACCTTCACTGATGACTTCAGTAGGTATGGTTATGTCTACTTAATGAGACATAAATCTGAATCCTTTGAGAAATTCAAGGAGTTTAAGAATGAAGTAGAGAACCAGCTTGGAAGATCCATTAAAGCTCTTCGATCAGATCGAGGTGGAGAATACCTGAGTGGTGAGTTCTTTGACTATCTGAGAGAGTGTGGGATCATATCCCAACTCACTCCTCCTGGAACACCTCAATGGAATGGTGTGTCTGAAAGGAGAAATCGAACTTTATTGGATATGGTTCGATCCATGATGAGTCATGCAACTCTACCTTCATCATTCTGGGGGCATGCACTAGAAACAGCTTCTCTGATACTGAATAATGTTCCATCTAAGAGTGTCTCCAAAATACCATACGAGGTGTGGAGTGGGAGACGCCCTAATCTCACGTTTATCAGGATCTGGGGATGTGAGGCTTATGTCAAACATCAGGATTCTAGCAAGCTAGAACCTAGATCTGATAAGTGTGTGTTTGTGGGGTATCCTAAGGAAACTAAAGGATACTACTTCTATGTCCCAACCGAGAACAAAGTTTTTGTTGCTCGAGGTGCTGTCTTTCTAGAGAAAGAATTTCTTATGAAAGAAGTTAGTGGGAGGAAGTTTGACTTGGATGAGGTCCAAGTGCAAGCACAAGACAAAGAGATGGAATCTGGGCCACCTGCACCGGTTGCTAGGCAACCTGAGGCTCAGACACAGGTTCCGCGTAGGTCTGGGAGAATTCGTCGTGCACCTGAAAGGTATGGGTCGGTACTGACCCAACACGATGGGATCTTCATCATTGAGGATGAACCTAGAACCTATGATGAGGCGGTCAGTGGACCGGACTCCGAGAAATGGCTTGACGCCATGCGATCCGAGATGGATTCCATGTCGGCTAACCAAGTCTGGGATTTGGTTGAGCTGCCTGATGGGGTAAAACCCATAGGGTGTAAATGGGTCTTCAAGAAGAAGACAGACATGGATGGCAAAATAGTTACCTATAAGGGTAGACTAGTGGCTAAAGGATTTAAACAAGTCCACGGGGTGGACTATGATGAAACCTTCTCGCCGGTTGCCATGATTAAATCCATTCGGATTCTGCTTGCTATAGCTGCATATCATGACTATGAGATATGGTAGATGGATGTGAAGACAGCGTTCCTTAACGGGAAGCTGACTGAGGATGTGTATATGTCACAACCTGATGGCTTCATCCATCCTGCAGAGGCTAATAAGGTCTGCAGGCTAAAGAGGTCAATTTATGGATTAAAACAAACATCTCAAAGTTGGAATCTTCGATTTGATGAGGCCGTGAGAGATTATGGCTTTATCAAAAGCGAAGATGACGCCTGTGTATACAGAAAATTCAGTGGGAGCTTGGTGATTTTTCTGGTCTTGTATGTTGATGACATACTGCTCATCGGAAACGACATCCCTAGTCTTCAAGCTGTGAAGACATGGTTGGGGAAGTGTTTCGAGATGAAAGACTTAGGGGAGGCCGCCTATATTCTAGGCGTGAGGATCTACCGGGATAGATCCAAGAGGCTTTTGGCCCTTAGCCAAAGTACTTACATTGATAAGATACTGGAGAGGTTCTACATGGAGCAATCCAAGAAAGGATACCTTCCAGTGAGACATGGCCTTACTCTCTCAAAGAGCCAGTGACCTACAACACAGGCTGAGAGGGATGACATGAGTCGAATTCCTTATGCTTCGGCAGTAGGATCGATCATGTATGCAATGTTATGTACTAGACCAGATGTAGCATATGCTGTAAGCATAACCAGCCGATACCAATCCAATCCAGGTCTACAGCACTGGGTGGCTGTAAAGAACATCCTAAAGTATCTGAGAAGAACTAAGGATTTGTTCTTGGTCTATGGGGGACAGGAAGAGCTCAGTATGCAGGGCTATACTAACGCATCGTTCCAGTCTGACCCTGACGACTTTAGATCGCAGGCCGGCTATATGTTCAAGATAAATGGAGGCGCTGTATGTTGGAAGAGCTTCAAGCAATCCACCATAGCAGATTCTACAACCGAAGCTGAGTATGTGGCTGCTTCTGAGGCAGCCAAGGAAGCTGTTTGGATAAGGAAGTTCTTATGTGATCTTCAAGTGGTACCTAGTGCAATGGATCCCATTGAACTCTACTGTGACAACAATGGAGCAATTGCACAAGCCAAGGAACCACGGTCTCATCAAAGATCCAAACACATACTCAGAAGATTTCACCTGATTAGAGAGATCATTGACAGAGGTGATGTCAAGATTAGCAGAGTAGACACAGAGAACAATCTGGCAGACCCATTGACCAAGGCTTTGGCGCAGCAGAAGCATGATGGTCACGCTAGAGATATGGGGTTGAGATTCCTCAACTTCTAGGTCTTAGTGCAAGTGGGAGATTGTTAGTGTATATGCCCTAGGACCTTGTTTTGGTCAACTTATGTACTACTTGACATTGATATTTATATATCATTCTGGCATTGTCGTTATCATTGTTTGACTACACCTGCGATTGTGTACTTACATGATAATGTCCCTGGAGACAGATTGGATCTGTGCTCAAATAATTGTCCCCAGTCGATGTACCTGAGTGGATATGGAACAGCTCTGGTACTTGAGAGACTAGTATGTGGGCTGGTTAGGCACGTGGTGCTAACGCAGACACATGGGTATATCATTGGAGGATATACTGGATAGACCCGCTATGAGGCTATGACTTGGTGTCATGAGTTATCCTCATAAGTGACAGGAGATGCATTGATCCCTTGACTTGAGGTCATTGATCATTCTATATGGTTAGGGACTTGCTTTGATACAACCTAACACCTTGCCGTAGCTGGGAGGTCATAACGGTTGTTATTGAGCATGTCACGACCCATATGAGAAGATCAATGGACAGACATAGGATTTGCCCCTTCTCTAAGGAAGTATGATATCCATGGAGCTCCTTTATGGTTCTATGACTGAGAGTGTATGGCCATACCCAGGTGAGAACCTGTTTTAGTCATAGCCATGTGATTGGATGAAAACAAGAGGTGACACACTTGTCCAATCGGATATCAGTACGGCAAAGAGACTGTAATGCATCTGTACCTAGTTGCGATGATGGGGATGTCGATGTCGATATCCATTCCAACAACCTGGGTAGCAGCGATGCACTGCTAGGTGCCACTCACTGCTTGTGATGACCTCTGGTCAGCACTGCCAGCGTCAGAGGAACCTACAGGGTCGCACACCTTGATACTTGAGTTCTCGTATTGATCGGGAAGCCTTATGATCGAGTTATTGGATAACTCGGATCTAATTGGGAGATTTCATCAGCGCCAATGGGCCTGATGAGATGGAAGAATGTTATTGGAGCCAAACTTCATTTTTGGCAGGTTGACCCGTATTTGACCATGGTTGGTCACATTTGGATTAGGGTTGCATTGGATTGGATCCAAGTGCTTAATCAACCCATGTAATAAAGTTTGGGCTAGCTCATTATCCAATGAGGCCCAATGACAAGTTCTCATGAAGAGATGAGAGGCTAAAAGGGTATAATGGGGAGAAACATGAACCATTAGGCGCCTAGGGGCATAATGGGGTCATGTTGGCGCCTTTGCTTCATTATGGAAGTAAAGGGCGCCTCCCCTCTCTTGCTAGGATGGAATGAATGCCTTTATGGCATTGCTTGAGGCGCAAGGCAAGGCCTTGGCGCACAAGGAAAGGCGTGGGAACAAAAGGAAAGGTTGAATGAGAATTATGGAAATGTCTTGGAGACTTTCCTTGTCTCAAACCTCCTCATCCTAGCCCTACACTTGTCATGATCCTAGCCATTACCCTAACCGCCTCTTGCCCTATAAATGTGACCCTAGTCGCCCCCTCTTGCGTGTAACCAATCCTTGAAGGCGTGAACACAAGGAGAGGGGCGAGTGCTTGGAGCAAGGGCGCATCTTCCATAACCGCAAGCCTCTCCCTCCTTTCCTCTTGGCGCAAAGATATCTAGGGCTTGGCGGCTTGGGTAGTTTTCCCTCTTCACTTGGCGCATCTATTTCTCTAGGTGGCGCAAGAGAAGTAAAACATCTTCCTAAGGCTTGGATCTTCTTCCCGAGGCTAGCACCGGGCGTGGAAGAAGAGAACTCAAGAGATCCGTGTGTGCGAGACTGCAGAGGGCGCACACTTGGACGCCTACATCGGCATCGCTCTATATTGCTCCTAAGGTACTTACTAACTCATCGTGTCGACTCCCTTGCTTGCGATCTTCACTGGGTTTTTGGGACCGGCCTGTTTCGGGGACATTCTTCCGCTGCGTAAAATGTATGTCTACAACTCTGAAAATTGTAAAATGTCCCCAAGGTTTCCCAACAAATAAAAGAATTATGGTTAGAAGAACCTGGAGGCGATCCTAATTGATCTGTCTTTAGGCAAATTTTTGTCCCTCGCGCGGGATTTGATCGGTATTTCACCTCGAAGATTCAACCAGTATTCTGGTACTGCTGGTGCATCGGTGTAGCGGTTGTTGTTGGGTAACCCCGGGGACATTTTACAATTTTCAGAGTTATAGACATACATTTTTCGCAGCGGAAGAATGTCCCTGAAACAGGCCGGTCCCAAAATCCCAGTGAAGATCGCAAGCAAGGGAGTCGACACGATGAGTTAGTAAGTACCTTAGGAGCAATATAGAGCGATGCCGATGTAGGCGTCCAAGTGTTCGCCCTCTGCAGTCTCGCACACACGGATCTCTTGAGTTCTCTTCTTCCACGCCCGGTGCTAGCCTCGGGAAGAAGATCCAAGCCTTAGGGAGATACTCTACCTCACTTGCGCCACCTAGAGAAAAGATGCGCCAAGTGAAGAGGGAAACTATCCAAGCCGCCAAGCCCTAGATCTCCTTGCGCCAAGAGGAAAGGAGGAAGAGGCTTGCGGTTATGGAAGAAAGAAGATGCGCCCTTGCTCCAAGCACTCGCCCCTCTTCTTGTGTTCACGCCTTCAAGGATTGATCACTCTCAAGAGGGGGTGACTAGGGTCACATTTATAGGGCAAGAGGCGGTTAGGATAATGGCTAGGATCATGACAAGTGTAGGGCTAGGATGAGGAGGTTTGAGACAAGGAAAGTCTCCAAGACATTTCCATAATTCTCATTCAACCTTTCCTTTTGTTCCCACGCCTTTCCTTGTGCGCCAATGCCTTGCCTTGCGCTTCAAGCAATGCCATAGAGGCATTCATTTCATCCTAGCAAGAGAGGGGAGGCGCCATTTACTTCCATAATGGAGCAAAGGCGCCAACATGACCCCATTATGCCCCTAGGCGCCTAATGGTTCATGTTTCTCCCCATTATACCCTTTTAGCCTCTCATCTCTTCATGAGAACTTGTCATTGGGCCTCATTGGATAATGAGCTAGCCCAAACTTCATTACATGGGTTGATTAAGCACTTGGATCCAATCCAATGCAACCCTAATCCAAATGTGACCAACCATGGTCAAATACGGGTCAACCTGCCATAAATGATGTTTGACTCCAATAACATTCTTCCATCTCATCAGGCCCATTGGCGCTGATGAAATCTCCCAACTAGATCTGAGTTATCCAATAACTCGATCATAAGGCTTCCCGATCAATACGAGAACTCAAGTATCAAGGTGTGCGACCCTATAGGTTCCTCTGACGCTGGCAGTGCTGACCAGAGGTCATCACAAGCAGTGAGTGGCACCTAGCAGTGCATCGCTGCTACCCAGGTCATTGGAATGGATATCGACATCGACATCCCCATCATCGCAACTAGGTACAGATGCATTACAGTCTCTTTGCCGTACTGATATCCGATTGGACAAGTGTGTCACCACTTGTTTTCATCCAATCACATGGCTATGACTAAAATAGGTTCTCACCTGGGTATGGCCATACACTCTCAGTCATAGAACCATCTAGGAGCTCCATGGATATCATACTTCCTTAGGGAAGGGGCAAATCCTATGTTTGTCCATTGATCTTCTCATATAGGTCGTGACATGCTCAATAACAACCGTTATGACCTCCCAGCTACGGCAAGGTGTTAGGTTGTATCAAAGCAAGTCCCTAACCATATAGAATGATCAATAACCTCAAGTCAAGGGATCAATGCATCTCCTGTCACTTATGAGGATAACTCATGACACCAAGTCATAGCCTCTTAGCGGGTCTATCCAGTATATCCTCCAATGATATACCCATGTGTCTGCGTTAGCATCACGTGCCTAACCAGCCCACATACCAGTCTCTCAAGTACCAGAGCTGTCCCATATCCACTCAGGTATATCGACTGGGGACAATTATTTGAGCACAGATCCAATCTGTCTCCAGGGACATTATCATGTAAGTACACAATCGCAGATGTAGACAAACAATGATAACGACAATGCCAGAATGATATATAAATATCAATGTCAAATAGTACATAAGTTGACCAAAACTAGGTCCTAGGGCATATACACCAACAATCTCCCACTTGCACTAAGACCTAGAAGTTGAGGAATCTCAACCCCATATCTCTAGCGTGACCATCATGCTTCTGCAGCGCCAAAGCCTTGGTCAATGGGTCTGCCAGATTGTTCTCTGTGTCTACTCTGCTAATCTTAACATCACCTCTGTCAATGATCTCTCTGATCAGGTGAAATCTTCTAAGTATGTGTTTGGATCTTTGATGAGACCGTAGTTCCTTGGCTTGTGCAATTGCTCAATTGTTGTCACAGTAGAGTTCAATGGGATCCATTGCACTAGGCACCACTTGAAGATCACATAAGAACTTCCTTATCCAAACAGCTTCCTTGGCTGCCTCAGAAGCAGCCACATACTCAGCTTCGGTTATAGAATCTGCTATGGTGGATTGCTTGAAGCTCTTCCAGCATACAGCGCCTCCATTTATCTTGAACACATAGCCGGCCTGCGATCTAAAGTCATCGGGGTCAGACTGGAACGATGCATCAGTATAGCCCTGCATACTGAGCTCTTCCTGTCCCCCATAGACCAAGAACAGATCCTTAGTTCTTTTCAGATGCTTTAGGATGTTCTTTACAACCACCCAATGCTGCAGACCTGGATTGGATTGGTATCGGCTGGTTATGCTCACAGCATATGCTACATCTGGTCTAGTACATAACATTGCATACATGATCGATCCTACTGCCGAAGCATAAGGAATTCGACTCATATCATCCCTCTCAACCTGTGTTGTAGGACACTGGCTCTTTGAGAGAATAAGGTCATGTCTCACTGGAAGGTATCCTTTCTTGGATTGCTCCATGTAGAACCTCTCCAGTACCTTATCAATGTAAGTACTTTGACTAAGGGCCAGAAGCCTCTTGGATCTATCCCGGTAGATCCTCACGCCTAGAATATAGGCGGCCTCCCCTAAGTCTTTCATCTCGAAACACTTCCCCAACCATGTCTTCACAGCTTGAAGACTAGGGATGTCGTTTCCGATGAGCAGTATGTCATCAACATACAAGACCAGAAAAATCACCAAGCTCCCACTGAATTTTCTGTATACACAGACGTCATCTTCACTTTTGATAAAGCCATAATCTCTCACGGCCTCATCAAATCGAAGATTCCAACTTCGAGATGCTTGTTTTAATCCATAAATGGACCTCTTTAGCCTGCAGACCTTATTAGCCTCTGCAGGATGGATGAAGCCATCAGGTTGTGACATATACATATCCTCAGTCAGCTTCCCGTTAAGGAACGCTGTCTTCACATCCATCTGCCATATCTCATAGTCATGATATGCAGCTACAGCAAGCAGAATCCGAATGGATTTAATCATGGCAACCGGCGAGAAGGTTTTATCATAGTCCACCCCGTGGACTTGTTTAAATCCTTTAGCCTCTAGTCTACCCTTATAGGTAACTATTTTGCCATCCATGTCTGTCTTCTTTTTGAAGACCCATTTACACCCTATGGGTTTTACCCCATCAGGCAGCTCAACCAAATCCCAGACTTGGTTAGCCGACATGGAATCCATCTCGGATCGCATGGCGTCAAGCCATTTCTCGGAGTCCGGTCCACTGACCGCCTCATCATAGGTTCTAGGTTCATCCTCAATGATGAAGATCCCATCGTGTTGGGTCGGTAGCGACCCATACCTTTCAGGTGCACGACGAATTCTCCCAGACCTACGCGGGACCTGTGTCTGAGCCTCAGGTTGCCTAGCAACCGGTACAGGTGGCTCAGATTCCATCTCTTTGTCTTGTGCTTGCACTTGGACCTCATCCAAGTCAAACTTCCTCCCACTAACTTCTTTCATAAGAAATTCTTTCTCTAGAAAGACAGCACCTCGAGCAACAAAAACTTTGTTCTCGGTTGGGACATAGAAGTAGTATCCTTTAGTTTCCTTAGGATACCCCCACAAACACACACTTATCAGATCTAGGTTCTAGCTTGCTAGAATCCTGACGTTTGACATAAGCCTCACATCCCCAGATCCTGATAAACATGAGATTAGGGCGTCTCCCACTCCACACCTCGTATGGTATTTTGGAGACACTCTTAGATGGAACATTATTCAGTATCAGAGAAGCTGTTTCTAGTGCATGCCCCCAGAATGATGAAGGTAGAGTTGCATGACTCATCATGGATCGAACCATATCCAATAAAGTTCGATTTCTCCTTTCAGACACACCATTCCATTGAGGTGTTCCAGGAGGAGTGAGTTGGGATATGATCCCACACTCTCTCAGATAGTCAAAGAACTCACCACTCAGGTATTCTCCACCTCGATCTGATCGAAGAGCTTTAATGGATCTTCCAAGCTGGTTCTCTACTTCATTCTTAAACTCCTTGAATTTCTCAAAGGATTCAGATTTATGTCTCATTAAGTAGACATAACCATACCTACTGAAGTCATCAGTGAAGGTAATGAAGTAGTTGTACCCTCCTCTGGCTTGTTTATTGAAGGGCCCACATACATCAGTATGTATGAGATCCAATAAACCTTCTGCCCTCTCACCAATCTTGGTGAAGGGTGCCTTTGTCATCTTCCCTAATAAACAAGGTTCACAAGTATCAAATTCCTCCAAGGAACTCGAATTTAACAATCCATTTGCATGGAGTTGTTGGATGCGATTCTTGTTTATATGGGCTAATCGGCAGTGCCATAGGAAAGCACCAACTGAACCACTCAGTTTGGTCCTTTTATTGCTTATGTTACAAATAGAACTTTCCATATCCAAGATATATAGACCATTGCATAAAGTACCCTTCCCATAGAACATATTTGCAAATAAAAAAGAACAGGAGTTCTTATTTATTTCAAATTTAAATCATTTCCTTGCCAAGCAAGGAATGGATACAATGTTCTTTGTTAGCGAAGGTACACAAAAGCAATTGACTAGTTCTAATTGAAGTCCAGAAGGCAAGGAGAGAGTCAAAACGCCTACAACAACAGCAGCAACCTGTGCCCCGTTTCCAACGCGTAGGTCAATCTCTCCAAGCTGCACCGATCTACTTTTCTTGAGCCCCTGCATATTTGTACAAATATGAGCACCACATGCGGTATCCAATACCCATGACATAGAAGTAGAAAGATTGACTTCTGTAACATAGATACCTGAGCATGAAGACGAAGCCTTGCCTCTCTTCTTCTCATTCTGAAGTCGTACTATGTCCTTTATCATGTGAGGTGGTCCTCCACATGAGTAGCACTTATTATTCCTGACTCTTTCCATCTTTGTTTTCAATGTATTAGTTAAGCCTTTGGGCTCAACATACTGAATGTTTACTTTAGGAGGGTTGAGCTCAACCAATGCATCAAAGAGCTGCCTTATGTTAGAAATAATTTCAAAGGCACTCTTAGATTCATATTGCCCTCTTAGCTTGGGCGACATGTTGGTTAGCATCAATTGTGCAATCTCCAAAGTATCAGCTTGATGCTTATCATAAGCATCCTTCTCAGCCGCCGAGGCCAAGCATGGAAGTGGTTCAGGAATTGGCTTCTCAAGGACATATAGCTTCGTCTCGAGCTTGAGCACAATTCTCAAGTTCATATACCAACCCTTTAAGTTGGATCCAATCAACTTATCCCTTTCCAGGGTAGATCGCAGTGACCATCTGCCATTGTTCACAGCCATTGTTCTACAACAACCAAGAAACAGCAGATTAGTAATACTTCGAGTCATTTAAACTGGACTTGTTTTAAATGACCATGGCTCCCACTATTTTAAACTCAAAACCCATAAAGTCAATCGGGAAGTCAAAAACTTCCTAGTGAGATGGGATCCTTATTTCACATGAGGCTTCGCGTCCCACGAGGGTGGGATGAGATGCACAAAGTAACCCATGCTTCCTAAGGTGGGCGCGCCGGCCAGTTGCTCCAAGCAACTCCCCTTGTTGAGACAGTCTGGGCATTTCATGTCCAGCGAGGGCTGGTTACAACATGAAACCTTTACCTCTCAACGATGCCTCTAGACTTTCACCATGCGCCCAGCACATGTGAACTTCTAGTCAAGTCCATTCCTAACCGTTATTCCCAGGGCCAACGAGTTTCCTTGCGAAGGCACGTCCAGGTTAAAACTGGACTGGGGAAACCATTGCCACCACGCACTTTCTAAAGATAAGTGGGTGTGTCCCACGAGGGTGGGAAATAATTCACAACTCCACTGATCGATAGCTTAGTGAGGGCTACGGGTTAGAAGGCTGCCAGACTTGATATTTTAATTGAGGGTTTTTGTTTAAGGTCTCATTATCTCAGTTTTATCTTATGTCTATCATTACAGGCATGCAATCCTATAGTGATAACATAACGGTAAAACATTTCAGGCATGCTTCTGCAGATAATAATAAAAGCAGTAAAGGATGATGTGATCATATCCTATACAAGACATTGAACCAATCCATGCCATGAAATAGGTTCAACTCTTGTCCTAGAACTCAAGCCCCAAAAACTAGACCTAGCCTAGCCGACCTCTAGCTTGAACTTCAAGGTTGGCTCCAAGGTCCTTCTCTCATGGTTTAGCTCTCAAACCCTAGAGGTACATTTTAAAAGTTCCCCATAGGTTCGGCCAATGCCATGGTCTTCCTTCAAGGAAGGTGCGCCACCATGCAAGGGGCCAAGGTTCCTTGTGCCACCAAGCAACCAAGCACCAGCTTGCATGCGCCACCTTGCATGCTTGCGCCATCAAGCAAGATGCGAGCATCAAGGTCCAAGAAGGATGCGCCTAGTCCTTAATCTTCCTCTTAATTTTTATAAAAATAATGAAAAAGATGGCACGCAGGCCGCACAAGGATACATCACAGGCATGCAAGAGGGGCTTGACTCATGATCACAACATTATGCACAATCAAGGTATTTACTCATGCAATTCTACATGCTCATGAAAAACATAAAATCTGAAATTTTACTTTTTCATAAAACCAGTTTCTTTTTCTCATCTTCTTCTCACAAATCCTTTGGTTTATTGCGATTTATTTTTCATGATGATTTCAGAGATCCTTTCGGCTGGCAATTTTGTCAGATCAAGAGACTTGGCCAGTCCGAAGACACAATGCCCGTCCTACTTGACAAAATTACGTGCGCCTTTGATCTTTAAATCAAACAAGAAAAATAGTCCAAAAATCCAAAAGAGATTGAGACGATGATAGAAACAAGAAACCCTAATTTTTCTACTTTTAGAAAAATTGATTGCCATGCATTATGCTATTTACGAAAATAGAGATATGGCATGTGAGCATGGAAGAAAAGCATAAAACATCGTTCGAGTCTTGCAAGTCCCTCTGATACCACTGTTGGGAAACCCCGGGGACATTTTACAATTTTCAGAGTTATAGACATACATTTTTCGCAGCGGAAGAATGTCCCCGAAACAGGCCAGTCCCAAAAACCCAGTGAAGATCGCAAGCAAGGGAGTCGACACGATGAGTTAGTAAGTACCTTAGGAGCAATATAGAGCGATGCCGATGTAGGCATCCAAGTGTGCGCCCTCTGCAGTCTCGCACACACAGATCTCTTGAGTTCTCTTCTTCCACGCCCGGTGCTAGCCTCGGGAAGAAGATCCAAGCCTTAGGGAGATACTCTACCTCACTTGCGCCACCTAGAGAAAAGATGCGCCAAGTGAAGAGGGAAACTATCCAAGCCGCCAAGCCCTAGATCTCCTTGCGCCAAGAGGAAAGGAGGAAGAGGCTTGCGGTTATGGAAGAAAGAAGATGCGCCCTTGCTCCAAGCACTCGCCCCTCTTCTTGTGTTCACGCCTTCAAGGATTGATCACTCTCAAGAGGGGGCGACTAGGGTCACATTTATAGGGCAAGAGGCGGTTAGGATAATGGCTAGGATCATGACAAGTGTAGGGCTAGGATGAGGAGGTTTGAGACAAGGAAAGTCTCCAAGACATTTCCATAATTCTCATTCAACCTTTCCTTTTGTTCCCACGCCTTTCCTTGTGCGCCAAGGCCTTGCCTTGCTCCTCAAGCAATGCCATAGAGGCATTCATTCCATCCTAGCAATAGAGGGGAGGCACCATTTACTTCCATAATGGAGCAAAGGCGCCAACATGACCCCATTATGCCCCTAGGCGCCTAATAGTTCATGTTTCTCCCCATTATACCCTTTTAGCCTCTCATCTCTTCATGAGAACTTGTCATTGGGCCTCATTGGATAATGAGCTAGCCCAAACTTCATTACATGGGTTGATTAAGCACTTGGATCCAATCCAATGCAACCCTAATCCAAATGTGACCAACCATGGTCAAATACGGGTCAACCTGCCAAAAATGAAGTTTGACTCCAATAACATTCTTCCATCTCATCAGGCCCATTGGCGCTGATGAAATCTCCCAACTAGATCCGAGTTATCCAATAACTCGATCATAAGGCTTCCCGATCAATACGAGAACTCAAGTATCAAGGTGTGCGACCCTGTAGGTTCCTCTGACGCTGGCAGTGCTGACCAGAGGTCATCACAAGCAGTGAGTGGCACCTAGCATTGCATCGCTGCTACCCAGGTCGTTGGAATGGATATCGACATCGACATCCCCATCATCGCAACTAGGTACAGATGCATTACAGTCTCTTTGCCGTACTGATAGCCGATTGGACAAGTGTGTCACCACTTGTTTTCGTCCAATCACATGGCTATGACTAAAACAGGTTCTCACCTGGGTATGGCCATACACTCTCAGTCATAGAACCATATAGGAGCTCCATGGATATCATACTTCCTTAGGGAAGGGGCAAATCCTATGTCTGTCCATTGATCTTCTCATATGGGTCGTGACATGCTCAATAACAACCGTTATGACCTCCCAGCTACGGCAAGGTGTTAGGTTGTATCAAAGCAAGTCCCTAACCATATAGAATGATCAATGACCTCAAGTCAAGGGATCAATGCATCTCCTGTCACTTATGAGGATAACTCATGACACCAAGTCATAGCCTCATAGCGGGTCTATCCAGTATATCCTCCAATGATATACCCATGTGTCTGCGTTAGCATCACGTGCCTAACCAGCCCACATACCAGTCTCTCAAGTACCAGAGCTGTCCCATATCCACTCAGGTATATCGACTAGGGACAATTATTTGAGCACAGATCCAATCTGTCTCCAGGGACATTATCATGTAAGTACACAATCGCAGATGTAGACAAACAATGATAACGACAATGCCAGAATGATATATAAATATCAATGTCAAATAGTACATAAGTTGACCAAAACTAGGTCCTAGGGCATATACACCAACAGTTGTCACAGCCGCTTTCAACGTTGTACTAGCGAAAAGAGAGAGTGAAAGAGTTGAATGCAGTGAGCAATGAATAGGAGATGCTATGCTGTCTCTCGTCGCCCACCTCTAAATAGGGAGGCTAACGACTAATTAAAATTGGGTAAAATAGTTTTAATATTATTTATTAATAGTATTTTTGAAATTATTATTGGGTAAAAATAAAGAAGCTTAAATTGGATGCCCCGAGAAAATAGTATGCGAGTAATTATTCGCTCGCACTTAATTAGGTACTTTTGGGGATTTATAATAAAAAACTCCAACATATACTTACCCATAATGTTGTATATGAATGTGTAGTTGTGACAATAAAGAGGAATTGTGATAGTCTCATATTGTAAAAGGTTATAAGGCTTTATATGCTTATAATTTTAACCAAACCCTATGAAGCAAGAATTTGGGACCATTAAGGGCATAGTGCAAGGGTTTGCTATGACCCAATTATAATAATAGATTTAATGGTCAAGATTGGACACTTGAGCACATGGGGCATCTTGGGCTTAATTATGGCAGGGGCATGAAATATATCACGGCCGTGATAGTTTCGCACCGTGTTGCACGTCCGACACCGAGAGGTCGAAATAAGCCTTTAGGATAGTGATATTTGTTCACGCCTCAAGGTTGTCTTCATCGATTGTTCTTCATGATTTTTTTCAACAATCTAAAGGCTTATTTCGAGATGGAGGCGGATTTGAACCTGAATGTCTAAGTTCAATTTTAAGAGGAGACCTTCAAACTAAATCATTTCAATGGAATAAACTGCACGCGGTGGCAAGATCGAATGTCCTGGCTCTTGACCGTGCTTAACCTCTACTATCTCCTTGATACGAATCTACACCAATTCCAGAAAGCTTGCCTATAGATCTTGATGCAATAAAATCAAAATTGGCTACAGATAAAGCAAAAAGGGAGACGAACGAAATGCTGTGTAGAGGTTACATTCTTAAATCTCTTGCGAGTCAGTTTTATGATGTCTATCAAAATTACAAAACTCCAAAAGAGGTATGGGAAGAATTCGAATCTAAATACAAGCATTTGAAGAAAGGTACTGATAGATTCCTTGCATTAAAGTATTTTGAATTTACCTTTTTTGAAAACATGTCTATTATGGATCAAGTTAGAGAGTTAGAGATTCTTGCTTCCTAAATGTTTGAACTCTAGATTAAAATTTCAAATGCAATCCAAGTAGGAGAAGTTTTATCTAAATTGCCTTCATCCTGGAATGACTATAGGAGGAAAATATTACACTTCACTGAGAACTATATAATAGAGCAATTCACTACACACTTGCAGATAGAGTGTGAGAATCGAACTAGAGATGAATTAATTTTAGGCTCAAGAGTGAACTAAGTTACTGTTACTCTAAATGTGGGGAAATCCTCTGGTGGCCCTCAAAGCAATCTAAATGTGAAAGGCAAAGGCTTTAAAAAGCCTTATAGTGTTAACAATGTCAAGAAAAATCGTCCTTATTTCAATTGTGGAAAGAAAAGACATTATATAAAAGAGTGCAGGTACAAGAGAATGCACCCAGAAATCTGAGTACTTCTAGACAACAAACAACCAATTTGGTTGAGTAATGTAAGAGGAAAATTGCCCTAGATCTTCCTTACGTATGTAGCTCTCCTGATATTGGTTAACTATGCGCAACAGTTTAATAGGTTGTAACAGAACTCTTCTAGCATGTAGTTTTCACTAAAGATGTCTAGATGGATGGAGCACACCTGAGGCCCTCTTGTGGGAAGGGGGCCGATTCCCCTTCTGTTCTTGATGACAGTAGCCTTCGGTTGATGATTGAATAAGGTGGTATCTCGGCTAATTGTTCCCAGGGTCCTTCACACCTCAGCAGCTTGTAAGCCTTCATGTTAGTTCCAGTCACTAGCACTTAGAGATGGTTGACGCAGGTTGGTGGAATGAGGGCTTAGCGAGTAGAGGGTGGAAGCAAGATAAGAGGAAGAGGAGAGGACAGAAGAGAAGAGAGGAGCAAGCTCAACTTTCGGCACACAGGAGGAGCAAGCTCCACTGTTGGCCACAACAAGGGGCCCTCGGCTCACCCTCAAACAAGCATACGCTAACACAATTTCAGTTTGTTTTCAAATGATTTTCGACTTAGTGCAGTGCGGACAATTACAAGGGCTTTAAACCTCTACACCTCAATGTTCACATTTTGTTTGGTGGCGTTTGGAATTCCTTATAGCTGAAACGGTAAGGTTGGCGTTGATTGGTGGTGGCTTGCGGTGGAGGTAGTGAGCTGTGATAATCTTCTTGCACATGCTGACATTTTGATTGAAATCTCAGCAGAATTGGACTGGCTGGATTTTGAATTTGATCTTGCTGGATCCGAATTGGATGCTGATGGATTGACTTGAAGTTTGTTGTTGAGATTGAATGTGAGCTTGAATTCCTTGATCTTTGACCTGGTTGACATTAAGGCCTTGGCAGAATTGGAATGGCTGGATTTGAATTTGATCTTGCTGGGTCCGAGTTGGCTGCTGATGGGTTGGCTTGAAGCTTGATGTTGACTAAATCCTCTTGATGATGTTGATTGGGCTTTGATGCAATTCGAAGTTGTTTTGCTGAGTTTGATGATGCTGATTTGATGTAGAAGGCTGAGAGTTGAGTGTTGATGTGAGCTTGGAATTCCATGGATGTTGACTTTTGTAGTTGAGGTGTGATGACATGCAAATATATGATATATCGTGGCTTAATTTTATTATTATTTTAGACTAAATTACATGCTTTGTCTCATTTATGCACTTAAATGCTTCATATTCTTCAGAACCTTCACTTTTCCTCTGTTTATTGAAATGTAGGTATTTTACCTCAAAATTGGTGGAATTTGGAAGATCTGAAGATATGGGATAATTCCTCATGATGAGACAAAGCTACACGAGAAATTTCAGCCCAATCGGAGTGCTCTACGCTCTTCACGGCCATGGGTGTGTATCCATGCACGGCCGTGCATAAGCTGACTACTTGAGGCTTCACCGAGCCGTACATGGGCATGGGCGTGCATCCATGCATGGCTGTGAAGAGTAAGTTTTCGAGTTACAGAGCCGTACACGGGCATGGCCGTACATCCATGCACGGCCGTGCATCGTCTCGCACAGCTTCGATAGGTGTCCGGTTTTTCGCCTATAACTTTCTATTTTGGAAGCAGATTTCACTGAAATTTGGAGGAGACCTTCCTAACTTAGCTACGCACATTTTGGGACTAGAATCATAAGATTTGATCAAGCAGTCGAGGAGAACGAAGCGAAACGGTGACAACCTAGGGTTTTTGGGTAATTTTTGGGGCGACAACACTATTCCGGCTAGTTTTCTTCGTTGTTTCGGCGTGGATCTTCGTGCTAGACCTTCTTCTATCAAGGATCTACCCTCCCCTTCAGTTTGATTTAATCATTGTGAGAGATTTCATGTATATAATGATGAATCTTGTAGCGTAAACTCATTTTCGGGGTTTGGGCGTAGCCCACTATATGAATGTTGAATGTTATGACTTGATATATATATTTCTCTATTTGTCTTTATTCTTATTCATGTCTAGGATGTTTTCATTCATGTTTATGTACTGGCCATATGTATGCATGCTTTAGATGCTGTGGGAAGGACTGAGAGGTGAACCACAGTCATCGGAATCCCTTAGACTGGACTGGTGATTGCGTTTAGCGAGAGCACTCGAAATCACCCGAGGAACCCTAATTCTTCATAGAACCCATTGGGTCCACTTAACCCGGTAAGCCACGAGAGTAGGAGACTTGGATTAAGTCGGATACTGGACCGTGTCCTGAGAGGGAGCGTGTCTGTACCCTAGGAAGGATTACCTTAAGAACTTAGATAAAACTTAATTAGAATATCAAGCCTCAATATTTCTTCACGCTTCAGTGTGGTGAAACCTAAAGCCCCGAATCTCTCTCATAGATTTAAAACCCCATTTGCTTTGCTCTCTGTTCTGTTTGCTTTCAATCCGCTTTAGTTTAATTAATTGCACTAGGATTTTAGACATTTCTCCCTTAATTGTTAACCTAGCTATTAGTTGACTGATTATTTAGTACTTGACCCCTAGTCCTCATGGGATCGATACTTATTGTATTACGCGATAGACCGTGCACTTGCGGTAGTAGCCGTTCAGGCCTCTATCAAGTTTTTGGTGCCGTTGCCAGGGACTAGGTTGCCAATATTAACACGATCAGAAGATTGATAGACTAGGTTTAGTTAGATTTTACTTACTTTTTATTCTTTCTATTTTTTGTTCATTTTCCTTTTGTTTTAGTTGAAGTTTTTATTTGGTGCAGTGCTACTAATCTTTTTCTGTCAAGGTAATTCTTTATGCCCAAGAATACTGTTTGAACAGGGAAACTTGTACCTGAAGACCCAGAGATAGAGCGTACTTTCCGTCAAGTCAGAAGAAATTTGAAAAGACTTAAGCTCGAAGGACAATTCTCTGACAATTAAACGATGGAAGCCAATCGCTCTCTGAAGGACTTTGCAGCACCCACCATCTCTGGTGTGCACTCGAGCATATCACGACCGGCTATCGAAGCTAACAACTTTGAGATAAAGCCGCCACTTTGTACAAATAGTGCAATAGAACCAATTCAGTGGGGCAGCCACTGACGACCCTAACCTTCATTTATCTATCTTTTTAGAATGCTACGACACTTTAAAGATTAATGGTGCTCATCCCGATGCTATCAAATTAAGACTCTTCCCTTTTTCTCTATGGGATCGAGCTAGGGCATGGTTGCAGTCATTACCGCAGGCCTCTATTACAACGTGGGAGCAATTGTCTCAAGCTTTTCTGTCAAAATACTTCCCACCGAGCAAACAACCCAGCTCAGAAATTAGATCACCAACTTTGCCCAACGAGAAGGAGAGTCCCTGTATGAAGCATGGGATCGGTTCAAAGAATTATTGAGGATGTGTCCGCACCATGGTCTACAGAAATGGGTGATCATTCACACCTTCTATAGTGGATTGCTATACCAGACCAGACTTTCTGTAGATGCTGCTGCTGGTGGGGCACTAATGAACAAGAACTATTATGAAGCGATGGAGTTGATTAAGGACATGGCCCTCAACCATTATCAGTGGTCAGGAGAGAGGAGTCAGCCAGTTCAAAGTTCAGGGAAGTTTGACATGAATATGATTAACTCCCTAGTAGCAAAAGTAGATTCACTTTCTTCTAAACTTGACTCTATTAATGTTTCTACTTCTAATTCTATGACTTGTGATGTTTGTGGAGTAACAGGATATTCCTCTGATGGCTGCCACATTTTGAATGCTCCCTCTGAATAAGTCAACGCTATTGGGAATTTCAGGAATCAGAACGACCCTTACTCAAACACATACAATCCCGGATGGAGAAATCACCCGAATTTCTCCTATAGGTTGAATCAAGGGCAATTACCTCCTGCTAATTTTTCTAATCAAAACTTCTCTTCTAATTTCAGGCCTCCCCCTAGAATATAACATCCTTCTGCCAATTAAAGGCAACAAGATCCTCCACAGAAATCCAGATTAGAGTCGATGTTGGAAAATTTCATGGCAACTCAAATGAAGCACAATGACTCTATAAATGAGCAAATTCGCCAGTTGAACATGAAGGTGGACTTTGTCTCCACTCACTCAAAAATGATGGAAAGCCGGATCACAGAGCTGGACCAGCGAACCAGTTCATTGTCAAGACACCTAGGAATGCTTCCAGCTCAACCAGAAGCAAATCTGAGAGATCAATGCAACGCCATCATGATGAGTAGTAGTGAGCGATCGAAGGAATCTAAAATTGAAAACATGGGAGATGAAGAGGACAGATCTGAAAGCCAGAAAAAGGAGCCTCACCATGAGACTCCTGACGCACTCGACGCTGAAACAATAATGGTGGTTGGTGGAGACTCAGCAGATTCCGCATGTAAGCAACCACCTCTCAAAGTCGAGGATCCTGGAAGCTTCGACATACCATGCAAAATCGGCAACATTTTATTCAATCGAGCACTCTTGGATTTGGGCTCTGGGGTCAGCATCATGTCGATCGTCACTTTCAAGAAACTGAACTTGGGGACTCTCAAATCAACATCTCAGGTTCTCCAGTTCATAAACAGCTCTAGACTTCACCCGCTCGGGATCGCTGAGAATGTACCATTGCAATAAAGGATTCTCTACCCCGGTAGACTTTGTGATTCTGGATATGCACGAGAACTCTATTTTCCTTCTTGTATTGGGTAGGCCATTCCTTGTCGCCGTCAGAGCCATAATTGATGTCCCACACAGGACAATGAAGTTCTGCATTCATGGAAACGCTATATCATTCAATCTTCCTGCTATTAACAATAAACTTTATCTTTTAGGTTCCATGGAGAGCAGAACGGAGGTGAAGGGAAGTATTGCACAGTCAAGAAGTAAGATAGAGCTCTTCCCAAAAGCTTTTCCTGAACACTTTGGAGATAGACCCGACGATTCGATTGGCCCAAGAGGAGACAAAGTGGCAACTATGATGTCACACACTGATGATGCCACGGGAACCGATCTGAAGAAGAAGATCTTGAGACTGTTTGGAGATGAAATTTTAATTGACTGTGCAAAAGCTTATGTGCTTTATAACTCTGTTATTCCACGTTCTGTCAAACCAATTAGAGATGAACTTGTATATCTTATGCTTATTTTAATAGGTGCAACCGGTGGACGACGACAAAGGCAGAAGCTCCATGCCACATACTTAGCTTCTCCACCACTAGACCCACCATGAGCATCATGCTGGTCAAGCTAGTGACCCTAAAGAAGCGCTTGTTGGGAGGCAACCCAACCTCTTGTTTACTCTTTTACTTTCTTATTTCTTTTCATCATTTAGACATTGTTATTTTCCAATTTTTATTTCATATTTATGCTCTCTAAGCTGTACCATGTTGATGGAAATTTTTTTGGATTTTTCAGGAATCATTGAGCCATACACGGTCACACCCGTGCATCCATGCACGGCCGTGCACGGCTCGGTTAACTCTTCTGCACGCGCGACCGAGCGCTGCACGGGCATGGGTGTGAAGGTGTACACGGCCGTTGATGGAGTCATAGACGCCAATGAAGGGAGCCCATCCCCTTAGGGAGACACTTGGGAAGATTCCCCAGGGCTGGAAGAAGAAGCCCCCCAAATTCCGGCACAAATAAGGTCCTACAGCCCCCGACGTGGCCAGGCCGTGCGCCCAGACACGGCCGTGACACGGTCGACTGCAGACGCGAACACCGACATGGCCATCGCCACGGTCGTGCCGCCGACCGTGCACATCTCAGGCCAACTAGCGGCCAACAAGCACGCCTGTGTCGCCGAGCACGCCCCAGCCGTGCACGTCTCGAGCCAACCCGCCGCCGACAAGCACGCCCGTGCCACTGAGCACACCCCAGCCATGCACGTCTCGGGCCAACCCGCCGCTGACAATCATGCCTGTGCCGCCAAGCATGCCCTAGCTGTGCATGTCTCGAGTCAAAATGCAGATGCCCGAGCACGGCCGTGACCCTCGATATGGCTAGGCCGTGCTTAGCCCTAGAAAGCCAAACGATGTTGTTTTCTACCCCGTTCGATGCTCGCAGCGGTCCTCGCATCCCCCGGACCGTTTTGTGGGCGTGATGAGCCCTTCTACTGCCATAACTTGCCCCATCCGCTCCAACAATGTGGCTTCTCCGGCTTCAATGACTTCCATTCATCTGCTGCACATCACTCAAAGGCCGCCTCGGGACCTGACCGCTGACCGTGACCAGTCCACTGACCGCTACAACAACCGAGTTCTCAACTCGGCACAAGACACCGCCAACAACATCCAGAATCAGCCCACCATCAGCAAATTCTGTTGCTTCGTGGCAGCTTGTTCGGAGATGGTGTAGCACCACTTGGGTCCGGACACCGACCACGTAGATGACTCTTCCACTCGACGCCTCGTGCCCCACCAAGAATCTGTCGTAGAATAGTTGGTAGCTGCTACTTTAGGGTAGTTAGAGGGCATCTTGACCCTCCTTTAGTTAGTTTTGGTGTGGTTGGCTTCTCTAACTGCCTCACATGTGTCTCCTGTGATCCTCCTTCTCTCTTGATCTACAAAAGAGGGCTGAGGGCTGTGCTAGTTTTTCAGTTTTCGTTGTTGTTTGCGCCTTCTCTTAGCGGAGGCCTTAGGTCCAGCAAAACTCCGAGGAGCTCGCCCAGAGTTCCCTCGCCTCTCCTTTGTACGTTGATCTCCTGCTTTCAATCAAAACACCCGGCGAACCCTACTAGGGCGCTGGGTCCTTTGCATTTTCACTCCGCTGTGTTTGCGTCTTGGCAAGCTAGAGCGACCGGTTACTATAGCATCGTGAGGAACCCGTGCGCGTGTGCTTGCAATAGAAAATTGGCTATGCGACCGAGGTGAGTATTTTCCATTAGAAATCTGATCCGTGGTTTCTTTTCGCTCCGACTGTTGCTCAAGTCACATCTTACGTTATTTCCATCGATTTTCTCCACGGGTTTTCACAGATCGCACGCGTTTCTTCCTCCCTCGTCTCAAGACCCTCTCTCGGATTTATGCATCATAGTTCCCCACTGTAGAGTACTGCTTTAAGAACCCTCCTACACATCTGTTGCGTCAAAATTTGGTATCATAGAAAGTTTGAAGCTAACTATTGTCTAGCTTCGCCGATCTTCCGTTGCATCTCATTCGGCTTTTCGGGTTTTCATTTCAGCATTCATTTGCATTTCCTGCATCATGACCACTAGATTAGGAGCCCTTTATCAGCACCCCCCTACCCAAGTGCCCACTACGACCGAAGAAAGTACTCCACCTAGGGTAGAGTCGGTTGAGTTGTTGTCCACGCATATAGAAGTGATGGAAGCTATGTTTCAGCGCCTTATGGCGTCGGTCCATCACTTGACAGACCAGGTCATGGAACTCCGTGCTAAACCCATTGAGGGACAGCCCTCGCTTAGTGCCCCACCTCCGTTGGCCCCGCTGCGTATGCGCGCCAATGAGTCACCCCGCTTTGACCCCTTCGCCGATGAGTCCGCATGGACCGAGGATGCTCCTCATCCACGTCGCCCTACCCCACGTAGTTGAGAGGACGATGAGGTCCGCCGACTCACGCGCGTTGACCCCCCGATTTTCAACGGTAGTCTTGACCCTCATGTCTTCCTCGATTGGGCTGCCATTGTCGATAACTACTTTGAGTGGAGCGCCATGTCCGAACACCTTAAAGTCAGCTATGTCCATCTTTTGCTAACCGGCCCTGCTCGGTTGTATTGGACGAATGTAGAGCGCCAATTAGTAGACCAGCACCTTCCCCCCATTACACGATGGGAGGAAATGTGCTACCGGCTTAAGGAGAAGTATGTGCCCCCTACCTATAGACAACACCTCCTCGACTCATACTCCGTAATCTCCCAAGGGTCCGACACCGTCGATGCGTACCACACTCATTTTGACGAGCTTGGCATTCACTGCAACCTTAAGGAAGACCCCGCCTTCACCCTTTCTCGGTTCCGCAACGGTCTCCGCGAGGAGATTCGGCGCGCGTTACCCACATACGGCCTTGACATGATTCTTCTTGTCCTCCACCATGCTCGCGAGATTGAGCAGGACCTCCGTTTGCGCGTCCCGCACGCAGAGCCTCTTCCAGCTCGCCGTCCTATTTATACGCCTCTAGCGCCTGCCCCTCCTCCACGCTTTGAGGCACCACCACGTCCTAACTATGCCGGTCCTCGTCGACTCCCTCGGGATGCGCCCAGAGAGTCACCCCCGCCTCGTTTGACTTGGGAGGACAAGGGTAAGGCACCCATTGCCGCTGTCCCCCCGGGTCCTTGTCGCCACTGCAACCAGACCGGCCACTTCAACCTGGAATGTCCCCACCGCTCTTTGCATATCGCGCCTGAGCGATGCGACCCATGACCCCCCGCTCCTTGCGGCCCACCGACGGACCAAGAGGTCGGCCCACAGTGTTACACCGATGATGAGTCTAGCCCATGCCACACTATGGCAGTCGTTCGCTGCACTCTTGTCCATAGCCCCCCTCCGTCGGAGGATTGGAAGCATACGAGCATCTTTTACACTTACATTAAGTGTAACAGCCACTCGTGCAAGATAGTGATTGATGGTGGTAGCAG
Source organism: Costus lasius (assembly GCA_027563935.2). Classification (NCBI taxonomy): domain Eukaryota; kingdom Viridiplantae; phylum Streptophyta; class Magnoliopsida; order Zingiberales; family Costaceae; genus Costus; species Costus lasius. Next base: position 57,759,419 of record CM050452.1, read on the forward strand.
CCTTAACGTCGTCTCTCAGACGGCTGTCATCCATTTCGGTCTCCCCCTTGAGCCGCACCCTCGACCTTACTCGATCGCGTGCGTTGACACTTCCAGCCTACCTATCACCCACCGGTGTCAGGTCCCCATTTACTTTGGTGACTACTCGGAGAAGGAGTGGTGCGACGTCGCTTCCATGGACGTCGTCCACGTCCTCTTGGGTCGGCCTTGGCTCTACGACCGTGACATGATCCACTACACCCGTTCCAACACTTACGTCTTCCACCATGGGGGACGTAAGATCTGCTTGACCCCAGGCTCGCCTAAGGAATTGCGAGCCGCCACGTCGAAGGGTGTCATCACACCCTTGCCTCCCGCCCCGCCTGTGCCTAAGGCAGTCACCTTGGTTCGCTCTACCTCCCTTGTCCAAGAGGCCCAGGAGACCAACGTGGTCTATGCCCTCATGGTCTGTGAGGTCTCCCCTACTCCTCCGCCACCGGCCCCTTTGCCGGCGGAGGTCACTGCCTTGCTAGATGAGTTCGCCGACATTTCCCCGGTGGATCTCCCCATTGGTCTGCCCCCGGATCGTGACATCCAGCATGTCATAGACCTCGTCCCCGGTGCGTCGTTGCCTAACCTGCCCCACCACCGTCTTAACCCGATCAAGCACACGGAGCTCAAACGACAGGTGGATGACCTTCTGTTCAAAGGCTTCATTCGTGAGAGCCTCAGTCCTTGCGCCGTTCCTGCTCTTCTTACACCCAAGAAGGACGGCTCTTGGCAGATGTGTATTGATTGCTGCGCGATCAATCGCATTACCGTCAAGTACCGCTTTCCCATTCCGTGCTTGGATGACATGTTAGACCTCATCTCCGGTGCTTGCTGGTTTAGCAAGCTGGACCTTCGGAGTGGCTACCATCAAGTCTGCATCCATGAAGGCGACGAGTGGAAGACGGCCTTTAAGACAAAGGACGGCCTCTACGAGTGGCTGGTTATGCCCTTCGGGCTTACCAACGCGCCTTCCATGTTCATGCGCCTCATGAGCCAGGTCCTCTGCCCATACATGGGCAAGTTCCTTGTCATCTACTTTGACGACATTCTCATCTATAGCTGCACCCGTGCTGACCACCTTGAGCACTTGTGCCTAACCTTCGACCTTCTCCGTAAGGAACGCCTGTTCCTCAACGCGAAGAAGTGTTCGTTCCTCGATTCTCAGGTTCCGTTCCTCGGGTTCATCATCTCAGACCAGGGTCTCATGGTCAACCCTACGAAAGTCGAAGCCATCCATCAATGGCCCGAACCTGAATCCGTTACCGAGGTCCACAGCTTTCTCGGCCTCGCTGCCTTCTACCGCCGCTTCATAAAGGGGTTCAGCACCATCGCATCCCCCATGACGGCCTGCACCAAGAATGAGACGTTCTGTTGGACACCCGCGGCGAGCCGCGCTTTCTCAGCCTTTAAGGATATCGTGACCTCTGCCCCGGTCCTTCGCCTCCTGGACTTTTCTAAAGTCTTTGAGGTTGCCTGTGACGCCTCCGGCACCGGCATCGGAGGTACCCTTAGCCAAGAGGGCCACCCAGTCGCCTTCTTCAACGAAAAGCTGAACGAAGCGCGACAACGATACTCTACCTACGACAAGGAGTTTTACGCCATTGTGCAGTCTCTTCGCCAATGGCGTCATTACCTCCTTCACAAAGAGTTCGTCCTTTTCAGTGATCACCAGGCCCTTTCTTTCCTAAACTCCCAGAAGAAGCTCGCCCCTCGCCACACTAAGTGGGTCGAGTTTCTCCAGCAGTACACCTTCATGATCGCCCACAAGGCTGGGAGGGAGAATGTTGTGGCCGATGCCCTTAGCCGCGTCCGTTCGCTTCTGTGTGTCCTGTCCACGTCCATTCCCGCCCTTCCCCACATCTGCGACGAGTACGCGGACTGCCCCGACTTCGGTCCGGTCCTCGCTCGCCTCCTTGTGGCCGACCCTCCAGACCTCCCTTTTCACCTCCACGACGGTTACCTTGTGTATGGTAACCGGTTGTGTGTACCCTGTTCCTCACTCCGCGCACACCTGTTGCTCGAGCACGCTGGCGGCACCACTGGGCACCACGGCCGGGACAAGACCCTCGATTTGGCCGAGGAGCATTTCTTCTGGCCCTCCCTTCAGAGGGATGTGGCTAGGGTCGTCCGGCATTGTGGCACTTGCCAGCGTTCCAAGCCCCGCCCCTCCAACACTGGCTTGTACACCCCACTGCGTGTCCCTAGGAGTCCATGGCTCGACATTAGTATGGACTTCGTCCTTGGTCTACCCCGCACCGCTTCGTGCCATGACTCCATCTTCGTCGTCGTGGACCGCTTCTCTAAGATGGCGCACTTTGTCCCTTGTTCTCAGACAGCCGATGCTTCCCACATTGCCCATCTGTTCGTCAAGGAGATCATTCGGCTTCACGATCTCCCCCTCACCATTGTATCCGACCGCGACACCCAGTTCGTCGGTCACTTTTGGAAGTCACTATGGGCCCTCCTTGGGACCACTCTCAAGTTCTCATCGGCGTACCATCTGCAGACGGACGGTCAAACCGAGGTGGTAAATAGGAGTTTGGGTAACCTCCTGCGGTGCTTAGCTGGCGACTTCCCGCGCCATTGGGCTGATCACCTTCCGATCACGGAGTTCGCGTATAATAGCACGTCTCACCGCTCGACTGGGTTAAGTCCTTTCCAGGTCATCCTCGGGCACCAACCTAGGAAGCCAATTGACATGCATAGCGTCCCTCCTCCCCCCTCTATTCATGCATCTGCATGTACATTTGCATCACATCTTGTGGGTTTACACGATGAAATTCGCCATCGGATTTTCTTGAGCAACACCCAGTATGCGGCTGAGGCCAACGAGCATCATAGGCCACGACATTTTGCAGTTGGTGAGCTTCTTTTGGTGCGTATCCACCCTGAGCATTTGAAGTCACGTGCCAATTGGAAGTTGCACACACGCTGTGCCGGCCCCTACATGATCCTACGGCGACTTGGCCCCAATGCTTTTTTCCTTGACCTCTCGGCAGACTCCCACCTCAGCCCTGTCTTCAACATTGCAGACCTCCTACCATATCATGCGCCTCCCCCCCCCCCCTACTTGACGGAGTCATAGACGCCAATGAAGGGAGCCCATCCCCTCAGGGAGACACTTGGGAAGATTCCCCAGGGCTGGAGGAAGAAGCCCCCTAAATTCCGGCATAAACAAGGCCCTTGACACGATCCGCAAGTCCACAGATATGTCGAAGTAATATAAAAGATGTCGAATCCCACAGGGAACAAGGTTGAGTACTAGAAAGTCTGAGTCCTAATAGCTAGGCGAATCGAAACGTGGATTTTTTAAGACGGAAATCGAAAACAAACAAGTGCAACTAATTCGGTAGAGAAAAGATATAAGAGAGAATTCAGGGCTACGGCTTCCACCACGATGATAATCTTAATCGCACAAGAAAGATATTAGTTATTTGGTTTATTGGTTTTGCACAAGGAGTCTAACCCTAGGGTACAAGGTGCCCTCTCTCGAGTGATACACCCCGGTGTTCGTTTTAGACCGACCTCCTACTCTCGCGGTGGATCGTTCTAAGACGAACCTAATGAGTTCTATGGTAGACTATGAAATCCTCGAGCGAAGACCAAGCACTCTCGTGTCCAGGTCTCACAAGTTTTACTTAGAGGTTCGACCCTTACGATCCTCCTCTCGATATGAATCGTAACGGCTAACACGCAAAATTACTCGGCCAAGGTAAAACCATGAAATAAATATGTCAAAGTAAAATATGCTCACAATTCATACCAAATAACATAAATAGATACAAAGTTTGCAATTAAAATCTTCAAAGGGTTTCCACCAAGCCCCGAAATAGGGTTTACGCTAGAATCGTCATTGAAACGCTCAAAATCTCTCTTCTAATGAAATAAAAAGTATAAGAAAATGAAGCTAAGGGGAAGGAGACGATGAACCGAAGGAATCCTGAAGAAATTGTGATGATCGTGTGTCTCAATCTCCGAAAATCTCCAAAAATCGCCTCTGTCGCCGTGTTCTCCCGCCTGCGCCGCTTCTTCGTGTGAATGCTCAATAGTTAGGGAATGAAAATTGGGGCTTTTATATTCCATCTGTTCGCATCTGAAAGAGCTTTCCATAGACACCTCACTTGCTAAATTTGGACTCCAAACGAGTGAGAAATCATGGAAAAACCAAGTGGAACTTGGTCTCGTTTGCGCCTGGTGTTGGAATCACGGGTGAACCCCGCCGGGTTCACCTGCCCGTGATTCCCTTTGTGAGTTTAGACGAATAGAAGCGCAGTGAATCCGGTGGGGTTCACCCGCCCGTGCTTCTCTCTGGACAGATCTCGACCAAAGTGAAAACCGGTGAACCTAGTGGGGTTCACCTGGCCATGATGCTTTCTGTACCTCTGCTGGCTGACGACCGGGATGGTGAACCCCATGGGGTTCACCCGGCTGTGATTCTCTCTATGAGTTTCCTACAGCCTGGCGAAGAATCTGGTGAACCTCATGGGGTTCACCTGGCCGTATTTTTTAGGCTAACTCTGTTTAAGCCCAAATTTGACGTGTGACTTCGTCTTCACACAAGAAATCGTCCCATGGCCTCAGAATCTTCAAAATATGTCGAAAAAAAGGTGTTTTTACCTTAAATTCCATAAAAGTACCAAAAAGTGAAGATTCCGAAGATATGAAGGAAATAAGGCTGTAATGAGTATAAAAGTGTTAAAATAAGCCTAGATTTGACATGAAATACAACGGAAAAACACTACCAAAATGCAATGCATCAAAATACTCCAGACTTAAATCTTTGCTTGTCCTCAAGCAAATAGAATAAGATGAAGTACAAGATGGGGAATAAGAACAATCTTTTGGGTTGAGGTATACATCCAAGTTAGAGAAATATTTAATAACAATCCAAAACCAAATCAGGAGAAATTAAGTAAATGGGTTGTTTCAAGTGTTCAGTAGTTTAATCTCACAATTTCTAGACGTTAGTCAACTTAGTAAGCAACAAACATAGGATTCAATCAAGCCTACACATAACACTCATGTAATTCCAATCTTCCCTATTCAAATCGTTGGGGTTAACTCAATTGTTCCATCAGGGCATGATACACTGATTATTGCAATAGACTTCAACTCATAACCTTAGGTACCATTGCCAATTTTTCTCAATGTCAAGTAGAGGAGTCTTTTTTATTGATTTCAACTTCACATCCCTTAGATTTCAACTCATATCCTTCAGTACCACTGCCAATTTTGCGTAGTGCCAAGTAGAGGAATCTAAAGGGTGATTCATTTTTTTTTTTTTACCATCAGTTGATAACACATCCTTTTTGAACATATGTAGTGTCTCCCCAATAACAGAAATGAATTCAAAGAATAATAAAGTGAATATGTATCTCAATACGATTCTCATGTAAGTTGCAAGCTTGAGTTGATTAAACAATCATAGAAATGTTTGACCCACTAATGAACAACTTAAAAGCAATCCAAATCACAAAATTTCAAAATCATAGAATAAATGGACATGTTCAAAAAGTATCTCTAACAAGGAGGCATTACTCCAGACTTAATTCCTTTTGATTATTCTTAACCAATCATGCACTCAACTCAAAATTTTGAAATAGCTTTCATAGGACAACTCTCATGATAGACACATGAATTCATGAATAATAAGCATCATAACATCATTCAAGATTTTCACAGCATGTAATCACAATCATCATAGCAAACTACTGATATGAGCATGAAAGTAAAGTGCAAAGTGTCATACATAACTGTCATAGAGTGGGGCCTGAGGATGTGGACCAGGGCCCACGAATATAATGGCATATAAGATACAATGCTACATAATATCCAACCATCTCAAAATGAAAAGTATCAATTCCCAACATCACAACAAATCACAGCCACATGAAGAAAGGAAAAGCAGAGACCGGAGTAAAGAAAGCTCACCCACTCTAAAAGTTTGCATAGTCCTCTATGCAATACCATGATGTGAGAGAAGTGGGTGCTGAAAGAGATATTCGGGGGCAGCTACTTCTTTTTGCGCGAGCGAGAGCCAGAAGCTCTCGAGCTCGAGCTCTTCTTCTTCCCATGCGCACTATAATCCGGCTCAACCTCCTCATCTGAATGAAAAATGCTGTCGAAGGAGATGTCCATCTGAGCCCTGTGCTCTTCAGAGACAAAGTTGAGGCGCTCATCCATGGCGGGATAGCTTTCCCCAAATGGAGCTCAGCATTTTGTGCTGGCGTTGCATACCAGCTTCATTTGATTCCCATCGAGCGGCGTAGTCTTGCTGCATGTGAGAGATAGTGGTGTCCATGTGATCGATCACGTCCCTTTGATGGAGCTGCTCCTCCCTAATTTCCTGCAACACACATATCATAGAATCGTGAGAGGAGGTGCCACCAAAAGAGAAGGCGCCTAGAGCTGGTGGTGCAGTGTCGACTGGATCTGGCTGTGCGTCCTCAACTGGCTAGATGCGCCAGTTTCCTCAAACTCTGACTGTCGTGCGCTCTGAGTTTGGTAATGGCAGGAAAAACTGGCTTCCTTTAAATGTCATGCAGTATGAATCTCCCCTATGAACAATGAGCTTCATAGCAACACATGACTCGAGGTCGAGCCTATTGCTGCCAATAGTTTCCAATGTGCCGTATGGGATAATGCCTAGGGAAACTGCCAGAGGTGTGATCAAGCCGCCAATCACTATCGCCCCTTTTAGAGAGCGGGTGACGCGGCTGAACTGCTTTGCCAAATAAAACCCAGAGTCCACTCGAAAACTATGAAGCATACACCACAGATAGAAGAGTTCGGTCTATCGCACCATACCATCACTCTCACCGCGGCCAAATAAGGTGTGGGCCAGCACGCGGTGGACATATTTTATCACAGGGTTGCATAGGCTAGACGCACGGGCCACACGAGCGGAATAGATGTGCTCGTTGGTAATCGCGCCCAAAAGCCCTGCTCACTAAACTCAGTGGGGACCCTGCGAACACAAGGCTCTGGAAAACCATATATGCTATGAAACTGCGAGAGAGTAAGAGTGTGCTCGATATTACCCAGTCAAAATGTCAAACTCCCTGGATCGTCTTCAAGAATAGGGTCAGTTTTCACTTCTAAAGAGCTCAAAAATTCCAATGTCACGCCAACATACGTAGGAGAAAATAATCACTGGAACTACTCTAAACCTACTGCAGAATACATCATGTCAACATCGTTCAACATCCCCAACATCTACAATGTCCCCCTATCAAGGTATCTCGTGTTTAGGACTCAACGCTGTCGCAATATCTGGTAGCGTTGCTCCTGGTCGGCGTCGCGGAAGACGATCCCGAACTCGTTTGGGGGAGAGGCATATGGTTGCGATCGGCTGGAAGGAGTGCGCCCATGGCGAGAGAAAGAAGAGCCTGGAGTCACCGTTAAAGATGGTCGGCGAGATGGAGGTGTAGGCGTAGGCTCATACTCCTCATCGTTGGTGCCGGACGAATCGGACAGCGCCTGTTGAGGGCGTGAAGTCCTCTTCGCAGCCATTACTTTTGTTCATGGAGGCATGGTGCTGAAATAGATCAAGATCAGTTGGGAAGAAGATCTGGCCGGTGGCGTGAGGAAACGTGAGTAGGTGGCGGATCAGCGGAAACCGAAATCCTTTATCGCTCGAAGCAAAGATCCGTCAGAAAAAGGAAAAAACTGGATCAAACCCTTAGAGATCTTCTTCAAGTGCTAGGAAGTAGAGAAGGCGGCATGATCAGGTCGGCGGCGTCGAAATCGGAAAGGCGGCGGCGATCGGCTGAAAAACTCGAAGAACAGCGGATGCACAAAAACTGAGATCGCGACTTGCTTAGAGAAGATACCAGAAAAGGGAAATCTGGATCGAAGCCCTGAGGATCTTCTTTGTGTTTTGAGCAGATCGGAGAGAGGCGCAATCGACGGGATTTCACCAAGATTGGTGGGCGGCGGAAACCTTGCGCGTGCGATGCCCTAACTCGGCTGAGCACGACTCAAAATTCTGGTGAACCCGCCCGGGTTCACCAGCCCGTGAAGTTTACTAGGTTCGGGTGGATGCAACAGAAGCACGGGTGAACCCGCTGGGGTTCACCGACCCGTGAAGTTTACTGGGAGATTTCTGGCATTCTGAAAGATGGTGAACCCCGTGGGGTTCACCTGCCTGTGAAGCTCACTGGTGTGTCTCTGTGCGTGTAGAAATTCTGGTGAACCCCATGGGGTTCACCAAGCCGTGAAACTCACTGGTCACAAAGTCTAGGCGCCTATGTATAGTGCACTTCACGGGTGAACCCCATGGGGTTCACTAGGCCGTGATTTGCACTGTTCGGTCAGAAAAATCCTGAAAATATTTGGAAAAATTCCCATGCGCTATATCTTCATTCTACATCATAAAGAGACATCAAATTAGTAGCAATTCCCTCTAAAAAAAAATAAATGAAAAACAAATCAATGATCTAAAACACTAACTAATGACAAGGAAGAATTATGTATAAGAACTAAAATCAATCAAAAACTTGGGTTGCCTCCCAAGAGCGCTAGGTTTAGGTCGGTAGCTCGACCATAAGAGTTTTCAAAGTTTCAAATCTGGGGGGTCTGAGAGAGCTAAAACTTCCTCTTTCTCGACCCGCTCATCTTCAAAGTAATGCTTGAGGCAGTGCCCGTTTACTGTGAAACTTCCAGTTCGTTCTATCCAAATTGTGATAGCACCATAAGGTTGAACTTTCTGAACTGTGAAAGGACCGGACCACCTCGTTCGAAGCTTTCCTGGAAACAATCGAAGTCTTGAATTAAACAGAAGTACTTTGCCCCCTCATGAAATTCTTTCTTTGTTATGCGCTTGTCATGCCAAAATTTGGTGCGTGCTTTATAGCTCTTGGCATTCTCAGTAGGGTTTGTCAGCGCAAGTTTCAATGGTTCCACTTGTCTCCTAGGCGGCCTAACTTGCTGTATAACTTCTTTCACAATGTCAATGCTGCAACATGTACCTGCAAGAGAAGGTTTTTTTAGAGTGTCAGTTAAATCAAATTGAATAACGTTGCCACAGATGTTCAAAGACAGTTTCCCATTCTTGACATCCATGACAGCGCCTGCAGTAGCAAGAAAAGGTCTCCCCAGTATGATAGGAAACATGTCATCTTCATCAATTTCCAAGACAATAAAATCAGCAGGAATAAAGTAATCTCCTACTTTAACAGGTACATCCTCTAAAATACCAACTGGGTGGCGTATAGATCTGTCTACAAGCTATATGGAAATATTAGTTGGTTGCAAGTCCCCTAGGTCTAGCCTTTTACATAGTGATAGTGGCATGAGGCTAACGCTTGCTCCTAGATCGCGTAAAGCTCTCTGAAAAGATATCTCCCCAATCTGGCAGGGTATGGAAAAACTGCCTGGGTCCTTCAGCTTCTGAGGGAGCTTATTTTGGATGATGGTGCTGCACTCCTCAGTAAGTGCAATAGTCTCTTGATCTTCTAGCTTCCTCTTGTTTGATAAGATATCTTTCAGGAATTTCGCATAAGTCGGCATCTGCGAAAGAGCATCAACGAAAGGGATGTTAATATAAAGTTTCTTTAAAACCTCTAAAAACTTACCAAACTGCTTGTCCAATTTAGCCTTGACAAGCTTCTGTGGAAAGGGAATCGGTGGCTTATATGCTGGTGCTCCCACATAGGGCCGCTCCTCCTCAATTGGCTCAGGTGCCACTGGTGTCACATCAGTATGCGGTTGCATAGGTTATGGTATTGTCTCTTCTATCCTATCATCTGTCGGCATCTTTGGGTCTTCCAATTGCTTGCCGCTCCGAGTGGAGATTGCATTGCACTGCTCCCTCGGGTTTACTTCTGGCTGGGATGGTAGCTTCCCTGGTACTCTCGATGATGAACTAGCTTGCTGGGCTAGCTGACTTTCTAGCATTTTATTGTGTGTTTCTAGGGAATCCATCCTCGTCATCATCATCTTCATCATGTCTGTAAGTCCTTCAAGTTGCTTGCTCAGATTTAAATCATTGTTGGGTCTTGACTGTTGTGGTTGTGGCGGCGGTGCATTGTAGTTTCTGGCCTGGAATCCTGGTGGTCTGAAATTATTCTGTTGGGGTTGCCTAAAGTTTCCTTGTGGGGGCTGGGTTTGCTGTGGTGGAACTTGTCCAGGCTGAATCGGCTGAGTTGTCCGGTAAGAGAAATTTGGGTGGTTGCGCCATCCCGGATTGTAATAGTTGGAATAAAGGTTATTGTTCTGGTTGAAATTTCCAACTGCATTCAACTGCTTAGGATGAGCCGCAACCATCTATCCATCTCCTACCTGGCAATCTGCCCCTGCATGACCTACAATTCCACAGACCTCACAAGAAATAGCATTAACATCCATAGAATTAACAGACCAAGAATCAAGCTTTCTAGTCAGATTATCAACCTTAGCCATGAGTGCTGTAAGAGAGTCAACGTCATACTTACCTGACTTCTTGGTAGAAGTACCTCTCTCAGATGTCCATTGGTGATGGTTAATCGTCATATCCTCGAGAAGGTTCATTGCATCTTCCACTCTCCTATTCATCAAAGCACCTCCTGCTGCAGTGTCCACTGTAAGCCTCGTATTATAATCCAAACCGCTGTAGAACGTTTGGATCAAAACCCAAGTCTCAACACCGTGATGTGGACACATCCTTTGGAGCTCCTTAAACCTCTCCCAAGCTTCATATAGAGACTCTCTATCCTTTTGCATGAAGCTCGTTATCTGATTTCGCAATTGGATTGTCTTTGATGGAGGGAAGTACTTGGAGAGAAAGGCTCGAGAAAGCTCTGCCCATGTTCTTATCGAAGCAGCAGGTAGTGTGTGCAGCCAAGCTCTCGCCCTATCCCTCAGAGAGAAGGGAAATAGTCACAACCTGATAGCATCAGCAGACACTCCATTAATTTTCAACATGTCACAATATTCAAGAAAAATAGAGAGGTGCATGTTGGGGTCCTCAAGAGGAGAACCACCAAATTGGTTTTGTTGCACCATAGAAAGAAGAGCAGGTTTTATTTCAAAGTTATTGGCCTCAACAGCAGGCCTAGCAATTCAAGATTGAAAACCATGTGCGTAGGGAGCGGAATAATCCTTCAATGTTCTGTTGTTGTTATAGTTGTTGTCCATTGGTCGTTGTACTCGGTCATTGTTCACTTCAAGTTGAATGTGTTCCATCTGATTGTCTTCTCCTGGATGGTTCATGATTTCTTACTTCAGAATTTGATTTTACTTCCTTCTTGTCCGGAAGGTGCGCTCGATCCCTGGATCAATGTCAAAGAATGTACCTGCCCTAGAACTTCTTCGCATAAAACGGTCAGTCAAAATTATAAAGTTCTAAGACAGCAAGTAAATAAAAAGAAAAAGAAAATAGCAGTGCAGTAAGAAAAATCTAATCTAATGCCTAGTCTACCAATTCTCGGAAATACACTAATATCAACCGTTGTTCCCCGGCAATGGCGCCAAAAACTTGACACGATCCGCAAGTGCACGGATATGTCGAAGTAATATAACAGATGTCGAATCCCACAGGGAACAAGGTTGAGTACTAGAAAGTCCGAGTCCTAATAGCTAGGCGAATCGAAACGTGGGTTTTTAAATACGGAAATCGAAAACAAACAAGTGCAACTAATTCGGTAGAGAAAAGATATAAGAGAGAATTCAGGGCTACGGCTTCCACCACGATGATAATCTTAATTGCACAAGAAAGATATTAGTTATTTGGTTTATTGGTTTTGCACAAGGAGTCTAACCCTAGGGTACAAGGTGCCCTCTCTTGAGTGATACACCCCGGTGTTCGTTTTAGACCGACCTCCTACTCTCACGGTGGATCGTTCTAAGATGAACCCAATGAGTTCTATGGTAGACTATGAAATCCTCGAGTGAAGACCAAGCACTCTCGTGTCCAAGTCTCGCAAGTTTTACTCAGAGGTTCGACCCTTATGATCCTTCATTCGATATGAATCGTAATGGCTAACACGCGAAATTACTCGGCCAAGGTAAAACCACGAAATAAATATGTCAAAGCAAAATATGCTCATAATTCATACCAAATAATATAAATAGATACAAAGTTTGCAATTAAAATCTTCAAAGGGTTTCCACCAAGCCTCGAAATAGGGTTTACGCTACAATCGTCATTGAAACGCTCAAAATCTCTCTTTTAATGAAATGAAAAGTATAAGAAAACGAAGCTAAGGGGAAGGAGACAATGAACCGAAGGAAACCTGAAGAAATCGTGATGATCGTGTGTCTCAATCTCCGAAAATCTCCAAAAATTGCCTCTGTCGCCGTGTTCTTCCACCCGCGCCATTTCTTCGCGTGAATGCTCGATAGTTAGGGCATGAAAATTGGGGCTTTTATATTCCATCTATTCGCCTCTGAATGAGCTTTCCATAGACACCTCACTTGCTAAATTTGGACTCCAAACGAGTGAGAAATCATGGAAAAACCGAGTGGAACTCAGTCTCGTTCGCGCCTGGGTTGGAATCACGGGTGAACCCCGCCGGGTTCACCTGCCCGTGATTCCCTCTGTGAGTTCGGATGAATAGAAGCGCGGTGAACCCGGTGGGGTTCACCCGCCCGTGCTTCTCTCTGGACAGATCTCGACCAAAGTGAAAACCGGTGAACCCGGTGGGGTTCACCTGGCCGTGATGCTTTCTAGACCTCTGCTGGCTGACGACCGGGATGGTGAACCCCATGGGGTTCACCTGGCCGTGATTCTCTCTGTGAGTTTCCTGCAGCCTGGCGAAGAATCTGGTGAACCCCATGGGGTTCACCTGGCCGTATTTTTGAGGCTAACTCTGTTTAAGCCCAAATTTGACGTGTGACTTCATCTTCACACGAGAAATCGTCCCATGGCCTCAGAATCTTCAAAATATGTCAAAAAAAGAGTGTTTTTAACCTGAAATTGCATAAAAGTACCAAAAAGTGAAGATTCCGAAGATATGAAGGAAATAAGGCTGTAATGAGTATAAAAGTGTTAAAATAAGCCTAGATTTGACATGAAATACAACGAAAAAACACTACCAAAATGCAATGCATCAGCGCTACAGCCCCCGACACGGCCAGGCCGTGCGCCTAGGCACGGCTGTGACACGGTCGACTGCAGATGCGAACACCGACATGGCCATCGCCACGGTCGTGCCACCGACCATGCACATCTCGGGCCAACCAGCGGCCAACAAGCACGCCCGGGTCGCCGAGCACACCCCAGCCGTGCATGTCTCGGGCCAACCTGCCGCCGACAAGCACGCCCGTGCCGCCAATCATGCCCCAACTGTGCACGTCTTGGGCCAACCCACCACCGACAAGCACGCCCGTGCCGCCGAGCACGCCCCAGCCGTGCACGTCTCAGGCCAACCCATCGCCGACAATCACGCCCGTGCCGCCAAGAACGCCCCAGCCGTGCATGTCTCGGGTCAGAATGTAGATGCCGAGCATGGCCGTGACCCTTGACAAGGCCAGGCCATGCTTAGCCCCAGAAAGCCAAACGAAGTTGTTTTCCACCCCGTTCGACGCTCGCAGCAGTCCTCGCATCCCCCGGACCGTTTTGTGAGAGTGATGAGCCCTTCTACCACCACAACTTGCCCCATCCGCTCCAACAATGTGGCTTCTCTGGCTTCAACGACTTCAATTCATCCGCTGCACATCACTCAAAGGCCGCCTCGGGACCCGACCGCTGACCGCGACCAGTCCACCGACTGCTACAACAACCGAGTTCTCAACTCGGCACAAGACACCGCCAACAACATCCAGAATCAGCCCACCATCAGCAAATTCTGCTGCTTCATGGCAGCTTGTTCGGAGATGGTGTAGCGCCACTTGGGTCCGGACACCGACCACATAGACGACTCTTCCACTCGACGCCTCGCGCCCCACTAAGAATCTGTCGTAGAATAGTTGGTAGCTACTGCTTTAGGGTAGTTAGAGGGCATCTTGACCCTCCTTTAGTTAGTTTTGGGGTGGTTGGCTTCTCTAACCGCCTCACATGTGTCTCATGTGATCCTCCTCCCCTCTTGATCTATAAAAGAGGGCTGATGGTTGTGCTAGTTTTTCAGTTTTCATTGTAGTTTGCGCCTTCTCTTAGCGGAGGCCTTAGGTCCAGCAAAACTCCGAGGAGCTCGCCCAGAGTTCACTCGCGCCTCCCCTTTGTATGCTCATCTCCTGCTTTCAATCAAAACACCCGGCGAACCCTGCTAGGGCGCCCGGTCCTTTGCATTTTCACTCCGCTGCGTTTGTGTCTTGGCGAGCTAGAGTGACCGTTACTGTAGCATCGTGAGGAACCCGTGCGTGTGTGCTTGCAACAGAAAATTGGCTACGTGACCGAGGTTAGTATTTTCCATTAGAAGTCCGATCCATGGTTTCTTTTCGCTCCGAGTGTTGCTCAAGTCACATCTTACGTTATTTCCATCAGTTTTCTCTGCGGGTTTTCACCGATCGCACGCATTTCTTCCTCCCTCGTCTCAAGACCCTCTCTCGGATTTATGCATCATAGTTCCCCACTGTAGAGTACTGCTTTAAGGAACCCTCCTACACATCCGCTGCGTCAGCCGTGATGCGTAAGGAGTTCCGCACCCGCACTTGACCTTGACGTGCACGGGCATGCCCATGCACCGATGCACGGCTGTGCATCGTAAGTGAACTCAGCTGGGTGTCGAGGCCGAGAGCTACACGGCCTGGGCTATGTACTCGTACACACCCGTGCACGACATTTTATTAAAAGGGCTGCCTGCACACCTGCGTACACACCCGTGTACGCAACGCTAGCGCCGCCGCCGCCATCTAGATCTGCCACCTCCGGTGCCCGATCGACCGCCGGCGACCTCCCACCGTCTTCTCCGACCTCCAACGAGCATTTCCCCCAAGTTTCCAGGCTCAATCCATGCCTCCTGCCACCATTCGCCGTTACCCTAGTTCCGGTCGGCAGCGGCGGGGTCGCCGCCTGCGACTCCGCCGCTGCCGACCTTTCTCCTTCGACGTCGGTGCCTCCGAAGCTTTCCCTATAGCACCGGCTATCTTCCTGTCATCTTCCTACGCCTCCAGGATGTCTCATCGGAAGCAAGTTACCTCCAACCACCGTGCGTCCACCTCCCAAGCCGCCACCGAGCCTCATCCACCACCAGCCTTGTCGCCTACTCCGTATGGTATCATCTGCAGAGATCCTGAGCAGCTGGCTAGGCTCACAGCCCTCTCACGCCGGCCGGTGGTGACTACACGATTCCTTGATCACGGGACGCTCAACACCTTAGGCTTCTACGAAGATGTGCAATGGCTATTCCAACGTATAGGCTGGGAGTAATTCTTTATTATCTGCTATCCCACCTACATCCCTATTGTACTGGCAGTCGAGGCCAACTGAGGAGGAACACTAAGCGAGGGTTGGCCCTCCACAGGCTTAGACCGGAGTTCCACCACGCGGTCCGAGAGGTCCTGGACTGTGGTCATAAGGCACTGAATCATGACTTCCATCACTTCAAAGCGTGTGGACAGTGATTCGACCGACTCTACTGATGGAGCAGAAGTAGGAGGGGTGGTCCTTATATGCCGTACTCTAAGGTGGCGGAACTTATGATGCAAAAAACGTGAGAGGGGCGTTAGACGAGGGAGGAAAAATGTGTTGGATGGAAACCGTCAATGAAAACATGATGAAAAACTGAATGGAATACTAGTTGAGTAATATCGGCAGCACACGAAAAAAACCACAGTTTTCACTTAGGTAAACTACTAACCTCTCTCGGGCAAGCCAATCTTTAGCAAGCGCAGCAACAAGCCTTCACAGTGGAGCGACAGATCTAGATGCGGCCATCCGCCCTAGATACATCCACAAGTGAGCAACACAAAATGTGAACACAAGCAATGGGAAAGGAAGAGGTAGCGTATACCTCATAACTTTGATTTGAAACACCAAGCAAGGAGGACCCTCGGAGTACAAGTCACTCAGGAGGCCCCGGCCGCGTTTACAAGCACTCAATCCTCACTCGGAGCTACCACGAGGAACTTAGTAGGCTCCCACTCACTTGGAGGCTACAACTAAGAAGCAAACTGGTAAGCTGAAGAAGCAACTAGTCTCCACTCCCTTTTATCGGGGAAGAGAGGGAGCTCACAAAACATATGACAAGAGCTCACACAAAGAGACATGACAAGCCCACACAAAATACATGACACGAGTGCAAACAAACACATGACAATCTCACACAAAATGTATGGCAAGGATAGTTGGATAAGCCAACCACTCCCTAACAACCTAAAAGTAAAAGATACTGGAATAAGAATCCTACCAATTAAAGTGTAAGTGATGATGTCAGCGCATGATGTTAACACATGGATTGGGCTCACACCATCTCCGAGCAAGCGGCGATGAAGCAATAAAACTTGCTGATGGTGGGTTTATTCTGGACGGTGTTGGCTGACTCTCGGCCGGTGTTGAGCACCCAGTTATGGTAGTGGTCATTCGTTGGTGCTTCGGATGGCCTCGTTGTTCATCGGTTGGAGAGGCATTGACCTGGTTGATGACGGGCTGATAACCCCCACAAAATGCTTAGGGAGCTGGGAAGAACGTTGAGAGCGTCGAACGGTGCGAGGAACAGGGCCTTCGTGCACTTCTGGGCTGTTCACGAGGCATGGCCCGTGGGGAGTCTGATTGCATGTCCTCTTGGTCTCCTTGGGCCTCTTGGGCCCCTTGGACTCCTTCGGCTCTGTCATCTACCCTAGAGGAGTACCTTCTTCGTTTGTTACAGGCACTTGGGAAGTGGGATTCTAGTAAGGGGCTCCTAATCTAGTTGTTATGATGCAGGGTATGCGATATATATGCTGAAAACAAATCCAAAAGAACTGATATTAAATGCAGTGGAGAGATTAGCGGAGCTAGACAAGAGTTAGCTCTAACCTCCCCTCTGATACCAAATTTGACACAGTAGAACTTATGGGAGGGATAGTCCTTAGTTCAGTACTCTAAGGAGGTGGAGACAATGATACTGAAATCGTGAGAGGGTCTTGAGACGAGGGAAATGAAAGCGCGCTGGAGGGAAACCCGAGAAAAACAAATGAAAAACGTTGCTGCGAAGATGCGACTTGAGCAATGCCAGTGAGCCAAAAGCCAAGAACACGATTCTAATATCTCAAATGATGTACCTCACTTGTAGAGCCAATTTTCTTTAGTAGGCGCACGCAGTCGGGGATCCTTCACGATGCAACGAAGGGAGGGGCGTCCGCTCGTCCAAGACAGGGGAACCTGCTGGGCGCCAAGTGCAAGTCGCACAAGAGCTCATGTCGGGGTCAGGGAAGAAGCCGGAAGACACGCGTAGATGCCAAGTGATTGATCGAAAGAGGTGCCCGGTGCGCTTCAGAGATGTGCCAGCCCTTTTGATTGAATTAGAAGACATACAGAATGTGGAACGAGGGAGCTCACAGCCGAGTCCCTCAGAGCTTACTGGACCTAGGCCTTGCGCGGGGAAGGTGACTACTACAGCAAAATGAAAATGAACTAGCCCTCAGCCCTCTTTTATAGATCAAGAGGGAGGGGGTGGCACATGAAACTCACATGAGGGTTGTTGGAGAAGCCAACAACCCCTAACTTCCTAAAAAAGGATCAAGATGCCCTCTAACCAACTAAAAGCAACACTAACAACTTCTGCAAGGAATCTTCAGGGTGGCTGGCGCATGGATCAACTTTGTGGGCATTTGTCCGGGCCGGATGGGGCACTAAACCATTTTCGAGCAGGCCACCACGAAGCAGCAGAATTTGCCAATCGTGGGCTGATTCTAAATGTTGTTGGTCATCTCCTAGGCCGAGTTGAGGATTCGGTTATGGCAGCGGTCCGTCAATGGCTCTTGAGGTGGTCCTCGGGGAAGGGTCGCCAGGGAGGCCGGTTGTATGGATTTTGTTGAGGCTAAAGAGGGGCTCACAATGCCCACATATCGATCTGGGGGTTGCGAGGATCGTTGCGAACATCGAACCTCATGCAGAACAGGACTCATCTTTAGTTTCGAGGCATTCACGGCTTGGCCGTGCTTGTGTTCACGGGCGTGATGGGGTGGGCAGTTTTGCATCGAGCTCGTCACGGCAAGGGGCACGGGTGTGCCAGGATCGGTGATGGGCGGCAGCTGATCATAGTCTGGTCGTGCTTCTTGACACGGTCGTGACGGGGTGGACAGTTTTGCGCCGAGCTCGTCATGGCAGGGGGCACAGCCGTGCCTGGGGTTGTGCTTTTGTTCGCGTCCGGGGGTGACCGTGTCATGGCCGTGAAGCTCTTCATGGTCTGGCCGTGATGGGATGCTGACTCGTCACACCTATGCCGGAAGTCGTGCTGGCTGAGGGGATCATGGCCATGATCTCCTTCACGGCCTGGCCATGATGAGTGGGGCAGATGTCTGTTTGGCCTGAAATTGTCGGTGTAACCTCCTCGAACTCTAGGGAGTCTTCCCAGGTATCTTCTAGGAGTATTAGGTCACACCCATAAGCTTCGATGATTCTGTCACACATCTTCCATAATAGCTACTTGTGTCGTTGGCTACTGGTTAACTGCTTGTGCCCATTATGTCGGTAGTTGGTTTAAGCTGAAAAATATAATTTATAAATAAGAAATTTAATCTAGTTGATTTTAACTTTAGTTATATGATGAAACTTAAGTATAAGGTTTAGGTTGCAAATGTGATAAGCACATTTTTAGAATTTTTCTTATTTTTATATTATTACTATTATTATTTTTAATATATAAATAAAAATTTGGCATAATTTGTATATTATTATTATTATTATATAAAATTTTAATAACTTAATATTTTTGAAAATTTTCTAATTTTATATTATTATTATATAAATAAAATTTTAAGAAATTATTATTTTTATTTTTATTGTTTTTTCTAATCTTTTGTTTTAACAAATTAATATTTTACAATTTTTTCTTATTTTCTTAATTTTTTATTTTATAGATTTTGAATTGTAATAAATTAACAATTTTCTTTTTTTATATTTTATTTTTTTTAAAATTTTTATTTTATTATTATTGTTTAAATAAAAAAATTTTGTAAAATTTTTATATTATTATTATTATGTAAATAAAATTTTAAATAACTAATAATTTATGATTTATTTTTTTCTATTTTTTAACATTTTATATTTTTTGAAGTGTTTTTATGTGTATAATTATTTATAATATGTTAATATAATCTTATTTTGTTTTTGGTTAGCCGAGTATAATATGGGGTTTACGTAGTGGCAGCGCACGATATCAAGTCGACAAGGCTATTGGCCACCTATAACTAATACACCAGCAAGCGGAAGGGGGCTGCTTGCCAAGTAGAAAGTGAAAGCTAAGCGGGCCAATAAAGGGGAGCTGGCTTACTAAGTATTCAATATCTTGAGTTAATGACTAACTATAGTTTAATTATTGTAGTACTAATTGATATCATGTATAGTTTTAATATTTATAATTAAATAATAAAATTATATTTCTATTAAACTACAAACATTAAAATAATATATAAATCAAATTATATATGTAATAATAATTATTTTTCTATGATCTCATCATAATAGAGAAATTTAATTATATGTGAAACTTATTGTATTAATTTCCAATAATTACTGTACTTTGACTCAGACTTCAATAAATCCACATATGATACAAGGTTTGTCCGATCATAGGGTTGCTCATTTTTGGTCGTGCGCATGTATTTTCATGAGAGCTTCTGAGAATTGTCTATGTCCTCAGCCACGACCGTATACTGACTCTCTTATATAAGAAGTTCCCTACAAGGGATGAGTGTAGAGGCTCATCTCATGGTAATTAATCACTTTGGAAAGTTTTCTTTACCTCTACAATAAGAAGCACAAAATATATCCACAGGAATGGGAGTGTAGAGTATCAACTTTATCACATAAATATTTTTATACACCGTAGTGTTTTATAATTTTTATTTTTCAAAGTGCTTCCTGGCCAATCAATCAACTTGTTATTACCACATTGAACCTCCTTCAAGGGATCTCCTATCACAGATGTTGGGTTCCCACCATTGAGAGGCCTATTTTCAGACTAATCTCATTCCTATCGATACTTCTAAGATTATAATTTTGGACAAGTTTTAGTCAAGCCAATAGTTTTGTTATAGTTAGTCTTTATAAAAGAAAGAGCTACTATAACTTGAGTAAAGCCATTATATAGACTTATATCTAATTTTAATATGGCTATTCCTTTTTTATATATAAATAGATCTGTTGCTGCTTTAGATTTTTTTTATCTTTGAATCCTTTACTCTTAGTTTAAATATCTTATTTTTTAATTTTAGAGAAAGAAAGAATTTTTTAAGCAGCAATTAGTCCTACTAATTAAATTAAACATTTGGTTGTTTTTATCATAGAGTGAAACTATTTTTTTTTTCTGACTTTAAATTAGTTTTTCAAAGTCATTTTAATTTTAAATAAATTAAAATTTTTTATTTCTAAAATAATTTTCCCTTTATGATAATTGTTATAGATATTATAAATTTATAATTTATGCATATCAATTTTTTTTTTCATGAACAAAATGATCATCAAATGCATCATTATGATTATTATATATATTATGCATATTATGTTCACCATTTGCATGTACATCATTTTTATATGTACATCAAGTGTATTTCCAAAATGTATATTATGACCATTATGTTTTATATTATATCTATATTTTGCATAATGTCTATAAATATTATTTTAAATATTTAGATTACACATTATGCTCAATCTAATTTGGCCCAAGCCAAATTAAGTTGAATTAAATAATCAAATCTTTTATAAGTTATACTATTAACTAAGCGAGTCCCCATAGTTAGGATCATTAGCCTAATTTATAAAATAAATTACCATTTAAAAGTGAATTTAAAATTTTTGAGATATTGAAATTTAAATTAAATTACTATTATACATATAAGATTGATTATGCACATTATGATTATGATGTACCTCATATTCTGAGCATTATTTTCATGAAACTCAAATGTAAACCATAATTTGAACAATATTCATAAATATACAAATATTTAAATTATATATTATGCTTATTTACCCAACATATTCAATAAAATTCATAAACAATAATAAATAATAATAATTATATGACATAAAATTTTAAACATTAAGCAAATTTCCCAAAAAAAAATGCAAACGGTCCATGATAAAATAGTAAAAAAAAAAAACAGTAAACGCTTTACACATAGAATTCCAAAGGCAATATGTAAGATCTGTTTCATAATTATTTAAATTATATTAATTTCTATATATGAAACAATAATTTGCTCTTCTATTGCTTGTAATAAATTCATCTTCACAAAATTAATACTAGAGATTTTGGATCCAATACCGTTTTAAAATTTGACCACTCAAACCATTTCAATAATCAAAGTTACTTTTAGACAATTTAAATTCAACAACAACAAAACTATTATACCAATTTAGTCAAACTATATATAGATTCGAGACCCAACAACAACAAAGTAATATACCAATTTTAAATTCAACAACTAGGTAAGTCCACATGTTATACAAGTGAAATTTGACAGTAGAAAAGAAGTATGCTGCATTAAAACATTACAGATTGTAACAATGAATGTAAATATGTCACAAATAATAATAATAATTTTTTGAATAATTAACTATATGT
Organism: Costus lasius; assembly: GCA_027563935.2. Classification (NCBI taxonomy): domain Eukaryota; kingdom Viridiplantae; phylum Streptophyta; class Magnoliopsida; order Zingiberales; family Costaceae; genus Costus; species Costus lasius. Next base: position 57,781,078 of record CM050452.1, read on the forward strand.
AATTAGATAAAGAACTAAATTTGTTTTTTTATTTTAATTGCAATTAACAATATTAATTTAATTACTTTTTATTTACTATTTAATATTAACTAGGAGTGTTCAAAAAAATTAAAAAACTGAAAAATCAATTTCAGAAACACTGTAAAATAATGTTACGATGATAAAGATATGGAATTTTGGAAATAAACCAAATTGGTAGAACCAAAATGGTAACAGAATTAAAACAGAATCTTAGGATAATAAATCAAAATTACAAAACTAATTAAATTGATAAAATAGCAATAAACACAGTACGTAACATAACCATTTGACAATAGACTAAAAAGGGAAAAGAAAACAATATATATATATATATATATATATATATATATATATATATATATATATTAATCTTTCTTATAGCTCCTGCAACAGGAGCGGCAATTAGGATTTTATTTTATTTTTCGTCTTATAGTGCCGATGCGACGAAGCTAGATTTTTTCCGTTCAATTGTTTTCTTAACGAAAACAACACTAAACAAACATTGAGTAAATAGTTTGTTTTAAATCTAATTTTGATCACAGAATTTTTTTTTTTTTTTAATAGCTATGGATTTTCACCTAAATTGTTGGTCTAAAATTTTGTCTAGACCTTTATTTAAATAGAAAATAAAAACATAAATTATGAAACAATGAAACTTGCAAAATATGTTTAAAAGAAAATTAGAATAATAGAACCCGGAGGCATATTGCAGCTTGTCCTTAGATGAAAATCTGGGCTCTCGTGTGAGTTACATCCAGATTAAACACCTAAGATACAATCGGGTATTCCTCTCCTGCGGCATGACCGTGGAGAAGTTGATCAGGATGCCCTTTCAGCAATGAGTAGTAAAATCAAAGAAAACCAAGAAGAGATAAAATAAAAGAAAGAAGAAGAAAGAAGGGGGAAAGAGGAGAACCCCATCTCTATTCTCGCAAGAGATTTTTTTTAATTTTATTCCAACATATTATACTCGGCCAACCAAAAAAGAAAACAAGATTATATTAACATATTATAAATAATTATACACATATAAACACTTCAAAAAAATAAAAAATATTTAAAAATAGAAAAAAATAAATCATAAATTATTAATTCTTTGAAATTTTATCTAAGTAATAATAATAATATAAAAATTTTACAAAATTTTTTATTTAAATAATAATAATAATATAAAAATTTTAGAAAAATATAAAAAATAAAAAAGGAAAATTGTTAATTTTTTAAAATTAAAAATCTATAAAATAAGAAAAAAGAAAATAAGAAAATTTTCTAAAATATTAATTTGTTAAAATACAAAATTAGAAAAAAATAATAAAAATAAAAATATTAATTTCTTAAAATTTTATTTATATAATAATAATATAAAATTAGAAAATTTTCAAAAATATTAATTTATTAAAATTTTATATAATAATAATTATATACAAATTATGCCAAATTTTTTATTTAAATATTAAAACTAATAATAGTAATAATTTAAAAATAAGAAAAATTCTAAAATGGGCTTATCACATTTTCAACTTAAACATTATGTTTAAGTTTGATTATATGACTAAAGTTAAAACCAACTAGATTAAATTTTATATTTATAAATTATATATTTTAGCTTAAACCAATTTCCGACATAATGGGCACAAGCAGTTGACTAGTAGCCAGCGACACAAGTAGCTGGTATGGAAGATGTGCAAGCATTGTATTGAGCTTACTTGCTCTTCATGCTCTATCTTCTCTATCCATATTGCGCACTCTATGCTTATAACTCTATCTCCTTTGACAATGAAAAACTCAATTGACTCTTGAGCTTGGTTTGGTTCCGTATGTAGCAATGGCTCATTGTTGATATCATCATTATCATCTTCACTATCTTTAATTTAAAAGTCCTCAACCTCTACCTCGATCTCAACCCTAAAAGGGGAGGGAGATGCCAAAAATTTTTGTCTTGTGTGATCAGATAAGTGGAGAATGTGTTCTTCGAACCTAAATGCATCAATTTGTATGATTCGATGAACACGCTTAATAATACTTAAAACTGTGATTCTCTATTATTCAGCATTGAATAAATTTACCATAGACGTATGGAAGATCAAGCATTAAGAATCTGACATAATGATAATTATATTCAATCTTTTATTATTTGTCTTTTTTCTCTATGCCTCGTGCTCACCTGCAAAGCTACAATACAATTAAAAAAGTAATTGAAACTCACATGATTAAGAAAAATATAATAAAAAAAAGTTAAAACTAAAATTTTGTATGTGAAAATATAGAGAAGTATTGTAGAATTTACAGAGATGAAGGGAGTATAATTTTACAAATTTATCCTCTATTTTTATTATTAAAATAGGGTAAAATAGTAATTTTATAACTAAAAGATAATTATACCTCTAAATTTAAATTTTTTTGATACTTTATGATAGCATTAAGGTAAAATAGTAAAGGTAGATTTTGAATTTGGGCGCCCAAATTCAAATTCAGAAAAAAAATAATCGTTAATGGCATGTCGTGCCTAGGCTGGCTGATGTGCCCTGCTCGGCCCGATCATCCGCCATGCTTAGCCTAGTCACATGTCGTGCCCGGCCCGCATGCCGAAAAGTTTCTACCCAGCCTAGCCTAGAATGGGTCGTGGGTTGCACGCAACATGTTGATCAGGTAAATAGGTTGTGTCATGCTCGGCCTATGTCGTGTCGGGTCAGACGTTAACCACCTCTATTATTACTCATACATGCCGCTTACCGCAAGGGCCTCCTTCCCTTTGCCACCTAGTGAGTTGGTTGCACATGCCACACATCATGAGCTTCATCTTCCACTTGTTGCTTTGCAAGCTCCCATTTCTCCTCATCATTTCGATCACCCTTCCCTTTCTCATTCACGGACAGTATGATCCTGCATGTCCCACGCACTACACATGATGCAAGATGGGGTTAGTGTCGAGCTCACCTCGAGCTTGATGCTACCATATGGGGTTGGTGCCTCTAGCTTGTGTCACCGCTCACCTTGTTGTGCAGCTTGCCACGAGCTTTGCCGCACTAATGCCAAGCCGATCTCTCAAGTCACAGCAAGATTCAGTCTGTACCACGTTGATCATGACTCGAGAGGACGCAATGCGTGATCATAGCTCAAAGCTCAAGCTCGAACTGGTGCTATAGTATTTGGAGAGCAATAACTATATCGCAATAACTATATCACGACGAATGCGGGGAAGAAATCCGGGGACTTACGATTTAACAAATCATATGATGTTTTAGTTAACCTTAACCCTTTTTATGAATAGCGTAGCGACATCTGTGTGCTCGCGGGCCAAAACCAACACCTGCCTTCCTCGGGTATTTCCTCAACCAAAACCGCTTTAGTTTTCAAAGATTTAACAAGCCACGGCCTCACTTTGGGTTCCGTCTTCAATTTTTTGACTCATTTCCTCGCTATTGGAATCTGGAGGACCTCTCCGTGCTTTTTTGTCTCTTCTCGATTGCATCCGCTTCGATCTGAGCGGGGATCTATATGCCAACATTTTGATTGAGTTTCCTAAGTTTTAATATACCATTTGGGGTTACGGAATCGGATCTTGAGGCGGATTTCAGCTGCTTCCGTTGATGTTCTTCATGGGCTTTTGATCTTGCTTCTGTAAGGTTTGGTTCCGCTTGATTTGATTATTTCTGGACCTTGATTATTCTGTCCTGTTTGTGTTGTAGGTGGACTTGATGATGCGATTGATCACTTTCGGGTGCTTCCCCGCTTGATGCAGTGAGGTCTGATTTCAGCTTGCATCTGGGCAGGCATACAGGCATATATATATTTTTTTGCAAAGTATTTTTCTGTTCTAGTGCCATTTGAGCGGTACACATCGGAGCTCGAATTTGATTTCTGCTGCTGTTTTTGTTTTTCTTTTAGAAAAAAAAAGTTTGTCGCTGTGAGTGCGATGTACACTCTTCTTCGAATTTGAGGGAGAGCGGCTCCCCCATCGCACAAGCCAAGACGTACCCCGCTCTACAACACTAAGGATTGGCGGAGCTCCACCGATCCCCTCGGGTTAAGAGTCTCTAGCTTAACTCGTAAGGACCAGGGTGTCGAATCCCGGCACAGTTAACCCCATGTTTGGGTTGTGCATATTTCGCCTGCAGTAAAATTTTAACCCTAAATTTTAAAAAGTACCTGATTTTAAAAAGTCAAGTCTAGGATTAAAAAAGTACTATGGCTTTAAAAGGTACTTGGCTTCAAAATTATCCTCATCTCCTTTCCAAATCTTGTGTATTAATTCTATGATTCGCCTGCAGTAGAATTTGTAGTGGTTGTGAAGTAAAAGATAAAGATATGGAAGACAGGGTAACTACACATACAAAATAAATGGTTGCAATGGTTGTAAAGTAAAAGAAAGAATAATTACAAATGCAAATCACATGATTTGGGCTAACTAAGCATAAGCTGTTGGATCGACTAAAGATTGTGACTATAAAACACAACATGATAGTATGTTAAAATATTAAGAAAATATCATAGCGGAAACGTACTTGAAGAATCCTGAGATTGAGAAAAGAAACCTGTCTTGGTCTTCTACAGGGTTTGTGTTTCCCAGACTCAGAATAAATTGTTGTCACGAGTCTTGGTAATGGGAATTACCTATATATATAGGCGAAGGAGAGAAAACTCCTTATTAATTAATTAAGGAAACACACGCCTGCAGGGACCACGATATATTATTTATTATTATTTCTATTTCTAACCCATCACAAAAATAGAAATAAAACCTAAGTCTCTACACATAATAATATTCCACACAAATTTGAGATAATTAAGCCGTAAATATTATTTCTTAAACGATCACTTAAGTACGGCCAAAATATTTAAGATAACCATATACAATTATTAATTAATATACATGTGGTCCATATTAATTGATCTAACATAAACAGGTTTAGACGAGGCCTATGAATTATCTAAATCTGGCGACCTAGCCATGAATATTGACATGGCTAAATTTTAAGATCAGTTAAAACAGTCAAGTTTGGCTTAATCGATCAAGCATAACTCGACAATCTTATCATCCGGCAAGTCTAGACTAGACTGAACAATCAAGCCTAATGAATGAGAAATCAGATTGATAGAAAATGAATGAGAAATAGTAGGGATAAATATGTAAATAGAGGAAATAGAAGGATTAAAGCACAAAGATGCAAAATAAGGGTTAAATGCAAAATTTATTGTTATAGGACTAATTTCTTAATCTTCTATTAAAATTATGAAAACAAAATATTAAATGCTTGGGGTACCAAATGGCTCATTTATCATTAAAAAAAATATGCTTCAATATTCATAATAATAATATTTTTTTAGCTTAAAAATTTTAAATTGAAAATAGCATTTTAAACTAGGACATAAAGATTGGTAAGACTTTATTATCAAAACCTTTGATGTTTCAACATCGATAGTACTTACTAAACGTTGACTTTCACAAACTCATGTATCCAACTCTACGTACGTAGATCATACCAGAAATATGTACATACGCTGCTACTTATTCTGTGAGAAGACCATTGCAGACATGGTCAACGCACTTGACTACAAGCGACATATCCACGTACATAAATAGTAATACATGCACTGTTGACTAATCGGCGTGTAAGGAGTTGGCAATGTCGATCACAAATCAATACCGGACATCAGCTTTCATAAGCCATTCCATCGCCTCGCTGATGTAGTTGATGTTGATGAGCTCAATTTCCGCTCCCACGTTGTGCTTCGCCGCAAAGTCGATCATCTCCTGTGTCTCCTTCATTCCTCCGATCCCGCTTCCGGCTATAACTTTCCCACCTACCAGTATAGGGAAAACGTGAAGCTGCAGCGGCTCTGGCGGCGCCCCGACCAAGATCATCTTCCCATGATACTTGAGAAGATCGACCAACGGAGAGAGATCATGGACTGCTGAAACAGTGTTGATGATTCCGTCCATGGTTCCAGCTGCAGCCTTCATCTGCTCAGGATCTCGGCTGAGCAAGAAAGCATCCGCCCCTAGCCTCTCGATGGCCTCCTCCTTCTTGCTCGGCGACGTGCTGATCACCGTCACCTTCATCCCGAATGCCCTGGTGAACTTGACGCACATGTGGCCGAGGCCGCCTAGACCGACGACGCAGAGATGCATCCCCGGCTGGTCCAAACCGAATCGCTTCATGGGGCTGTAGACGGTGATCTCGACGCACAGCAACGGCGCGGCCCGGTCGAGCTCCATGGCATGGGATCCTGACGGTGAAGTGCTCGTCGATGACGGTGGCGTTGGAGTAGCCGCCGAAGGTGGGCATGCTACCGTCGGCGTCGAGGGAATTGTAGGTGTAGACCACGCCGGAGCAGTAGTTCTCGCAACCCTGCCCACAGCTGGCGCAGGAGCGGCACGAGTTTACCATGCAGCCCATGTAAGAATTGTCCCATGTATATATTTATGAAGGATGTGTATTATGAAAAGACAAGTAAAAAGGGGAAAAACCTTGGAAAAACCTTCCCCTCTCTCCTTGCCGACTATTGCTCTCAATATACTCATAAAAAATTAAAAGCATAACAATTTTAAAGTAAAAGAAGAGAAGATCGATTAAAGAAAAGATTACAACTTCAAGATTTGCATTCATAGACAGAGGTAAGTATTTTATTTTATTAACATGTAAGAATAGCAAATTCCAACGAATTAAGAATATTTATAAAGCATGAATATTATAGAGCGCATATTATCATGTTTGCTTACATGTGGTATCAGAGCTAAGTTAAGAAATTTGTTATTCTTCTCTTATGATAATTAATTTGATTCATGAATAATATTTATCAAATTAATTTGTTCTTGAGTATTTTGCTTTCCAGCAAAGTTCCGCCGCATGAATTTGGATTGCATAATGGTTTCTATTTTAGTAATTAAAAAATTAATTTTCATGGCACTCTCAAGTACTTAAATATTAAGTTTTGTATTATACTATTTTTGGTTGTGTCAAGTGTCGTGAGAAAAAATATATACATATTAAAAATCTCTCAATTATCTCATTGTGCCAATATTGCCGCATCTCTTTCCTGCTATTTAGGAAAGCTAATTATTCTTGGTTAGCACAATTAAAGGAGTATTGAACGTATTGTCTGCGCTTATTTCATTTACTATTTTTGCATTGCATTAATATGGAATTAATGTATTAGAAAGCTTGACCATATTTATGTACACATCGCATGCAATTTTATTATGTTTTACTGTTTATGCAAATTAAAATAACATATATAATGATTTGAGGTAAAAATAAAATAATATATTAAAGAAAATTATTTTATTAAATGATGAATGACATACCTCATAATCAAAAAATTAAAATTGAATATTTGGATATTCAAATATTTATAAAGTGCTTAAATTTTGGAATTAAATAATGATAAATTTGTTAATCACCAAAGTGGTCAAATTTTGACTTAATTCCAAATCATATAATTATATATCAAAACTCTTATCTCTGATGCTATAAGTGATACAATGATTATTGTATCATAGTTCATTATTATAAGATAGTTGAGAAATACCCAAAGGTTGATTATCTATCCTTATAATTAATGAACATAAGTGCTGGTAATGAATGCAATATTAATAATATTTATATATCCAAAGATAGTAAATGTTTAATGTCATTGCATGTATTATTACCAAATCAATTAAAGTTTATTAGCATCTTTATGTAGAATATGATATATTAATGGATTGCCCAAAGGTAAACATTAATATATATTATAAGATATATTGATGGATTACCCAAAGGTGAACATCAATATATATTATATGAAATGTAATGTATGATATATTGGTGGATTACCCAAATGTGAACATCAATATATTATTTAAATTTATATTGAATGTTGATATATAATTCAAGGCACTAATGTTTCTAAAATTTTATTCTTTGCAGTACATGTTCCTATGCATTCGCATATCTCAACTGTTCCAATTTTTAATGGACTTAACTTCTCTGAATGGAATGAGCAAATCCAATTTTACCTTGGGGTAATGGATTTGGATTTAGCTCTTCGAGTAGAGAAGCCAGATGCTATTATTGCTTTAAGCACTGAAAAAGAAAAGGTTCATTATAAAAATTGGGAAAGATCAAATAGGTTGAGTCTGATGTATATACGAATGAGCATAGCTAACAATATTAAGTCAGTTCTTCCTAAGACTGAAAATGCTAAAGAAATGATGATATTTGTGGAAGAGCGCTCCCAAACTGCTAATAAGTCTCTTGTTGGGACTCTAATGAGTACTTTGACTACCATGAAATTTGATGGTTCTAGTACTATGCATGAACATGTCATTGAAATGACAAATATTGCAGTAAGACTTAAGTCATTGGGAATGGATGTGGATGAAAATTTCCTTGTGCAATTTATTCTAAATTCGTTACCATCTGAGTATGATCCCTTCCAAATGAACTATAATACTATGAAAGATAAATGGAATGTGCATGAGTTGCACAGTATGTTAGTTTAGGAGGAAACTAGACTAAAGAATCAAGGAAATCATTCCATCAATTACGTTAATAATCAAGAGGCTAGAAAGAAGATTGGTAAGAAATATGATAAGAAAGGAAAGAGACCCCTGAAATCAATGAAGTCTCTTCTTCTCAAGTCCACAAGAAGGAACCACAAGGAAACAGATGTCATTTATGTAGAAAGTTTGGACATTTCCAAAAGGATTGTTCAAAACGCAAGGCATGGTTCGAAAAGAAAGGTAAGCTTAGTGCTTATGTATGTTTCGAATCAAATTTAGCTAAAGTTCCTTATAATACATGGTGGATAGATTCTGGATGTACAACTCATATTTCTCATTCTATGCAGGGATTCCTTACAATCCAAACCATAAGCCCAAATGAGAAGTTTGTCTTCATGGGTAATAGAATGAAAGTTCCAGTGGAAGCTGTCGGGACTTATCGCTTAATCCTAGACACTGGACATCATTTAGATTTATATGAAACACTTTATGTACCTAGTATTTCTAGGAATTTGATTTTACTATCTAAACTTGATGTTGCTGGATACTCTTTTAAATTTGGTAATGGATGTTTCAGTTTGTATAAACATATCTGTATGATTGGATCTGGTATACTTTGTGATGATTTATATAAATTAAAACTTGATAGTTTGTATGCTGAAACACTTATGACCTTCCATCATAACGTTGGTACTAAACGTAGTTTAGTTAATGAACGTTCAGCTTACTTGTGGCATAAACATTTAGGTCACATTTCTATAGAAAGAATTAAAGGTTTAGTGAATACTGAAATCCTTCCAGAATTGGATTTCACTGACCTTAATATTTGTATAGATTGTATTAAAGGAAAACAAACAAAACACACTAAGAAAGGTGCCACAAGAAGCACTCAGCTTCTTGAAATTATACACACTGATATTTGTGGACCCTTTGATGTTAGTTCTTTCAATAAAGAAAAATACTTTATTACCTTTATTGATGATTATTCACGTTATGGATTTGTCTATCTATTACATGAAAAATCTCAAGCTGTAAATGCATTAGAGATTTTCATTGAAGAAGTAGAAAGACAATTAGATAAAAAGGTGAAAATCATTAGATCTGATAGAGGTGGAGAGTATTATGGAAGATATGATGAAAATGGACAACACCCAGGTCAATTTGCTAAATTCCTTGAGAAGCTTGGCATTTATGCTCAATATACAATGCCAGGTACACCACAACAAAATGGTGTATCAGAAAGGCACAATAGAACCTTGTTGGATATGGTTAGAAGTATGTTAAGTAATTGTTCTTTACCTATTTCATTGTGGACTTATGCTTTAAAGAATTCTATGTATTTATTGAATAGGGTTCTTAGTAAGGCAGTTCCAAAAACACCTTATGAACTATGGACTGGCAGGAAACCTAGTTTGAGGCACCTACATGTTTGGGGATGTCAAGCAGAAATAAGATTTTATAATCCACATGAAAAGAAATTAGATGCAAGAACAATTAGTGGTTATTTTATTAGTTATCTTGAAAAATCAAAAGGATATAGATTTTATTGTCCTAACCATAATACAAGAATTATTGAAACTGGGAATGCTAGGTTCATTGAAAATGGTGACAATAGTGAGAGTCAAACTCCACGAAAAGTGGAAATTCAAGAAATAAGAGTGCAAGTCCCATTGACTTGTACATCTAGTAAGTTTGTTATTCCTCAAGTTGCTGATCCAATTAATAATCAAGAGGAACAACAAATAAGTGATCCCATTATCCATAATGAGAATGAAATAAATGAGCCTTTAGTAGAAGAACCACAAGAAATGACATTAAGAAGATCTCAAAGAGAAAGGAGATCAGCCATTTCTAATGATTATGAGGTATATCTACAAGAGTCTGAAGTTGACTTAGGAATTAAAAATGATCCAGTTACATTTTCACAAGCCATGAATAGTGATAATGCTGAAAATTGGTTAAATGCTATGAAAGATGAGTTAAAATCTATGGAACAAAATGAAATTTGGGACCTTGTTGAGTTGCCAGAAGGTTGTAAGAGAGTTGGTCGCAAGTGGGTCTTTAAGACCAAACGTGACTCTCATGGTAACTTAGAACGTTACAAGGCCAGATTAGTTGCAAAAGGATTTACTCAGAAAGATGGTATTGACTATAAAGAAATATTTTCACCGGTTTCTAAAAAAGATTCATTTAGAATTATCATGGCATTGGTGGCTCATTATGATTTAGAGTTACACCAAATGGATGTTAAAACAGCCTTTCTAAATGAGAATTTAGATGAATAAGTTTATATGGATCAACCAATTGGGTTCATAGAAAAGGATAAAGAACACATGGTGTGTAAATTTAAGAAGTCAATATATGGACTTAAACAGACTTCTTGGCAATGGTACCTTAAGTTTAATAATACAGTTATTTCCTTTGGATTTAAGGAAAATACTGTTGATCGATGTATTTATCTTAAGATCAGTGGGAGTAAGTTTATCTTTTTAGTTCTGTATGTTGATGATATCTTGCTTGCAACTAACAATCTTGGTATGTTAAGTGAGACTAAGAAGTTTCTCTCTAATAACTTTGAAATGAAGGATATGAGCGAGGCAAGCTATGTGATAGGAATAGAAATATTCTGAGATAGATCACAGGAAATGTTAGGCTTGTCTCAGAAAGCATATATTAATAGAGTTTTAGAGAGATTCAAAATGGATAAGTGTTCACCATCTCCTGCACCAATTCAAAAAGGAGATAAATTTAGTCTTATGCAAAGTCCTAAGAATGATATTGAACACAAACAGATGGAAACAATTCCTTATGCATATGTTGTTGGGAGTTTAATGTATGCTCAGACTTGTACTCGACCAGATATTAGTTTTGCAGTTGGAATGTTAGGAAGATACCAGAGTAATCCTGGTATGGATCATTGGAAAGCTGCAAAGAAAGTTTTGAGATATCTACAAGGGACAAAGGATTATGTGCTTACATATAAAAGATCTGATCATCTTGAGGTGATCGGATATTCAGATTCAGACTTTGCTGATTGTATGGATACAAGAAAGTCTACTTTTGGTTATCTGTATCTTTTAGCTGGAGGAGCTATCTCATGGAAGAGTGCAAAGCAGTCAATTATTGCTGCATCCACTATGGAAGCTAAATTTGTGGCTTGCTTTGAGGCCATGGTTCAGGCTAAATGGTTGCAGAATTTTATTTCAGGACTTGGAATAGTCGACAGTATTGCTAAGCCGCTGAAAATTTATTATGATAATTCTGCAGCAGTCTTCTTTTCTAAAAATGACAGGTATTCTAAAGGTGCTAAACATATAGAATTAAAATACCTTGTTGTTAAAGAAGAAGTTCAGAAACAAAGAGTGTCAATTGAGCATATTAGCACTGATGTTATGATTGCAGACCCCTTGACAAAAGGGTTACCACCTAAAACATTTATTGGCCATGTTAAATGTATGAGTATTATGTCTGTTAATGAATGTTAAGGATGATGTGATTATTTTGTCTTAATGTATATTTGACACTCTGAGCTCATTTATGTATAAGTTTCTGATTATTGGTTTTCATGATTTATGGTTACATGTATAAATGAAAATATTGAAAACCAAAATTCATTTTAAGAAATGAATATTGTTGTTGGATGTATTATGTACTCCCATTAAAGTGTGTCGTATTAGGAAGAAAAACTGATATGGTGGTACATGGAAGGAAATGTATTGGTTTTATAATGATATATAACCGCCATGACCCTTATTGGTTCTTATTCTTAGTTATGACTTATGATGCAACAAATATATGTTGATTTTATTTATGCGCTTTATGATTGATACTTTATGAAATTATGAATGACATCAACACATGAGCCAAGTGGGAGAATGTAAGCAATGTCTCATGTATATATTTATGAAAGGATGTGTATTATGAAAAGACACGTCATTTAAGTTACGTAAAACTAAAGATAGTAAGAAGGGGAAAAACCCTCCCCTCTCTCCTTGCCGACGATTGCTCTCAATATACTCATCAAAAATTGAAAGCATAACGATTTTAAAAGAAAAGGAGAGAAGATAGATTAAAGGAAAAGATTACGACTTCAAAATTTGCATTCATGGACAGAAGTAAGTATTTTATTTATTTTATTAACATGTAAGAATAGCAAATTCCAACGATCTCTTGGTTGTGCTCTTAATTAAGAATATTTATAAAGCATGAATATTATAAAGCGCATATTATCATGTTTTATTATTATGTTTGCTTACAGCCCACGCCGGCCTTGTCGCCCACCCTGAACTTGCAGTCCGCTGCCCACTTCGATGACGTCCCCAACTATTTCATGCCCTGACACAAAGAAGATCGAGTTCCTTCAGTCGTTCTTGATGGTGTGAAGGTCCGAGTGGCAGATGCCACAGTACATAATCTTTATGGTCACATGGTTGGCACCATTTTCCCTGTACTCAAAAACAAATCATCAGCTCTTTCTTCCTTTTAATCACTTAATAGCAGCTCAAGCAATCTCTGAATATACATTACCTTCGGGAGAAGTGAAAGGGTGAGAAGACGCCGGAGCTGTCTCTAGCAGCCCATCCGAAGGCCTTGCTGCCATGCACCTCCTCCGGCAACGCTGCCGCCTTCTTCCCATTTGCCATCAACGCCGCCATCATACTTACTAGTTGCTTGGTTCAAGGATCAACAAACGGATTCCAAATTGAGATAAACCGAGCGTTGTAGTGCCGCTCCGGACGTCGCTACTATTTATATACGCAGGGCAAGCCTCAGTTGCATGATGTAATCAATGACATTGTACACAATTTCTTTCCTCTCACCCGCTCAGGAGAATTTTTGCAGCGGGGCACCCCTATGCAAACCCATTTTCTAATTAAAAATATTTTTTAAAAAAATTTTTGTTTTTAGAAATGTTGTTTACCTCTTAAGCTATCCAATGATATAAATATTGGAGTATTTTAGATCTTGTACACATATAAAATGTCCTATACAAAATCACATATAAGACAAAATATGATTTTTTATATAAAAAAATTAATTTTTGCATAGGATATTTTATACATGTACAAGATCTAAAATACTTCAATATTTATACCATTGGATAGCTTAAGAGGTAAACAACATTTCTAAAAAAAAAATTTTTTTTTAAATATTTTTAATTAGAAAATGGGCACCCCTATGCAAAATTTGCGCAAAAAATTTCTCCCCCTACTCATGTAAAAATGTGTTAGGCACGGAGCCTGTGGCTAGTTCTTACACACGGCTGCTAATCCACCGTTTATAAAGTTTAAAAAGCCCACATCTCAAAAAAGGAAACGAAAGCGTTATGCTCAATATTCACGGGGCCCAAAAAAAATTATTGTCGAATTGGTTCAAACATAATATGGTAGAAATTTATTATAATATGGTAGAAAATTTTTATAACATGGTCGAAAATTCTATAACATAGTTGAAATTTATTGTAATATGGTAGAAAAATTTTATAACATGTTAGAAATTTATTATAACATAGTAGAAAAATCTTATAATATGTAGAAATTTATTATAATATGGTAGAAATTTATTTTAATATGGTAGAAAAACTCTATAATATTGTAAAAAATCTTATAACATGGTAGAAAAATTCTATAACATGGTAGAAAAATCCTAAAATATGGTAGAAATTTATTTTAATCTAGCAGAATTTTTCTACCATATTACAATAAATTTCTACTATGTTATAGAATTTTCAACAATATTATCAATTAACAATAACAGAGAATTAGAGATTAAATATATATATAAATTAAGTACTATTATATTCAAGTCAATGTCCATTCATTATCCCTAAGTTTGGGTCAAGTTCTACGAAATGAGGAGTCCAAGGAACAAACTGCCCCATCTAAGAAAGGACTAGGCCAAAAAAAAGGACCGGGGCTTACTTCCTGCTGCTGCGTAGCCCAGCTGATAGAAATTAGAATTGTGGCCGTATGTAGCTTATTATTAGGCCCAAAATTTACGGGCTTGATTTTGACTGGTCAACTAAACTGTTGACTAGGTTAAAATCAGCCCAGAGCCCAAGCACAATGAGATTAGGGCTCGGCATTCGATTGGGCGATGGTTGCAGCGACTTCGCAGTAGGTGGCGGTGTCCGCTGCCGTTGGTGTCATCTCCGGCTATCCACAACTTCTGACGTTAGGGGTTGACAGCCGATGGTGGACTCGACGCATGGAGCACGCGAAGAGGAGAAGAACTGGTGAGATCTTCACACAAGTGGAACGAGTAGCGAGTGGCTCGTCTTCTAGTGACACGTGCATTCGGCGAGGGAAACGAGGTCGGCAGCAACCTCGAGCAGTACAGTGATGCTGCGTGGAGCTTCTGTAGCGGGCGAAAGCTCCGTGTGGCTCAAGCACGGCAAACAATGCCTTTGATCGGTGAAGTGTCATACTCGAGGCAGGCACGCGGCGACGCGAGGCAGCTTGGGCAGCGGGTCGACGACCACATGGTGAGACGCGGCTGGTGACAACGGCGCGTCCCGAGCACGCGTGCGAGCTGGCGCCAACGGGCAACGCAAGATGGTCGACCATGTACCATAGCGTGGTTGGCGATGGTGGGCGGCGACGTTCGACGCGATTGCTTGGCTGGTGCTGTATTCGAACCACTTCCTACGTGGAATGAGGTAGTACAATAAGTTATTATAAAATATATTCGAACCACTTGCCTGGCTAGTGCTGAATTAATATAAAATATAATTTAAATTAATATATAATAAAAATTAAATTATTATAAAATTTTTAATTTAAATTCTATTTAATTATAAAAGATGTATGGTAAACTCTCGAAATTGACATATATTTAAATTATAATCAATTAATTGTTGGAAGATAGTACAATAAGTTTCACATATAATTAAATTTCTCCAATTTGATGAGATCATAGAAAATTAATTATGATTACATATATAATTTGATTTATATATTATTTTAATATTTAATATTTATAGTTGAATAGAAATATAATTTTATTATCTAATTATAATGTTTAAAACTCTAAATAATACTATTAGCACTACAACTCTACCAAACATAGCTTTATGTTACATTATTTCATATGTTGGATTTCCAATGGAAAAATTAATAATGAAACAAATGTAATTGCAAACTTTTTAATCTACAAGTATTGATTAGGATAAGTTTGACATCAATGTTGAGTTTACTATTCCAATAATTAGAACTAAAGATGACAATTAAGCTCGACATAGTTAGTCACTCACTCATTTGACTCGTCTTATAGCAAGATTGAATACTTAGTTAAATGAGATGAATTGAGATTTGATAGATCAAACTGAATTGAATTATAAATGCAATTAATCAAATTGAATAGTTCATCGATAATGCCATTTTTCTATGCTTTGATTGGTTTATGATTCAAAACCAATTTGTAAGGTGGACGAATCGATATAAATGAGTTGCATTGCATAGTATCAATAGGGTTTTAAAATTATAAAATGATTATATATTATAATAAATAACAAAATGAGCTACAGATCAAAATTTAAACAAATTAATTTGTGATTTGTGCTCATTAAATTTAATAGGCCGAAAGATATTAATAAATTGAACTTAAGTTGATTGATTGGAATATAATCTTATAAGTTGATTACTTAATATTAATGGTTAACCGAATATAGATGACTTATGTGGCAATATTAGTTGCTTCTCTCTAACAATTATTTCTTTTTAAACAAATTGTTGATTTGTTTAAAAATAAACCCACACCACACCACACCACACCACACATAAAAGATGGAAACTAAACCCTGCCCGGCCCCTTCACGCTGAGGGCGACGAATGCGGGGAAGAAATTCGGGGACTCGACGATTTAACAAATCATACGATGTTTTTATAAGTAGCGTAACGACATGTGTGTGCCTGCGGGCCAAAACCAGCACCTGCCTTGCGCTGGTATTTCCTCAACCAAAACTGCTTTCGTTTCCAAAGATTTAACAAGCCACGGCCTCACTTTGGGTTTCGTCTTCAATTTTTTGACTCATTTCCCCGCTATTGGAATCAGGAGGACCTCTCCGTGCTTTTTTGTTGCTTCCTGGATACCCCAGAGTATGCCAATTTTTTTTTTTTTTTTTTGTCTCTTCTCGATCGCATCCGCTTCGATCTGAGCAGGGATCTATATGCCAACGTTTTGATTGAGTTTCCTAAGTTTTAGTATACCATTTGGGGTTACGGAATCCGATCTTGAGGCGGATTTCAGTTGCTTCCGTTGATGTTCTTCATCGGCTTTTGATCTTGCTTCTGCAAGGTTTGGTTCCGCTTGATTGGATTATTTCTGGACCTTGATTCTTCTGTCCTGTTTGTGTTGTAGGATCAGGACTAGATGATGCGGTTGATCGCTTTCGGGTGCTTCCCCGCTTGATGCAGTGAGGTATGATTTCAGCTTGCATCTGGGCATGCATATACATATATATTTCTTGGAAAGTATTTTTCTGTTCTAGTGCCATTTGAGCGGTACACATCCGAGCTCGAATTTGATTTCTGCTGCTGCCTTTGTTTTTCTTTTAGAGAAAAAAAAAAGTTTGTTGCTGTGAGTGTCAAGTATGCTCTTCTTCGAATTTCGTACTGTTTTTTCTTGGCACTTTCCTAATAGAAAAGATCATCGTTGACTCGGATTATTCTATATTTGCATTTGATTTTTTTTTTCCGACTAAGATGATTGTTTGAGTGATTCCTTTTTTATTTCGTTAAGGATCCTGGCATCCTGCCAAACTTTGGTTCCCTACGCCAAGTATATTCTTGTTGTGATTTGGTATTAATGCAAGGAATCGTGTTCTTTACCTAGTAGGATTCTATCTTTTTCCCTTGTGAAATTAGGTATCTCCTCAGTTTATTTTGTCATGTTGTTAATTCTGCTATCTGTTAATTCTTACTATTGAAGAATGAAGGATGACGTTTTGAGTGTCCTTTATCTTCTCATTCGGGAGAGTAGATTTTCACAGCAAAAAATCTGAGATGTCTAGTGTGTGATTAGTTATTTTGGTAATTGGATAGCTTGATGCAAAAAGCAGCGCTGTATGGATAATTCTTTTTTAGCTGCAGAGTTCTGGTGACTTGATTTCCCTCGTAATTGTTTTCATGTGCTTCTGTGTTTCAGTCCTTGGTTTTATCCTTTTAAAAAAATTCATGTCCTTAAGAATACACTTCTGCATGTGCATTTTAGTTCTGGTATCAGCTTTCCATCAATCTGAGATAGTTATTCAGATTAAAGATAACATGCCTAAGCACTAAGGATAAAGTTGCTAGTGATTCTCCTTTCCTCTAGAATTTTATGGCGGATAGTTTGCAAATTAAAATTGCAAGTTGGAATGTCAAGTTACCTTTTAAGTTTGCAAATTGCCATTGTTAATTTAAGAGAGCAAAATTATCCTCATCTCCTTTGCAAATCTTGTGTATTAATTATGTGATTTGTATCTCAAGTAACATGAGTAGTTTTATAGAGGATGATTACCACAGCACATGTATTGACTTTTCTTTGAAAGATTGATAAGCAGGCATTACTTGCAACAAACAAAATTATTTTCACTTTCTTCCTCGTTGCAACATTAACACTATGTATGAATTTTTATTACTTGGATTCTCATGACTTAGGCTTCAGCACCATGCTACCTCTACGTAACTAGACAGTGTGTAATTAGTAGATGTATATTAATTACGTTTTCCATCATTTCCTAAAAGGTCGTTAACCTTCCCTTCCACAATGCGACTTCTCCTGATTCTGTTATTTGTTATTGTTAGCAAGCGGTTCAGAATCCTATGTTTTGTGATTTTCTGGTAGCATCTTTGATTATGCTTAACGTAAATATGGGTACGGATTTGGATGGTTGCCAAAAGTCCATGTAGCTACCCAAATTGTTGCAACTGTTGTTTTTCTTCTACTGTGCGTGATGTACGGAACGCTTTATGCATGCAGGAAGAGTTTGTTTTCAACTTGTTCCAATTGCTTGCCAAGCCGCAGTAGAAGGCTGTTTGAAGTTATTTATGAATCAACAGGACTGAGGTGTCAAGTTGAAGAACCATAAACTTTTAGTCGTTGCCATAATGTCTCTCGTGTCAAAGCTACGATGCATTACTGTGGATGTGACTGGTACTTTACTAGCATACAAAGGAGAGCTTGGGGATTACTACTGCATGGCAGCTAAAGCAGTAGGGTTGCCCTGTCCTGATTACAAACGAATGCATGAAGGGTTCAAGGCCGCCTATACAGACATGGCAAAGCGGTATCCATGTTTTGGACATGCATCAAAAATTCCAAATATTGAATGGTGGAGATCATGCGTGAAGGACTCATTTACCAGGGTAAGCTATCCCTTGGAGTAAAAGAAGCAAGTTTTCTTAACATTTATGCTTTTTCGTGATACTAGTATGGTTATTTCTGTTAGCTTTTTTGCCACTTCTTTTCAAGAATAATTTGTACATATTTTTCATGAGACTTAGCCGGATTGTTCTCTATGATCCAGTAGAAAAGAGGTTATTTGGGGGCAGAATCAAGTTCTTGCTTGTAGAGAAAGGGTTTAAGTTGACCTCAAATCCTCACATCGGTAGCATCATTTTGCATCACCTTGTTTTACATTATCATTTAAACATTATAACTTTAAACATTTAAGTGACTTTTAGTACGAGGATTATCAGTATTCTCTAATGAATAGTTTGTTCAAATTCTGGAAATTTATGCTCTAACGCTGGGAAGGTGCTCCTGTTGTAGCTAGAGGAGCTATTGCATATATGCCACGTAGTGGTGTAACATCCTTAACTCTTCTGTATTTCTAGGAGAGACTTATGTTAGGATCAAAAGCAGAATTCTTTTCTACTTAATTTTATGATGGTGGCGGCTAGCTGGTGGTATATTGCGTGAAGCTTAACCCACAGTTTGTTTTTTGCATTGGAAACATAGGGGGTTACATTTTGTTTGCCATATTTGAATGCACAATCTTTAAAAGGAAAAAGAACCTCGAAGGCATTCTCTTTATCTAAAATTAGCTTTCCAAATAACCACAAAAATAACATCTAATCACAATGGCAAATTTAGTTTCTTTTCCTCAGTGAAAAGAACATTCATAAGTTAGTTTTAAATATGATAAATGTTCTTAAACTCTGATTTAAGTATTAGTTTTATTAAATGTTTATTTTCATAAGGATTTATTTTAATTATTTTCACATATATTTTATTTATTATGTTATGTCCTTAATTGTATTTATTTAATTGGATAATAGTATGTTGGATCATTTGAAGCTAGTTGTAGGCCCGCTTGTGTAAGTATTTCTTCTATGTTTGCAGACATTTTTTTCATTTTTATTCTTATATACCACAATTTCTTAAATGCTTTTGGTTTTTGTTTTGACTATTTTTAAAATGAATATTGCTTGGTTCCCACAGGAAAAAAATTCTTAAGCTGGGTACATCACTTTATATATAAAATATTTTTTTTAAAAAAAAATTATATAGAAATGAACTACATACTCTAAGCTATCTAATGGTATCAATATTATTATGAATAAGATTACGCACAATTAGAAATTAATAAAATTATTTTTATACAGTGAATAGTTTTTTGTTTTTTTTTATGATAATATTTTTGTTAATTTTTCATTATGTGTAATCTTTTTCATAATAATATTAGTGCCATTGATAGCTTAGGAATTTTTTCGGTCACATGGTTGTATGGATGTTATTTTTACTGGAAGATCAAGACTCTGACCAACTATGCCAAAAAGTGCAAAATAGAAATTTCCTTTTAACATTTTATCTGGGTGTGACAAGGTTGAAAACTTTTTTGATAAAACTACAATGAACATTTGATTTTTTGACTCGACTTTTATAAAACTATAGAATAACTATGGTGATAGTTCAAATCATATAAAGTGATAAGTTTAATAGAAGAGATGATTATTTTACAGAAGCGGGTATAAATTTAATGCTATATACAACTTAGGTATAAAAATATTGATGAGATACAAAAAACACAAAAATTTTTATTATGTTAAATAATATAAATGTTGTTAAATAATATAAAGGTCATTTCTTAGAATAGACGTATAACATAATGCAGATTAGAGTATATCTATCTTATGATTAATGAAAGCACTTATGAAGAATATAAGCTGCAAACAGCTCTGGCTTTTTAGCGTTTCCATAGTTATTTTATCAGATGGGCTTTCTCGAACAGTTCTAGAAAATTAATTCAAAGGAGCTTTTGCTGGGGAAATATGCATATGAGGGAAAAAGTGTTCTTGTCATTGTTCTACCAAACCCAAACTAATTATACATACTTGCTTACCTGGCTTTTGGCACGGGGTCTTTGGTATGAATTGCCCACTTTCCATCATTCAGCAGGTTTCTTTTGTTAATAGGTGATATATATTTCTATGAGAGTTATTTCAGCAATATAGATTGGGAAGGACTGCTTAACTACTAGAAAGCAAGATATGGATTTGCGTATGACTGACATTTGAGGTGTTCAAGCGCGTATATTTTTGTAAGACCATTCAAATTGCTTTTTCTTCTATGATTCAGGCAGGTTATGAATACGATGAAGAGACATTTGAGAAGGTGTTCAAGCGCATATATTCTTCCTTCGGATCTTCTGCGCCCTACACTGTATTTCCTGATTCCCAACCCTTCCTCAGATGGGCACGCCAGAAGGGCCTGACTGTTGGAATTGTCAGCAATGCAGAATATAGATATCAAGATGTCATTCTTCCTGCCTTGGGAATCAATCAGGTACCAATCACTATTTCCTTGTGGACTCTTCATAATTAATTCCTCTTCCAACATTTTTCTCCATCCATTATTTTTAACTACCATTGATGACATCTACATAACTAAGAGTTATATAAAGTTTTTGGAAGTATGTGGTATTGATCACTAACACACTACAGAAGTTGTGTCAACCAGGGATCAGAATGGGACTTTGGTGTTTTCTCAGGCATAGTTGGTGTTGAAAAACCAGACCCAAGGATCTATAAGATTGCATTGGAGAAGGCCGGAAATATTGCACCGGAGGAAGCATTGCATATTGGGGACAGCATGCGCAAGGATTACTTGCCAGCTAAATCTGTGGGTATGCAAGCTATGCTGTTGGACAGATTTAAGACTGCGGATGCTGAGAGCTGGAGGAAGTCTGGTGCACTGGTGCTTCCCGATCTGGTTTCTGCTCAGGATTGGCTCACCAAAGAGGAAGGTGTTGCAGCAGCACAACAAGCATAGAGAGCCTAAAACCGCTGCTGAAGATTGAGCAGCGGTACACATGATCGTTGGAACCCTAAATATGGTGTAATGTACCGGGCTGAATATGAATCGTTATAAGGATCACAAGTTACATGATCAGTTTCATATTGTGGCCGTCTTATCCTGGGTCTTACTCACCATTCTCAATGGCTGATCTCTTGAAAGGATGTACTTGATTCATCAAATGACTCACAAGAATTTAGTGATGAATAGCGGCATTACTCAAATGGTTTTAGTGTTAGGTGTTGAACTATTAAAGGGGATCTAATTAATTAATCTTGAATTAGAATTTTAAATTTGATTAAATAATTAAATGTAGTTCTGGCTAAAGTATTGAATAGGTCGGGAATCTTTATAATGTTACTATGATCCTGCTTGTAGCTTCACCTTAATTTATAATGTTACTTGGAAAGTTTAGTTTCATCATATTCAATTGGACCGTTGGATCTGATACTGTTGAGAAAGGTCATGGAGCAACTTTTTCATTAAATTAACGGTCACTTCTTAACCATTGGCATCGGGAAGAGTGCAAAGCTATGGTACACTTTGGGGACACTAATCCAGGAGCATCCTCAGGGACTTAATTGTGTTTTGACATTATTTTGAAAACTTGTTTATACTTTGATATTTTGCACTTGTTTATACTTTGATATTTTGCACTTGTTTAAATTCTGCATTATGTTATAAACATTATTTAAATTTCAGCATTTGATGTTATTATGTGGTAGTTAGGATTAGACTAAGATTTATTTTTCTAAGCCTTTGTTTTTATTTTTTAGTGAATGTAATAGGTTGTTTGTAGCTTAGGGGTATGCACCTGTAATCGCACTTACAAGCACCTACCCCCTTCAGCTATATTTGGCAACGACATGGATTTATCATCTCACAACCAAACCCAATCAAGACTCGAAGTCAACATCTCAAAGCCAACTCACATTCAAGTTCAGCCAAGGACAAATGCTGCATCCTCAAGGTACCAGTCGAGTTCAACACTTCAATGTCAGCTCAAGTTCAATTTAGAAGTTGCCGCATCAACTTCAAACAAAGTCATAATCTAATTCAGGCCAGTCAACTCCACAATCAAGCTCACGTCAACATTGGGTCAAGTCCACAGCTCAAACCTGGAAATGATCCAACACAGCCAAAGATAATACGCAAGATATTTACCAACGGCTACAAAGCTCTTTGTAGCATGCGCAAAGGAGTGTTACTCACGCCAACACCAGCCATTACCCAATCACATTTCAGCATCAAACCTCAGCCATGTAATGCCAAGAGTTGCCACAAAATATGAACGTTAAGGGATAGGTTTAAAGTCTTGTAATTGTCCACACTTGCACTTAGTTGATTACATTTTGAAAACCTGAAAACTCATGCTAGCGTATTGCCTTGTGTGTGAGAGTTGAGCTTGCTCCTCTATCAGTTCTTGCTTCCATTTGCTCGCTGAAATGCATCCACTCCAACTTTTCCAACGCACTCTCATTGCTTGTGGCTGACGAGAAGGCATACAAATAGCTGGAGCTGAAAAGAATCTGGAAGAAATCAGCCGACTACCCCAAGCTTGCTCAATCATAAGATCAAAACTACTGCTGCAAGAAGCTTAGAAGGGAATTCGGCCCCTTTCCCACAAGGGGGCCTCGGGTGTCCTCTATCCCAAATAATTATTCTTGTAGGAAATTGCATGCTAGAATATCATATACATTTAGTAGACTGCATTCACTCCAAATTAATCTATGTAGAAGAGCTTCATACCTAAGGAGATCTAGGGCCAAAATTTATTCTACTTCAGTGGTATCAGAGTAAACCTTAGGTGCTTGATTTATGTTCTCTAAGATTTGCAATCTGCTCAATTCTGATATCCTGTCAAAACCCTGCTTGCTAATAATACTGTGTGCATCTCCTAATCGTGTTCTGATCTCTGCACTTCTGATCATTTTTAAAAACTGCTTTGCTGAAAGTTCATTTACTGTTGATCTGAATTTTTTGCTTTGAGCTCGCTGGATTTCTATTCTAAATGTTGTGAGATCTCAGTCGCTGAATTTTTGGTTCCCTATTTGAACTTCTAAACCATGGGAAACCAGACAAGCTGTCTCACTAATAGATAGCTTAAGAGGATTCTCCCTCACATAGCTCTTGGTCGTAGTCAGAAACATTGCTGCTGACCAAGCTATGCGCTGTTTGTTCAAGTCACGCTGATCTTATTGCTGATCTGATTTCCTACTTGCGTTTGTTGAGATTCTATCCTTTAAACTTGTTGTACCCTGCTGACTTTTGGTGTTAATCCGGCTGTAAAATTGTTTGAAAACTCTGCTGAAAAACTTGGTTTCCAAGTTGCTGAAAACTGTTTGAATGCTGCTGAATCTGTGGTAAAATCTGCAAACTCTGAAATTCGGCTGGTAAGCACTGTTGCTTACCATTCTGCATTTCCAGATCTCTAACGATTTTGTGTTTTGTGTTGTCTTAAAGTGGATTTTACAATTGCTGCTGCACTAACATTTATTACTAAGTTAATTCTGATTTATGCTGCGTAAGAACTGTTGCTTACATTCTGATTTTTCTGTAAATTGGGTCTTGAAACTTGCTGAATCTGGGTTCTTGTTGAATTAAAATCTCGCACTGAATTTAAAACTTGGTATTTTCTGAACCTTAATCTTTGCTGAATGCTAGTGACAAAGCCTTCCTAAATCAGTTTTCAACTTGTCAGAGTGTTGGTTCTGCATTTGCTTACTCACTCCATAGCACCTGTAGAATTTCAGCCTTCACAATTTCAGCCGAGACTTGCTAAAGTGTTGAAAGCTGGAATTGACTTTAGTTGAAGTCGAGTTCTCGTTTGTTTTCTAAGATTAGTTTTATGCCCAAGGAACCAACTCACCATAAGCTGGATTTTATAGTTATTGCTGCATTAACATCCATTGCCAGGTCCAATTTGGTCTTGTTGCACCTTTATTCCTGCCAATTTTAGTATCCTATGTTGCTGCTACTTTTGTGTGCTTGAGGAAAATACCATTTCTTGGTATCGTCAAAATAGTTTGCTAAGTAACATTCCTGCACCTATTACCTATCTCAATACATTAGTTATGCTGAATGTTAATGTTCATTACAAGCATTTACTGTTTATTATCATGCTACAAGAATTCACTGTTCCTTACCAGCAATTATAGAATTCAAACTCTTGGTCGCATTATGTTAACAACTAGATCGGTCTTGCGTTGCTTGTTTAAAACTGCTTGCGAATCAATTGTTGTTGTTTACACTGAATTTTAAATTTAACCTAGTGTTTCAAATCTACAAGGCTTGGCAATCTAATGAATCTTATTATCATGACCACAACTATGTTCCAACTTATGATAATACCCTTAGGGAAGCCTATGAGCCTAGAGAAGCCAACATCAGATCCATTAGAAGCCCACCTTTCTTTGGAGGAAACTTAGACTCCCATGCGTTTCTAAATTGGTTAAAACTTGTTGAACAATATTTTGAAAAAATTGCTATACCAGAAGATAGGAAAGTGCTTAATGCTGAGCTTCTTTTATGTGGTTTGGCTAGAAAGTCTTGGCATGGTGTGAAGGGTCTGTTAGCAAATCAGGGATTTCAAACTATAACGTGGAAGCATATGAGATGGAGGTTGAGAGAGCTTTATGTGACTCCACACTATAAAGAATACATGAATAATCAATTGTCTAGATTGACCCAAGAAGATGACATTGTGGCCGAATATGTAGCTAAGTTTGAAGACTTACTTTTTAGGTGTGATATAGTTGAAGATCCATGGATAACCCTTGATTGGTTTGAGAGGGGACTGAGGAATGATACAAGGAATGCTATCATGCGTTATCCTATTAAAACCTTAGAAGAATCCTACCAACAAGCTCTAACCATTGAGTATGAGATCAAATTAGCTTGGAAGAGACAAGATGAACATGTTAAGACTTTACCTAAAGCTAAGGATAACCCGTCTGTCTTCCTAAGTCCAAAGGCACATGACAATGATCCATCACCTAAAGATAAACCCTACTTCCACCTCAAGACTCTCCTAAACAAGCATTAGCTCTCATTGATCACAACCATGGGACAGAATTGGAAACGGAGATATATTCCTCTGATTATACAAGTGAGGATGACATAGAGCCACAGGAGATAGAAGATCACCATGGGCAAAACAAGGACTCATCCTACACCATGAGCAATAATTGTCAACAGCCCCCTCTAGATACCTCTATGCCGCCCTCACTCTTGGACCCAAAACCTGACCCTGAACAAACCCCACCCTTAGAAACACATCAGTCCACTCCTAGAACTAAAGGAGAAATTTATGAGAAGACCATACAATTGATTTTTGAACCACCATTGTTTTTAAAGAATGAAGTTGATAAACAGTTCTATGACTTTTCTAAAAGCTTAGACCATTACCAGGATGTTTTTAAAGATAAATCTTCTTTTGATAAAACCATGACTATACATATGCTCTACATGGAAACTTCCTTTGCTCTAAATGAAAAGTTGCATGGTAAAGTCTTTCATGAAGCTGATATTGATTTAATTATTCCTAATCATGTGTTACAAAAAACAAGCGTAATACCTAAGATTCCATATGCATATCTATCATTTAAAGCTGTCACCTTTCAATGTCATGTTTTCAAGTCATGTGCTTTTACGTATGAGAACGCAAGAACTTTCAAATCTCTCACTTGTAGGAATGAAAAGATGGAGAAGGCTAACGACAACATACACACGAAGGGATGGCCACCAAAACGGAAGCATAAGGATGAAGAGGAAGGGCTCACCTACAGATGACAACCAAAAGATGCTTATTATACTTTGGGATGGCCACCGGAAGTTAAAAATGGTGAACCTCCATATTAATTCTCCGGAGGAGAATTTTGCAACCCCTGGGAAAGCTGATGCAGGAGCATCCTCAGGGACTTAATTGCATTTTGACATCATTTTGAAAACTTGTTTACACTTTGATATTTTGGACTTGTTTAAATTCTGCATTAAGTTATGTTGCAAACATTATTTAAATTTTAGAATTTGAAGTTATTATGTGGTAGTTAGGATTAGACTAGGATTTATTTTCTTAAGCCTTTGTTTTTATTTTTTAGTAAATGTAATAGGTTGTTTGTAGCTTAGGGGTATGCACCTGTAATCGCACTTACAAGTACCTACCCCCTTCAGCTATATTTGGGAACGACATGGATTTATCAACTCACAACTGTTGTGTCCGCAAGTGCACAGATACTCGAAGTAATAAAAAAGATATCGAACCACAAAGACCTCGTTTGCCAAGTACCGAATAATTAATTTCTTACTAGCTAGGCAACCGAAAATATGCAAGTAAACAATTGAAGGCTACACGAAAATATCAGAGAGAGAAACTGGGACTAGGGTTTCATTCACTTTAATTTCCATGACTAGATGTGAATAGAAGTTCGTCAGTCTAATTTCATTATGATAAAGATATAATTCACTTAATAAGGAAATCAACTCGCTTTCGCGCAGACAATTTACAAGAACCAATCCTCACTTTCGTGTAGGATCTATTCGATTGTTAAATAAAAGTGAATCATCAACAAAGAACTCAAGGATCACTTTCATGCATCTGAATTCTAAGTTAATAATCTTAAGTGGAAACTCAAGGATCACTTTCGTGCATCCGAATCTCAATATAGGTTCTGCTTAAGGTTCTACAACAATCTAATATTCAATTTCTTGCAATATCGTCATGTTTGTTTCATTAACTCAATCCTAGATCAGATTATCAATCATGGCATCAAACTACTAAAATTAAGAAATAAGAACAAACCTAATTTCTTACGGTGAGTTCATAACATTTAATTTTAGGGTTCCAAGTTCTCAAGCAAATCACCTTTCGGTCCTTATTGTGAAAACTCTAAAACATGCTTGATAATATGAATCTATGGAGAATTAAAGAGTAATCATCACAGAAGCAAAATTATCATACTAAAATTACACTTGACGAAATAAAAGTTATCTAGTCATTAAGAAATCAAAGGGAATTACTTCCCCATGCCCCAAAAGAAGTTTAAGCTAGCATGGTAGAAAGATTACAATAATCCATGGTTCAGAAGGATCAAAAATTGAAGAGAAGGATGAAATTATTAAACACAGCACGGATGTAATGGAAATTACAGCTGTAATTTCCGCGTGAACAGTAGTCGGCGGCGTGCTTTCGTCGATTTCTCCTCTGATCGACCTCCTTTCACTCTGAAACTTTTGGGGTATCTTCTCCTCCTCTATACGCAGCTTGCCTTTAAATTTCACGGCCGGAGATGCGCTGTACGCTTCCCGGTGATGAACCCTAAGGCGATAGTGAAAATCTTTATTTCTCCCTCGACAATGGATGAAAATTAGGGCTTTTTGTCTGCGTGTCTTCTCCTCCGAAAAACTCTCTTTTTTCCTTCTTACAGATCTGAATTTAGTGGTCTGGATAGTCCGCAATCGATCACGCAAAAATCAGGCTTCAAAGTTGACCGTGGAAGTCGGGTGTTAATGAAAGAATTACGGCCGTGTTATTGGTTACGACACTGCTGTAATTTCAGTCGAATACTCTGGTTGAAACTATCTGGCAATTACGGCACCGTAAAATAGGTTACTGCAGTGCTGTAATTTTAGCTAAAATTTCTGGTCGGAAATCACTCCAAATTACGGCCCGTGAAATGCCTTATGGTGATGCCGTAATTTCAGCAAAATTCTTGGTACAGAAATCATCCGGAATTATGGTACCGTGAAATCCATTACGGCAGTGTCATATTTTCGTCCAATCTCTCGGGTAAAAAATTGACTCGAAATACGGCCTGTGAAATCCATTATGGTAGTGCCGTAATTTGTCCGAAATCTTATGTTCAAAATCGTCCCAAAATATGGCAGCACTTGGAAATTATGGTAGTACCGTGGGTTCTTCTGTAAGTGCAGTGAAACCATGATACCGTAATTTGGATTACGGTAGTGCCGTAATTGTCTGAAGCTCCAATTTGCATGAAATTTTACATGTAATCTTCTCTTGATGGTGGGAATTCATTCATGCATCTGAATTGCTTGAAAACACTAGAAAATAATGTCTTTTTACCTGAAAATCATCAAAAACTAGGAAGTGTGTAGATTCCGCAATAATTGATAAAAAAAAATGTAAAAACAAGCAATTGAACATGAATATGACACGAAAATACTCATGAAATGGCATAAAATATACTATAGATTTTCGTGTCATCAACAACCAAACCTAATCAAGACCCGAAGTCAACATCTCAAAGCCAACTCACATTCAAGTTCAGCCAAGGACAAATGCTGCATCCTCAATGTACCAATCGAGTTCAACACTTCAATGTCAGCTCAAGTTCAATTCAGAAGCTGCCGCATCAACTTCAAACAAAGTCAGAATCTAATTCAGGTCAGTCAACTCCACAATCAAGCTCACGTCAACATTGGGTCAAGTCAACAGCTCAAACCTGGAAATGATCCAACACAGCCAAAGATAATATGCAAGATATTTACCAACGGCTACAAAGCTCGTTCCCGCATGCGCAAAGGAGTGTTACTCACGCCAACACCAGCCATTACCCAATCACATTTCAGCATCAAACCTTAGCCATGGAATGCCAAGAGTTGCCACAAAATATGAACGTTAAGGGATAGGTTTAAAGTCTTGTAATTGTCCATACTTGCACTTAGTCGATTACATTTTGAAAACCTACAAACTCGTGTTAGCGTATTGCCTTGTGTGTGAGAGTTGAGCTTGCTCCTCTATCGGTTCTTGCTTCCATTTGCTTGCTGAACTGCATCCACTCCATCTTTTCCAACGTGCTCTCATTGCTTGTGGCTGAAGCTGACGAGAAGGCATACAAATAGCTTGAGCTGAAAAGAATCTGGAAGAAGTTAGCCGACTACCCCAAGCTTGCTCAATCATAAGATCAAAACTACTGCTGCAAGAAGCTTAGAAGGGAATTCGGCCCCCTTCCCACAAGGGGGCCTCAGGTGTCCTCTATCCCAAATAATTATTCTCTCATAGGAAATTGCATGCTAGAACATCATATACATTTAGTAGATTGCATTCACTCAAAATTAATCTGTATAGAAGAGCTTCACACCTAAGGAGATCTAGGGCCAAAATCTATTCTACATCAAATCCCTTAATGGTCTTGGTGTCAAAGATAGCCTAAAGAAGCTAATCATTAGGGCTATCATATACCATAATCGAGCAACAAGGAATGAAGTGATGCAAGACTAACTCATCCCCTCGCCAATCTTTATTTCCACTTAATCCATGTAGATATATTCCACTTAATCCATGTAGACTAACTCATCCCTTAATGAAGTGATGCAAGACTATCATTAGGGCTATCATATACCATAATCGAGCAACAAGGAATGAAGTGACAACATGAGCATGTTTGCTAAATGTTGAATGAAAGGAAAATATAACTTCATCTTATTATTAAATATAAGTGGTCTTATATAGACCAATACACTAAGCCATGATACATAATTCCCATGTAAGACTAAAAACTAAAAACTAATAACTATAATTGTATGAAATTCTAACACTCTCCCCTTAAAATGAGAGCATGGATATTAATCATTCCAACTTGTCATTAATAATAGTAAACCAATTAACTTTGAGCTCTTTGGGAAGATATAAGCCATCTAATTTTCTGAGATAGTGAAAACTATCTTGATTATCTATCACTATAACATCTATTATAAAATGATTGTCTACTTCTATATTTTGTTTTTTCAGGGAACAATAGATTGCTTGTAATATACAAAGCTAATTTTGTCATGAAAATTATAGTCATATTAACTCACAAGTAGTTTGATCTGAAGCCTTCTATTCAACTTCAATACTTATGTAAGTAATAATATTCTATTTTTTCCTCCTCCTTCTCACAAGTAGTTTGATTTGAAGCCTTCTATTCAACTTCAATACTTACGTAAGTAATAATATTTTTTTTCCTCCTCCATGTCACCATATTTCCTCAACATATAAGAACCTATTGTCCTCCTTGCATAAGCAATATCCGTATAGGATTCAATTCTTCAATGTCTATTCTTTTGCACAGAATTCCTTTCCTAGGAGCCCCTCTTTAAGTACCGGAGGATTCTATAGACAACTTCCTAGTGGCATTAATTTGGATTCTATTTATATTACCTTACTAGAATATTTGATTGGGAGACAGGTCAGATATATTGGTTTCCCTGTGAACTCTAATATTGCATCATATAGGACACTTAGTAGGTTTACACATTGATATCCAATTATATATAGAAGATCAATCACAATTTTCTTTGGAAGAGATAAAAATCAATTAATTCAATCCCTAAGAAATATCATGATTTCCTAAATTGATAAGTACAATTCTCCTCTATTTGTTTCCTTAAATGCAAAATGTCATATACATCCTTCCAATATGTAGGATGTCATCAATGTAGACTCATAATAATACCAACTAAAATTTTCTATATGAAAATTGAGTGATCTATTTTGTAACACTTGTTGTGTCCGCAAGTACATGGATACTTCGAAGTAATAAAAATATCAAACCACAGAGACCTTATTGTTAAGTACCAAATAATTATTTTCTCACTAGCTAAGCAAACCGAATATGATGAAGTAAAATATGCAGAAAAGTATGCTAAAAGATGATCAGAGGGAAAAAAAACTGGGACTTGGGGTTCATCAACCTTAATTCTAATGACTAGAAGGAAATAAAGGCTGTCAATCTAATTTCATTATGATAAAGATGTAATTTACTTCATAAAAAGATCAACTCGCTCTCGCACAGTCAATCATACAAAGGACCAATCCTCACTCTCGTGCAAGATCTATCCAATGCTGAAAATAAGTAAATCATTGAACAAAGAACTCAAAGATCACTCTTGTGCATCCGAATTCTAAGTCAAAAATCTCATGTGGAAACTCAAGGATCACTCTCGTCCATCCTGAAACTCATCACATGTTCTACTTAAGGTTTTCCAATGTTTCGATCCTCACTCTCATGCAGGATCTTCACGTCTAACACATTAACTCAATTCAAAGAATCAGAAACTCAACATGACAATAAAATCACTAAAAATCAGAATTCAAAGAACAAACCTAATCTCTTACGATAAGTTCTAAACTCGATGATTTTTAGGGTTCCAAATTTCACAATCAACCTCTCGGTCTATTTCGCAAAATTCTAAAACATGCTGATATTTATAAAACTAAGGAGAATCAAAGAACAATCATCACAAAAGTAAAATTATCATAATAAAATTATCATGACAAAAGTTAATGTTTTCTAGTCATTAGAAAACCAAGGGGATTACACCCCATGTCCCATAAAAAGATCTAAGCTAGCATGGTGAAAGGATTACAATAAACCATAATTTCAGAGGATTAGAAATCGAAAAAGGGAAGAAAAGTTACAAAACAGGTGCTGTAATGAAATTACAGCACCGTAATTGCCTTTGAACAGCACTATCACCGTTGTTTTGTTGATTTCTCCCTTGATCGAACTCCAAACACTCAAAAACTTCTGGTGTGTGCTATCCTACTCCATACGAAGCTTTGGTGTAAATTTCACGGCCTGAGGTGGTCTCTACGCCTCTCGGCGCGAGGCCGAACCCTAAGCGCCTCTCTGTCAATTTCTCCCTCAATACTCAATAAAAATTAGTTCTTTCACTTCGTGTGTCGTCTCCTATTAACGACGAGTTCGTAGCAACTTTTGGATCTCAATTTGGATTTCTGGATCAAAAGATATGGTCCGCGCAAAATTTGGGCGAAAAAATTAGAAAACTGGGTCTAAACTACGGTACCGTATTTTAAATACGGCGGTGCCGTATTTTACCCAAAAATTTAGAAACTTTCTGTTTAAAATCCTCCAAAAATACGCTACCGTGGTAATTATTCCCAAAAATACAGTAGTGCCGTATTTTTGCAAATTGGCTCTGAATTTCATGAAATTTGACAGGGAACTTCGTCTCAACGTCTGGAATCCATTAGTGTGCTCAAACCTTTCAAAATCCATCAAAATATGGCACTTTTAACCTGAAAATGATCAAAAACAAGAAATGGTGTAGATTCTGCAATATTTGATAAATAAGGCTTAAAATCAAGCAAAAGAGCATAAATATGACACAAAAGACCAGTAAAATGACATGAAATATACTATGAATTTTGGTGTCATCAAACACATAAGGCTCAAACTTTGCTTGTCCTCAAGCAAATAAATAAGAACAATGCTAAATATGGAAAATATGCTCTATTATGAAAATTTAATTTCTAAAATATAATCACTCATGAAATGCTCCACTAACTTTTTGCACAAAATTTCAGATAAATACATCGTCCTCTGAAATTAATCTTTAAGATCTGCAACTTTGATCAAATAGAACTTCGCAACTCGCATAATAAATAGAATCTCAGTCTCATGAATTCACCCAAGTTTCAGTTTAAATTTATCATACTTTTGTTTACAGGAATAGGATATCCAAAATCTTTTTCCACACAAAATTTTTTTTCCCTTTTTTTTTGGGTGGCATGTACCCACATAGATACATACTTTTTATTTGGACTTTAACTCTTTTCTTCGGTACCACTGTCAATTTTACACAGTGCCAAATAGAGGAGTCATTTTCTTTTTCTCTCTCCCTTTTTTTTTATAGACTTCAACCCATGTCTTAGGTACTGATGTCAATTTTACACAGTGCCAAGTAGGGGAGTCTCTCACTCTTTTTGTGGATCTTGGATTCTTTCTTCTCAACAAATAGTAAGATAACCTAAACATCGACTAGGTTAATCAATTGACGTCAATTCAAAAATTACACCCATATGCTCGTTTTATTCAAGAAAGATGCTTCACTCTTAGATTGCATTCATCAAACAACATACCTACCCAAAAACATATGCATCAATCAATGAAGGATTCCAACAAATAGATATATATTGAAGAAATAAATTCAGCATAATGGGTATATCTCCATTCACAAGTAATGACATGCATACACATAGAAAAATCCACACCTCTTATCAAATGGATTCAAGTTATAAAAAATTTTAAACTTTAAGAATGTCAAAATCAATGTAAAAGGATGTGAAGCATTAAATCATACAATCAATAGATGTAAAGTGATAGATCTGTATAATCACATAAGGCTCAAACAATGCAAATAGTGTAAAGTGATAGAAATTTTAGGAGAAGAAAAGTGTAGGCAATCATATCAAATCAAATCACAAGCAAGTGCAAACAATACTCACAAAACAATATATCAAGCTCAATCATCGTCCGGGGTATAGAATTAGGGCATATGCGGTTATGTCCAAAGATGTGCCTTCTGAGAATTTTCCTGCATAATTTTAAGTACATAAGGCTCAGTTATAAAAATAGTCTCTAAAATAATAATAATGATAAAAACAATTCTCTCAAAGAAGAGTCAGAGATATCATCAATGGTCCAAAAGCGTGTTGGTAGAAAGATGATGCAGGTGATAAGCAGAGGTGGAACAGATGCTAGCTGAAGAGCTGGTAGCAATGATGATGGTGCCGACAGTAGTGTGAGTAATCTCTAGTGGCCTGCTAGAGACTACAGTCCTGGAGGTGAGATCGTCGGCTGGTGGGCGCAAGAGATAATGCTGCATAGAAAATCAGTCACTAATGAAGATTATGCTACAAAAATAAATAAAATCAATATAATAAGAGGCAGCAAAAGAAGCAAGAAGCCGCTGGTGATGCTCCGCAAGAGGTGGAGGACAATTTCTCTTGAAGATTTCTAAATCTGGAGTCAAAAGAAGCAATAACAAGTAGAAAGCAAACCAAGCAGTTTTTGAATTTTTTTATGGAAAGTAGCCATACCCTAGAATAAAATTTAATGGTCCAAATAGAAAATGGACAGAACCAAATTGTAGAATATGATATGTTCTTTTCAGACGTATGAAAATTAAAGGATCAAAATCTGTCAGGAATTTAGGGTATCAACAGAAAGAAGGCTACTCAGATTACAAAACTGCAAAAACTGCACAAAAGTTAATTAGATTCAAAAAGTTTCCATGTGTCCTAAAATGATCAGAAAATATTTTCATAAAAATAATTAATCCACAAGATAGAATGTAACATGTTCTTCCAATTTAAAGTGAAAAATCACGGTTTCAAGTCACCGAAGCACCTTAAAAACACGCAGCAAAAGTGCTAATCAGATTAGTCAGAAGAAAACTGCTGCAGAAATTAATCAGAATCGAAAAGTTGCTAGGTGTTTTAGAATGATCCATGGACTTTAAAATTCAGAAAAAATATCCAGATGATAGACAAAGATGAGTACTTTGTGATGGTGCCAAAGATCAAAAATTTTTCCAACCCAGTTTCTTAAAATCACAGTGAGAAAACACCTACTCAAATAAGCAATTTGCAGATTTCAAATACGGTACCGTGCATTTCCTTACGGCAGTGCCGTAATATGCATAAAACTCTCGGGTCAGAAATAAGCAGAAATACGGTACCGTGAAGATGATTACGGTAGTGCCGTATTTCGCGCAATTTTTTTTTTGCAGAAAGAAATAAAAAAATTAATTCTAAAAATAAATAAAAATAAAAGAAACTAAGCTAAGTGGTAATGCTTGGGTTGCCTCCCAAGAAGCGCTAATTTTTAGGTCATTAGCTTGACCAAAACCCAAAAATCATGGTGAAGCAGGTGAATCAGTTCCAAAGTAAATAGCATGTAATTTTTTTCTTTTCCGCTGTCCAAAAAGTTTAGCCACTAATCCAAATATCCAAAATTTCATATAAATCACAATTGACATGGCTTTCTCAAAAATGCGGAAATCAGAATCAAAATTTTCAACTTCACATAAAGGATATTCAATGTTCTTCCTATATTTGTCAGAAAGTAAAATCGTAAGCCCTTTCTTCAAAATTATATCTTCAATAGCAATAGGAATAGGACTTTGATCAAAAGAATTGAGCATTGGATCATCAAAATAGTCTTTCTATCTCAAATTAGATTCCTCAATAAAGCATAAATTTTCAAATACATCAAAAGAGTGAATATCAAATATGGGCAAAACATCATCATGGTAAGATTCATCAATGTTTGTAATTTTCAAATTCTTTTCGAGTTCCTCATGCCCACAATCAAATAATTTATCAATATCAAAATTATCATCAAAATCAAGGTGAGAATTTTCAAAATCAATTATCTCAATCTTTTTCACAAATAATTTATCAGATGAATCAAATTCACAACTATCAAAATCAGAGTGAGATTCATTAATGTTCACATAAGGCTAAATCTCAAAACAATCATAATCAGAGGGAGATTTTTCCAAATCAAGTTCTTCAGTTTCAAACTCAAATAAACAAGCTTGTTGTGCTAACTGGGTTTCTAGAATTTCAGAATGAGCATGCATATTATCCATTCTATGTTTATGGGTCTCATGTGCCTCCTCACTTTGTTTCATGAATTTTTCAAACATCAACTCTAAGCTAGATTTTTCAGTATCCTCAAAGTATAGTTCAGAAACATGATTTGTGCAATCATTAGAAAAAGAAGTTTGATGATTTTCCCATCTAGAATACAATTGATAAGATTCTTTCCATGATACATTGGGATTTAAAAATTGACAATCAGAGGTATAATGATCAAAATATCCACAAATATCACATCTACTAGAAGAAAGAGAGTGCATATAAGAGTTAAATGTATCTTGGAGTGTGCTCATTGAATCATACTTACCTTGTGGCTTGTAAACCTTACTTCTTTGAGATGCCCATGAATTGTGATGAAAAGACATATTTATCAAATCTATCAAGAATAGAAAGATAATCCAACACCAATCAATCAAATTATTTTTTTTATTTTCAGAATATATAACAAAAATAGAAAAATATAAAACACAAGCAAATTCACAAATTTTAGAAATCACAGTTATGTCACAACTGTGAAAATCCAAAACCTGCAAAAAGAAAAAAACAAAGTTAAATCTAAAACAAACAAAACCTAGTCTAGCAATACTAACAACTATTTTGATATTAACAAAACTAAGGTCCCCGGCAACGGCGCAAAAAACTTGTTGTGTCCGCAAGTGCACGGATACTTCGAAGTAATAAAAATATCGAACCACAGAGACCTTATTGTTAAGTACCAAATAATTATTTTCTCACTAGCTAAGCAAACCAAATATGATGAAGTAAAATATGCAGAAAAGTATGCTAAAGGATGATCAGAGGGAAAAAAAACTGGGACTAGGGGTTCATCCACCTTAATTCTAATGACTAGAAGGAAATAAAGGCTGTCAATCTAATTTCATTATGATAAAGATGTAATTTACTTCATAAAAGGATCAACTCGCTCTCGCGCAATCAATCATACAAAGGACCAATCCTCACTCTCGTGCAAGATCTATCCAATGCTGAAAATAAGTAAATCATTGAACAAAGAACTCAAGGATCTCTCTCATGCATTCGAATTCTAAGTCAAAAATCTCATGTGGAAACTCAAGGATCACTCTCGTGCATCCTGAAACTCATCACAAGTTCTACTTAAGTTTTCCAACGTTCCGATCCTCACTCTCGTGCAGGATCTTCACGTCTAACACATTAACTCAATCCAAAGAATTAGAAACTCAACATGGCAATAAAATCACTAAAAATCAGATTTCAAAAAACAAACCTAATCTCTTACAATAAGTTCCAAACTCGATGATTTTTAGGGTTCCAAATTTCACAATCAACCTCTCGGTCTATTTCGCAAAATTCTAAAACATGCTGATATTTATAAAACTAAGGAGAATCAAAGAACAATCAATCACAAAAGTAAAATTATCATAGTAAAATTATCATGACAAAAGTTAATGTTTTCTAGTCTTTAACAAACCAAGGGGATTACACCCTATGTCCCATAAAAATATCCAAGCTAGCATGGTGAAAGGATTTCAATAAACCATAATTTTAGAGGATTAGAAATCGAAAAAGGGAAGAAAAGTTACAAAACAGGTGCTGTAATCAAATTACAACACCGTAATTGCCTTTGAACAGCGCTGTCACCACTGTTTTGTTGATTTCTCCCTTGATCGGACTCCAAATGCTCTGAAACTCCTAGTGTGTGCTCTTCTACTCCAGACGAAGCTTCGGTGTAAATTTCACAGCCTGAGGTGGTCTCTACGCCTCTCAGCGTGAGGCCGAACCCTAAGGGCCTCTCTGTCAATTGCTCCCTAAATACTTGATAAAAATTAGGGATTTCACTTTGTGTGTCTTCTTGTCTTAACGACGAGTTCGCAGCAACTTTTAGATCTCAATTTGGACTTCTGGATCAAACGATATGGTCCGCGCAAGATTCAGGCGGAAAAATCAGAAAACTGGGTCTAAAATACGGTACCGTATTTTAAATACGACAGTGCCGTATTATACCCAAAAATTCAGAAACTTTCTGTTTAAAATCCTCCAAAAATATGGTACCATGGCAATTGTTCCCAAAAATACGGTAGTGCCGTATTTTTACAAATTGGCTCCGAATTTCATGAAATTTGACAGGGAACTTCGTCTCAACATCTGGAATCCATTGGTGTGCTCAAATCTTTCAAAATCCATCAAAAATATGGCACTTTTAACCTGAAAATGATCAAAAATAAGAAATGGTGTAGATTCTGCAATATTTGACAAATAAGTCTTAAAATCAAGCAAAAGAGCATAAATATGACACAAAAAGACCAGTAAAATGACACAAAATATATTATGAATTTTGATGTCATCAACACTATATGCCAATAATTCATGCCACTTGAGAGAATTTCTCAAACCAAGTTTTTGTACTTCGCTTCAGTGTATAGATGGTGTCAAGAGGTTGCTCATGTAGACGTCCTCTATGAGATCACTACACAAAAAGACATTCTTTACATCTATCTAAAACATTCATTATTTTTGATTGATTACAAGAACTGAGTTTAACCTTGTAACAAGAGAATAATCTACTATATATGCTTGAGTAAACCCCTTTGTAACTAGTCTTACTTCATATTGTCCTATAATCCATCAGGATTGTATTTTATTGTAAACACTCAATTGTAGGTAACTAGTTTGGCACACCTTGGAGGAGTGACAAGGATCTAAGTCCTTCTAGAAGTGCATCTATCTCCTCATCTGATGCAGGGGCATTACCAAGAAGATCCAAGAGACACAAGAAGATTCCAATTCGTTATGGGATGTCAACTTGAGGGAGTTCATTGCGTCAACATATTTACATTCTACTCATTTTGGAACTTATTTACCTTTCTACTTAAACTCTAGAATTGTTAACTGACATTTGGGTTCTACCTAGTCTTGCTTGTCACAAGGCTAGTTTGGTAGAACAATTTTGTAGACTTATTATTTGAATGTTACATGTTGTAGTTAGGTTGTAGCCTAGGATTTATTTTCAAAACTTTGTTTATTTTGTAGTGAATGTATTAGGTTGTTTAGCCTAGGATTATGACACCTGTAATTACACTTACATGTCACCCGGACTCCCCAACCTCGAGGAAATTTCATATCCAAGCTGCACTCAATCTCGGCTTGCAGCAATTCAACATCAAAGACAGAGTCAACATCAAGCCAATACCAGTCAATCAACACACACACCAGCCTGCAAGTGTTTAGCTCATGTCAAGCCACATCTACAAGGACCTTTACTGCTAATATGATTACTCATATGGGAGACACGCATCCAGCCAGGGGAGACATCACCTACCACGTCAAACCAATCATCAAGAAGGACCATTCCTGCAAAACAACCAAGCCTGCGCAAAGAATAGTTTCTGCTCATCATCATCATCACCGCCCACAACTACCAATCAGAGTCAAGCTGAGAATTGGACTTCTGTTACAAAGGAGAATGCCAAATGCCACTTCAAATGTAAATGTTGGGAGTAGGGGTTTAAAGCCCATGTAATTTTCACACTGCACTAGTTGATTCCCTTTGAACGAAAAACTTGTGTTAGCGTGCTATCTCGTTGAGGGTGAGCCTTTGGCCCCTTGTTCTTGGTTCCTGGAGGGTGAGCCGTTGGCCCCTCATTCTTGCTTTCGCACCCTGAACTTCTTCCACTCCATCTCGATTAGCTGCTCCCTGAGTGTTTGCGGTGCTGGACCTTGGCGTGAAAAGTTGCAAGCGCTGAAGCTGAGAGAGGTTTGGATTAACGGCTGGAGAAGCAAGGCTACATCAAGACCTGAACCAAGACATCAGCCACACGTTTAGAAGGGGTTCGGCCCCCTTCCTGCAAGGGGGCCTCAGGTGCCTCCCTTCCAACATAGAGATTTTCCCTACGTAGTTGCATGTTTAGGAGTTTTGTCTTCATTGAAAATCTGTTCTTGTATTTGGTTAAATATTTCTTGAAGAGCCTCATACCTAAGGAAGATCTAGAGCATATTTTCGTTTTACATCATCATCCATAGCCTTTTTCCACTAAGGACTATGCATATCTTCCTGTTCAGTCTTAGGAATGGTATGACAAATACAGATAATGACATAATTAGATATGAGATAACTAGCTGTAGACTGCTTACCTTTTCAAAGAGCAATAGGCAAATGCTGATATGAGGTGGATGTTTGTGGAAAGATATGTAGTTAAAGTCAACTGTAGTGGTGTATGAGACGGTTCCTAGCAAGAAAAGTTACTAGAAAGATATGTTGTTAACTTCAACTGTAGTGATGCATGGGTGGGTCACCAAAGGGTGGGGTAGAGGGCCCCATGGTAATGCAAAGGACAGGCTTGAGATTCTATGGTCTCGTCCATCGTAAAAGAGAAGCAGAGGGCTGCAACGACAAGAAGTATGGAGATGATTGCCTTTCGTCTACATAAAATTCAATTCCACCCATAAAATTATGCCCCAAATACTCAACTTCTCTAATTTTTTGCTGCCCACACCCCGAATAGGGGGAGAAAATTTCCTAAGCTACGTACCCTATTTAGAAAAATTAAAAAGGATTCGAACAAATCATAAATAAGTGTATTTTTATAGTAGATAAATTATATTCATGTAATTTACTCAATGTAATCTATCAAATAGTACCCATATTATCGTGGATAAAATTATTCATGAAGAAAAATTAATAAAAATATTATCGTAGATAAGCCTGCTACAATTGTGGATGGCTTATATACAATAATAAGAATGTCAATTTCTCATGTATAAACCTACCTATGATAATATTAGTACTATTAGATAGTTTAAAGTGAGTAGATTACGTAAATAAATTTATTCATAATTGGTGGAACTGCTTTGCATATATATAAGACATTCTTCATGCTTGGTATAATAATATTATTACGTAATATCTTATATTTTTAATTAATTCTTATTTAGTAATTAATTACATTAACAGCTTACATATATATATATATATATTCTCAAATAGAATCTAGCCATAAAATAATTTTTTTTATTTAATTATTAAACCTATTTATCTTTGTGGGATAAAAATGATGATGACTATAACATTGGTAAATTTTCATTTTATAAAAAAATTTAATTTATATATTAATTATATAATTATATTAACTAATAAATTAAATTTTAGTGTATGTAGAATATTACATAAATAAATTTATTAAAAATATTAATATAAACTATCTAGCAGCACAATTTCAGTGCCAATCAAGCCTTTAGATTTAAGCCTTCATAAAAGACTTAGGGCCAGTTTGGAGCTGATTCTGCTTCTGCTGGCTGCTGGCTGGAGAATTGCTGGTTGAAAGGTAGCTAGTTGGCTGAGAGAAGCAGAAGCTGTTTGGAAAACTACAATTGCTGGTCAACAAAATAAAAAATGAGTTTTTTTTATATATTAAGTAGAAATTTAAAACAAAATTAAATATATAAGCAACCATAATAATTAAAGTTATAAATTATCTCATACAACATAAATTGTTGTGATATTTGATTAAGCAAAAATTTTTAACATAATTAAATATTTTAATAATAATTATTTCATACAACACAAATAGTACTTCTCACATATAAAATAGTGTTTAAGTCTAATATTATATTAAATATAATATTTAAGCAAAAATTTTTAACAAAAATAAAATGATACTTAAAGCAATTTAAAACATATACATCAAATTGTTACCAAGTTCCACTAGAAAATTATAGACATTTAAAACATATACATCAAATTGTTACCAAGAGTCATGATTAGATGAATCTTAATCACAATAATTCATGGCTAGAAGAATGATTCCTTCTACGTTTCAAGTGCGCAAAAAGAACTTATCAGAATTCATGGCCGAAGAATTGATGTTATACAGCATAAATGGCTAACTTTAATCCCTTCTTCAGATCGGGCAACTAGCTATAGGGAAGAAGAATTAGTGTACATAATGCAGGTGGTCTTGTAACTGCAGTTCTACTTGCTTCTCCATCTCAGAACAGCCGGCGATGTGGAAGCCTGAAGTGGCTTCGACGAATGACGTCGGGCATCCGCTCGTACCCAGCGAACACGTCCTCCCATATCTCCGCGAACACTCGAAGAATCGTGGCGTGGTAGCTCGGCGAATTGAGCGCCAGAAACCAGTAAAGAATCGTGGTCAACTATTTCCCTCTCCATGATCATCTGGAGGGAGGTGGAGCAGGCGGGGAGTTGGAAGCGACTGAGCTGGAGCAGGTGGGGAACGAGGAGGTCGGCGCTGAGCAGGCGGGGAGTTGTAGGCGGCCGGAGCTGGAGGGAGGTGGAGCAGACGGGGAGTTGGAAGCGACTGAGCTGGAGCAGGGAGCTGGAGCAAGCGGAGGAGGTCGGAGCTAGGGCAGGCAGGGAGTTGGAGGAGGCGGATCTTACCTGGAGTTGGAAGGAGGCGGAGAGCTGGCAGAGGCGGATCTGTCGTGCGACAGAGTTTCGTCCGAAGGGGGGCTGGATGTGGACGCCGGGGCAGGAGATCGACTGGAGGTGGAGCTGGATGTGGAGACAACGGATCTGGCTAGAACTTTGGTCGGCACTGGAGCAGACGAGCGTCACGAGCTGGAAGGAGGCGGAGAGCTAGCAGAGGCAGATCTGTCGTGCGGCGGTGTTTCGTACGGGGGGGGGGGGGGGGGGGGGGGGGGGGGGTGAATTTTGGTCGGCGGAGCGCTGGAGCAGACGAATCACGAGCTGGTGCAGAGTTCGACTGCTTCTGCAGAGAAGCAGGTAATTTGGCTGCTTCTGTCGGCCAGCAGAAAATAGCTGGTGCGCCCAGCTGAAGCAATCCCAAATGTGCCCTTAGTAAAAGTCCAATTCTAATATTAAATTTAATTTTTTTTTAAATAATTCTTTAAAATAAGTTTATAAATTAATATAATAATAACTATATTATCATTATTATTATTTTAATAATAATAAGTACTTTTTATTTATTTTAAATAAATACAAGTACTTGTACCTATAAACACAGATAAATTATAATTTTATTCGCTAAACTTGAACTTATCTCATCTAGTTAATTGGGTACCCAAACTTTATTGGCTAATATATACAAGTATTATTTTGTATATATTAGCCAATAAAGTTTTAAATTATATAGATAATCTATTTTAGAATTGAAGCAATAATATTTTTTGGGTACCATCACCACTGACCTATTTAGCCATAATCGAGTTGAAGAATCTGATAGGTCTTGGGTTCGAGTAGCAAAAAGTGTCCATGTCCAATCTGACATGAACCCTACATGCCTACAATTCCATAGGAATGGCAATGGATATGGTATCCGCTATTTTTGCCCTACCTATATCTAAACACGATTAACTTATATACTATATGAATTCAATTAACTACTTGGTTTTTTTTCACCTTTCTACCTAAATTTGACCATATTAAATTTTCTTTCTACTCGCTAATTATCTGAACCAGACACCTACTCAGTCAATGGGCAACTGATCTTTTTTCTCTAATCTACCTTTTGCCCTAAACTCCACTCTCTTCCCCACCCTTGCCACCACCATTGCTAACAACTTGAGTGGGTTCTTCACATCCAATGCAGCTCCCCATGCCGCTGCCACACCTAGGCCC
This sequence comes from Costus lasius, assembly GCA_027563935.2. NCBI lineage: Eukaryota > Viridiplantae > Streptophyta > Magnoliopsida > Zingiberales > Costaceae > Costus > Costus lasius. Next base: position 57,824,854 of record CM050452.1, read on the forward strand.
AATGTTGCTCTACTTGCTACCACTCCACTCAGCCTCAATACCACTCCCCTTCACTACTGCCCTTGCCCAACCTCAATGCCGCTCCCCTTCGCTATCGCCCCATCTGACATTGACATTACTTCCCCTTGCTGCCACCCTGCCTTACCTCGATGCTGCTTCCCCTTGTTGTCGCCCCACTTGACCTAATGTCACAATCCCTTGCTGCTACCCTACCTTGCCTCAATGTCCCTTAACTCGCTCTGCTTCGCCTCCAACATCACTTCCTCTCGCTACTTCGCCCTATCACACCTTCGACGCTATCTACTTGTTGTCATTGTTGTGTTGCCTCCAGCACTGCGCATGCTAGCGTTGAAGAGTATGCATGGTTGGCGTAGAAGTGCACTGGTTAGGTAGGAGAAAAGAGGTTGGAGATTTAGGGATTTAGGGTTAAGTGGAATAAGTAATAGGTGTTGGGTTAGTAGGTAATGTGGGTTATGACTTATGAGTAATATAATTTATTATTTATAAATTTGTTTCCATTATATATATCTAGGTAGTGGATATTCGACTTACACTATCTAAACTTGACTCGGGTAATATATATGCTACTCATATTTGAATCGAACATGTTTAATAGATACTCAATTATCTATAATTAGGTTAAAATAGATTAGTAAGTAGAAGCCACCCTATTGCCTTCTACAATTCCCTAACACCACAAGGAGAGAAATAGGGCACTTTTAAATTATTTTATATTTGGTCTACGGAAATCCTTCCAAACCTGTTTAATAGGTACTCAATTATTTATAATTGGGTTAGAATAGATTAAGTAGAAGCCACCCTATTGTCATCCTACAATTTTATAACACCGCAAGGAGAGAAATAAAGAACTTTTCCATCATTTTCGATTAACTAAACGGATCAAGTTCAGGTTTGGATGCACAGGTACCCGATACTCAATACCTGATTTAGAAATAATAAATAAATATATTTATTAATAATATATATACATAAAAAATAATTATTAGTTAATATAATTCTTATAATAATAATTTATAAAATTAAAATTTATATGCTAATTTAAAATAAAAAATCTAAAAATATTTAAGTGGATACAGCGGATGTAGACCTGGCAATTCAGGTCAACGGGTCATAAACGGGTCGTGTCAGCTATGACCCGTGACCTGATTAAGCCAACCCAAACATGACTCGTTTAATTAATCCGAACACCGCTTTCGATTTTGACCAGGTCAAAATCTGAAATTGCGCGGACGGAACCCGATTTCGGTGGAAATCGGAGGAGGCTAACGTCAGCGAGGCGACGCTGACATCGGACGGCAAAATTCGGGCGAAGTCAACAATTGCGGCGGAAGTAGAATTGCACGGCTGATGTCAGTGTGACGTCAGCACAGCAATTCGATTCGAGCGGCGCGGCGCGGCATTGACGGCGTGATTCGTTGACTGGTCAATGACGTCAGCACAGCAATTCGATTCGAGCGGCGCGGCGCGGCATTGACGGCGTGATTCGTTGACTGGTCAAAATTAGTTTGACTAGCGAGGTAAGTTTGATTAGGGTTGTGATTTTCCTAATTAGGGTTAGGGTTCTTCGTGTGACCTGTAATTTGGGGATTAAAAAGTTGAGCGGGAAATTAGGGTTTCGGATTTGGGTGTGAGATTTACCTAGAAACCCTAGCGAGTCACACATCTGGTATTCCGCGGACAACCCTAAGACAACGGTTAAGCACCGGTTTGGGGTTGATCCGACCGGGGCGTGACAACTAGTATCAGAGGCTAAAGAGATCCAGCAGCATGGTGAATCAAGGAGATCGCATAGCACGAATCGAGCAGGTGCTCGATTTGATAGGGAACAGTAAAGGCGTGGTGGTTCCTTAGGTGGAGGATCTCCATCGCACGATAGAGGAACGGAGGTTGCAGATCCTTGCCCTTCAACAGACTTTGGCTGGAGTACTGAAGGCTCCCCAAAATGTTGAAGGCATGGCGGCACTACAAGAACAAGTTGGGGTCTTACAAGGACAAGTGGCAACCTTGGCAACACAGGTGGCCAACACCACGGCAACTCAACAGCAGATATTGGCAAACCTTGCGGTGATGCGCATGACATTGGCGCAAGCACATGGCGGGCCCCCTACAGCAACCATGATGGAGGATGGAGCTCCCAGAGGGAAGGTTCGCACCCCAGAACCTGCAGTGTTCAAGGGGGCCAGATCAGCCAAAGTGTTGGGTAACTTTCTTTGGGATGTAGAATAATACTTTGAGGCTAACCATGTTTCAGACCAAGAGAAGGTGAGGGTGTGCACAACATACCTCTCAGATGAAGCAAAACTTTGGTGGAGGACCAAAGTTGATTCGACATCAGAAGCGGCTGGTTGGACATGGGAGGTGTTCCGAGAGGAGCTGCGACAGCAGTTCCTTCCCGGAAACTCGGTGGACCAGGCACGAGAGGTGGTGGATCTGCAAAAGCAAATAGGGACGATCCAGGAGTATGTCAGGGCGTTCTTTGCACTGATGTTGAAGCTACCTGAGATGGCGGAAGGAGACAGGAGGTACTTCTTCCTCCGAAATCTCCAACCATGGGAGGCGACTAAGGTCCGATGACATGCGCGGCAAGACTGGAGGACAGCCGCAGCTATAGTCGAGTCTCTCGTGGATCAGAGAACTTCAGGAACGGCCTTTTAGAGAGCACAGAGGTCACCCCCGAAGCGACCATCTCCACCCAAAGCAAGAGCGCCAGAGAGAGAGAGGCTCTCTCCCCGGCGAAACGGAGGTCAGCCGGCATGGCAGGAGTAGATCCGACCTGCAGAGAGAGGGCAGGGTCAACTAAGACCAATTGCTTGCTTCTTGTGCAAAGGACCACACCGGATACGCGATTGTCCGGACCGACAGCGGGTGAATGCAATTGCAGCGATCGTGCATTGGGAACTAGCTGAGAAACTGGCGGTGGATGACGAACCAGCAGAGGCTCGCATAGGAGGTATGTACGTTGCCTCAGTAGTCGCAGGAAAATCTTCATCGACTTCCTCAGGTGCAGACGCAGGGCCGAAAGACACGGTCGGCCAGAGCAGCGTCGAGCATAAGGCGAAACCTCCGCAGGAGAAGTGGACATGGAAGCAAGTGGTGGAGGAATAGGCTTCACCGAAGTCTTTAGAGGAGGTAGAAGAGGAGGAGCGACCAGCGCTTCTTGCGAACCATGAGAAACTCCAACGCAAGAGAGAACAGATCTGGAAAGAAACCTACGAGGCTAATTGTGCTAAGCAAGAGCGGTGGCTTGCCGGCCGGCGTTGAGCGCCCCGCCCGCGCTGGACATCGAGGGCGATGTCCAAATTGGGCGGGGGAGAATTGTCGGGCCCGGGTCTGTCCGGTCCAAACCGGTGCCCACTGGGCCGGACCCAAGCCCAAATCCACGCAAAGGGGAGCCCAACACGAGGTTGGGAAAGACGACGTCTTCTTCCCCGCGGCATACGGGCGCGGATAAAGCTGGCGGCTGCTATCGACGCGGCGATTTTGGTGGAGACAAATGCGAACCCAGCTGCATAAATGGAAGGAAGGCGTCGACCATGTTAGCGGAGGACGCGGGACGCGGGACGCGAGCAGCGGAAGATGCGGGGTGGCAGAGGCCTCGCGAGCGCCCCTTCCACCTTAAAGCCTGATGCAGAGGCGGACGGAAAGGAGGGAGAACCAGAGATCTTCACTGGCAAGAGTTTGAGAGAGAGCATCACCGGTGAGTAGCAGTTGGTGAGCACTTGAGAGGAAGGTCGAGTTCTGAGTGTCGAGAGCTCCTGTGAATAGTGACGAGAGTGAGATCATCACTGGTGTGCGTGAGGCCAGCAGTTGAGATGGTTTTGTAACTGATTGCGAAAGGAATAAAGGTTGGTGAAGCTTTCCCTCTTTCGTCTCTGTCTCCCCTGTCTCCGAGACTTGATAGAGTGTTCTTCCTCTTCTCCGGCGACGACCACTCCGAGTGACGGTGTCGCTGAAGGTGGAGGGGCAAGTGCAGGCGGTGTCTCCCCTTTCCCGGCCGAACCACGAGCGCGGCGGCGCTCGGCTAGAGACGCAACATAGAGGCGAGCGAAGACGAAGAAGAACACCGCTTCCGATTTTGACCGGGTCAAATCGGAAGCTGCGCGGACGAAACCCAATTTCGGTGGAAATCGGAGGAGGTTGACGTCAGCAAGTGACGTCGGACGGCAAAATTCGGGCGAAGTCAACAATTACGGCGGAAGTCGAATTGCACGGCTGATGTCAGTGTGACGTCAGCACAACAATTCGATTCGAGCAGCGCGGTGCGGTGTTGACTGGTCAAAATTAGTTTGACTAGCGAGGTAAGTTTGATTAGGGTTGTGATTTTCCTAATTAAGGTTAGGGTTCTTCGTGCGACCTGTAATTTAAAAAGTTGAGCGGGAAATTAGGGTTTCGGATTTGGGTGTGAGATTTGCTCGGAAACCCTAATGAGTCACTGATGTAGGAGCAAACGGGCCTATGAACACACTTGAGGGCGGTCCGACCCCTCCAAAAGATGTTGGTGTATGTGCCATAGGACCTAGTTTTGGTCCATCTTTGTACTACTTGACTCTGATATTTATATATATCTTTCTGGCATTGTCGTTATCATTGTTTGTCTACATCTGCGATTGTGTACTTACATGATAATGTCCCTGGAGACAGATTGGATTTGTGCTCAAATGATTGTCCCCAGTCGATGTACCTGAGTGGATATGGGACAGCTCTGGTACTTGTGAGACTGGTATATGGGCTGGTTAGGCACGAGGTGCTAACGCAGACATATGGGTATATCAGTGGTGGATATACTGGACTGACCCGCTGTGAGGCTATGACTTGGTGTCATGAGTTATCCTCACAAGTGACAGGAGATGCATTGATCCCTTGACTTGAGGTCATTGACCATTCTATATGGTTAGGGACTTGCTTTGATATAACCTAAAACCTCGCCGTAGTTGGGAGGTAATAACGGTTGTCATTGAGCATGTCACGACCCATATGAGAAGGTCAATGGACAGACATAGGATTTGCCCCTTCCTAAGAGAAGTATGATATCCATGGAGCTCCTCTATGGTTCTATGACTGAAAGTGTATGGCCATATCCAGGTGAGAACCTGATTTAGTCATAATCATGTGATTGGGTGAAAACAAGTGGTGACACGCTTGTCCAATCGGATATCAGTTCGGCAAAGAGACTGTAATGCATCTGTACCTTGTTGCAATGATGGGGATGTCGATGTCGATATCCATTCCGATGACTTGGGTAGCAGCGATGCACTGCTAGGTGCCACTCACTGCTTGTGGTGACATTTGGTCAGCACTGCCAACGTCAGAGGGACCTACAGGGTCGCACACCTTGATACTCGAGTTCTCGTATTGATCGGGAAGCCTTATGATCGAGTTATTGGATAACTCGGATCTATTTTGGAGATTTCATCAGCGCCAATGGGCCTGATGAGATGGAAGGATGTTATTGGAGCCAAACTCCATTTATGGCAGGTTGACCCGAAATTGACCATGGTTGGCCACATTTGGATTAGGGTTGCATTGGATTGGATCTAAGTGCTTAATCAAGCCATGTAATGAAGTTTGGGCTAGCTCATTATCCAATGAGGCCCAATAATAAGTTGTCATGAAGAGGCAATAGGCTAAAGGGGTATAATGGGGAGGAAGCCAAGCCCATTGGCGCCTAAGGGGCATAATGGGGTTTGGATGGCAAATTTGCTTCATTAAGGAAGCTTTATGTGCCTAGCCATCTCCCATTGATAGTGTGAATGCATTAAGGCATTGCTTGGGGCGCAAGGCTAGTCCTTGGCGCACAAGGCAAGGCTTGGTAGCTTATGGAAAGGTTGAATGAGGTTTATGGTAAAGTCTTGGAGACTTTGCTTACCTCAAACCTTCTCATCCAAGCCATACACTTGTCATGATCTCAACCCTTGCCCTAACCGCCTCTAGCTCTTTATAAGTGACCCTAGCCGCCCCCTCTTGTGATGATGCATATTCCTTAGAGGCGTGACAACAAGAGGAGGGGCAAAAGCATGGGCTTGAAGGGCGACAACACCAAGAAGTGGCGCATCTTCTTCTTCCTTCCAAACCCTAGCCGCAAGCCACTTCCTTCTCTCTTGACGTAAGGAACTTCGTGCTTGGCGGTTCCCCTCTCCCTCATCCTTCTTCATCTTTGGCGCATCTACCTTGGAGGTGGCGCATATTTTGAAGAAGGAGCACAAGGCTTGGATCTTCTTCCCGAGGCTAGCACCGGGCGTGGAAGAAGAGGACTCGAGGGGTCCGTGTGTGTGAGACTGCAGAGGGCGCACGCTTGGTCGCCTATCACAACAACGACCTCATCTTGCTCTAAGGTATTTCCTAACTCATCGTGTCAACTCTCTTGCTTGCGATCTTCACTGGGTTTTTGGGACCGGCCTGTTTCGGGGATATTGCTTCCGCTGTGCAATGTATTTTGTAATCTCTATCTCTGAAAATTGTAAAATATCCCCGGGGTTTCCCAACAAAAGATTCTTGGGGAGAACCCCCAGGGCCACAGGAATTTTCCCCAAAATTTTCACCCAAGTCGAAGTTCCCTAGACCCCGACACGGCCAAGCCGTGCACCCCATCACGGCCGTGACACAGTCGCCTGAAGACGTGAATGCCGAGCACGGGCGTGACTCCAAGCACGGGCAAGCCGTGCCCGCCTATGTGGATTTCAACGACGCCAAGCACGAGCGTGACTCCAAGCATGGGCAATCCGTGCCCACCTCTATGGATTTCGATGACGCCAAGCACGGGCGTGACTCCAAGCACAGGCAAGCCGTGCCCACCTCTATGGATTTCGACGACGCCAAGCACGGGCGTGACTCCAAGCACGGACAAGCCGTGCCCACCTCTGTGGATTTCGACGACGCCAAGCGCGGGCAAGCCGTGCCCGCCTCTATGGATCTCGACGACACCAAACACAGGCATGACTCCAAGCACGGGCAGCCGTGCTCGATTCTATGGATCACGACGACTCTGAACACGGCCGTGCTCGCCATCACCGCCAGGCCGTGTTCGCCCCTGACGACTAGTTACAGCCCTGACGACCCCACTTCGACATGCATCGCCCTCCCTACCATGTTGCTCCACCCAATGATGACCCAAAGGAACCCAACAACGTGGAAATCCGACGATCCCAACCCCAAAGTAAGCCCCCGGATCGCTTCTTGGGAGTCATTAGTCCCCTTTCCATACACACCGGCATATCGCAGCCCAAGGGCGTTCCAAGCCAACCCCCTGAGGATCCAACTCCAAGTGGGCCACTCAATCTCATTAGTAACACGGCCCAAGATCGAGCTGCGACGGTGGTAGCCTAGCCCACGACTTCAAAGTTTTGTTGTTTTATCGCAATGTGCTCGGAGCGCGTCTAAACAATCTCCGCTAAGACGCGTACGCTGAAGGACCAAGGACCTGTGCCCCTTGCAGGAATAGTTGGCAGTTGGTAGGATTCTATGCTTTCTTATTTTATGTGGCAGCTTGACCACTTTTTGGTAGTTAGTTTGTGAGGATGCTGTCCCCTTGTGTTGTTCCCCCTCCTTATCTTATAAGAGAGAGGGGTTGGTCAGCATTCCTCCTCAGTTCTCTTTGGTGTAGAGAGTTCTCCTGGTGAGCTTAGAAGTCGCCAGCATTGTGTGAAGATGAGCCGGAGCCTCGCCTTCATCGTTGTTCGGGTCGAACACGTCTCTTCAATTCCAAGTTGTTTCCTCTTCCGTTTTGAAGTAAATCCCACCTTCTAGTGGGTCAGGTTCGCCTGTTTTCTCCTTCTTTCTTTGATAACAAGCTGGTTTTTCCCCTTTCATCTTCACCCACGCCAGTCCACACGTCGGAGCGTGGTCAGTTCTCTTGTTTCTTTGGTTTGTTTCAGCCCTTAAGGCGGGCGAGCTGAACCCCTGCGTAATCATTGTCCCCCGCGTGGCTGAGCTTAAAACGCGCTAGAGAGCTGCAAGGAATGCTTTTAAATTGCTGCGAGGTTAGTGTGTTCCATTAAATAGTTGGGTGCCGTCGCTTCTCATTCGCATTAGTGTTGCCCGATTGAATGCGCCGCTGTTTCGTCATGTTTTCTATCGGTTTTCCTGCACTTTTCGAAGCGTTTCTTCTTCCCTCGTCTCACGACCCTCTCCCGTTTTACGTGCATAATGTAACAACCCTAGAGTACGGCATAAGGACCCTCCCACCTATTAGACGCTACATCAGTTCTGGTATCATAAGGCGTTACATGATCGATTCTTATTGTCGCACGATCTGCCCCGTTGCATTGCATATTTCGGCATTTCTCCGGTTTTCCGCATTTCGCATTAGTCGCGACTCCCTTGTTTGTGCATAGTGACCACACGGTCACAAATCATGTCATCCCAATACCTCGAAACCATTCATGAAACGCAAGAGTCGGTCCAGCCTTCGGAAGGGGCTAATTCCCGTATAGAGTCTATGGCTGCGCTTGAGGCGCGAATCGATGCCAAGCTTGAGGTGCTGTCCGCACGTGTGGAAGCCCAACAAGCTAGGACCAATGCCACGGTCTAGCAGATCTTGGCCGGAATCCAACACCTCCTTAGTCGCTCTGGACCTGCGGAGCATGAGCGCCCAAGCTCGGTGAACCCTCCGGTATCCGTAAACCCAGCCCCCACTAGAGAATTACCCCCGATGGCCGCACCCGCGTGGCGGTGCGTTCACGAGGATGACTGGGGTCACCCGCGACCTCATGAAGTCCCTCGGAACCCGAGTTATGGTGATGATCCCCTCGATGAGGACGACGTTTGGGCCGCACAAGGGCCTCAGCCCGGTGGTCGTTTTGGTCACGCTTGGGCCGTGCCTCGAACCCCCGCCCAAACCCGCATCGAGCGCCCTCGGGTGGACGACGATTTCCGTCATTACATTTGTAACACCCCTGCACCATTCACAGGTGGTCTTGACCCCACACAGTTCTTAGATTGGGTCGCGTCCGTCGACGCGTATTTTGACCTTAGCGATTGGCCTACGCACTCACGGGTTCGGTATGTGCGCACCTTACTTGTGGGGCCTACACTTTTGCATTGGGAAAACGTGGAGTGCCAAAACGCGCAGCAGGCTCTTCCCCCGATCACTGAGTGGTCGGAGATGCGGTATCGCCTTCGCGAGCGTTACGTACCCCCTTCGTATAGGCAGCGCCTTCTTGATCGGTATAGTAGTCTACACCAAGGGTCGGGTACTGTTGAGGAGTACCGTCTCACCTTCGAGACGTTGCAACTCCGTTGCAATTTGCAACAGGACCCCGAGTTAGTTTTGTCGAAATTCAAGAATGGGCTCCGTGCGGATATCCGCCAAGCCTTACCCGCTTATGGATCAGAGACCCTTGACCAGACTTTTCAACGTGCTCGCGACATCGAGCAAGACCTTCGCGTCGCTGCAAGGCACAATGACCTTGGCCCACATAGGCGTCCTCATGCAGGCGGTCCCCCACAACCCCACCCGCGACTTGAGCATCCGGAGCCTCGTCCGGACCCTCGACCCATGCCCCCAGCCCTTCAGCCCCTTCGACGCTGACCCCAGAGGCTTCGCCTTCTCGGCCCACTTGGGAGGAGAAGGGCAAGGCCCCAGCAGTTGGAGCCTCGGGCCGTATTACCTTCTACAACTGTTTGCAGCCGGGTCACATGTCGCGTGAATGTCCCAAGAGGCCCGCTCGAGCCGACACGGGTCCGGCTCGCGTCGCCACCATAACCCCCGCTGAGCATGATGTTGAGGCGGAATGTTACACTAGTGGCGAGGAATCGGGTCCGTCCACACTTGTCGTTCGTTGCAACCTCATGCAGCCTGCGCCCACCGAGGACTGGAGGCTCTCGGGCATTTTCACGACTTACATTAAGTGCAATGGGCACTCGTGTAAGATCATAATTGATGGTGGTAATAGCCTGAACGTGGTCTCTCGAACCACGGTCACGCGTTTTGGCCTTCCCCTAGAACCCCACCCGAGACCATACTCTATCGCCTGGGTCGATACCACGAGCCTGCCGGTCACCCACCAATGTCAGGTTCCCATCGCGTTTGGGAACTATCGTGAGAAGGTGTTGTGCGACGTTGCGACTATGGACGTCGCCCACGTCCTCCTTGGTTGCCCGTGGTTGTACGATAGAGACGTCGTCCACTATGGCCGGTCGAACACTTATGTTTTCGACCACGATGAGCAGAAGATCCGCCTGATTCTAGCTCTGCCTAAGGAGCTTCGTGCGTCCACCTCCAAGGGCATGATTACACCCTCGGCACCTGCCCCGCCACCTTCCCCCATTGTCTCCCTCATGTGTACCCGCACATTGGTTCGCGAAGCTCATGTGGCCAAGACCGTCTATGCTCTCATGGTGGGCGAAGTGCAGGACCCTATCCCTTGCCCTATCCCGGCACCTCCTGTTGAGGTGTCTGCCCTCCTTGCCGAGTTTAGTGATATCAGCCCCGAGGATTTGCCTCATGGCCTTCCCCCGGAGAGGGAAATTCAGCATGCGATTGACCTCCTCCCGGGGGCCCCCCTCCCTAACTTTCCCCACCATCGCCTTCATCCTGCAGAACACACTGAATTGCAGCGTCAGGTGGATGATCTCCTCACCAAGGGGTACATCCGCGAAAGTCTCAGCCCTTGCGCTGTTCCCGCGCTGCTCCTGCCCAAAAAGGATGGGTCATGGCGCATGTGTGTCGATAGCTGTGCTATCAATCAGATCACTGTCAAGTACCGATTTCTCATTCCTCGGCTGGACGACATGTTAGATTTGATTTCTGGCGCATCTTGGTTTTCCAAGCTCGACCTCCGCAGCGGGTACCACCAGGTCTGCATTCGTGGGGGCGATGAATGGAAAACAGTGTTTAAGACCAAGGACGGTCTGTACGAGTGGCTTGTCATACCATTTGGGTTATCCAATGCCTTGTCCACGTTTATGCGATTGATGAGTCAGGTCCTCCGGCCCTACATGGGCAAGTTTTTGGTCGTCTACTTCGACGACATTCTAATCTTTAGTCGGACCCGGGATGAACACCTGGAGCATCTCCGCTCCACTTTTGATCTCCTGCGCAAGGAGCGCCTCTTCCTTAACATGAAGAAGTGCTCCTTCCTAACAACTAGCGTGTATTTCCTTGGGTATATTGTCTCCGACCAAGTGCTGTCCGTTGACCCTGCGAAGGTCGAGGCCATCCGGCATTGGCCCGAACCTCGCACCATGACTGAGGTTCGCAGTTTCTTGGGCCTTGCGTGATTCTACCGACGGTTCATCCGTGGATTCAGCACCATCACTACACCCTTAACCCAGCGCCTTTCTAAGGATGAGTTTGAGTGGACCCCTACCACTCAACAAGCTTTTAACGCACTTAAGGACGCCTTGACCAGCGCTCCTGTTTTGCGCCTCCCTGACTTTTCGAAGGTCTTCGAGGTCGTGTGCGATGCTTTCAATTCTGGCATCGGTGGCTCCCTTAGTCAGGAGGGCCATCCTGTGGCCTTCTTCAGCGAGAAATTGAACGCTGTTCGCCAGCGTTATTCTACGTATGATAAGTAATTCTACGCGATTGTTCAGTCCCTTCGACAATGGAGGCATTACCTCCTCCATCGCTAGTTCATATTATACAGTGACCATCAAGCGCTTTCCTTCCTTAATGCCAAAAAGAAGTTGGGCGCCTGCCATGCCAAGTGGGTCGAGTACCTCCAACAGTACTCCTTCGTGATCAACCACAAGGCGGGTAGGGAGAACGTCGTCGCGGATGCCCTGAGTCACGTCCGAATCCTCTTGTGCATAATGCGCACTCGCGTCAATACTTTTAACCATGTCAAAGATGAGTACGCCACTTGCTCTGATTTTGGCGCCATCTACGCCATGTTGACTGAGTCCACTGACCCCGACTCCCCCTACCACTTGTGCGAAGGTTATCTCTTCTTGGGGAATCACTTGTGCATTCCCCGTTCTTCGCTTCGAGATCATCTTTTGCTCGAGCTTCATGCGGGTGGCATCACTGGCCATCATGGCCATGACAAGACCCTTGAAATGGTGGAGGAACGCCTCTTTTGGCCCTCCCTCCGTAAGGATGTTGAGCACATTGTGCGCCATTGCAGTACGTGCCAATTGTCCAAACCCCGCCCCTCGAACACAGGTCTCTATACCCCTTTGCCAGTGGCCAGCGGCCCGTGGAGCAACCTGAGCATGGACTTTGTCCTTGGGTTGCCTCGGACCGCCTCCCGCTTTGACTCGATCTACGTCGTTGTTGATCGATTTTCGAAGATGACCCATTTTATCCCTTGTTCGCGCACAGTGGACGCTTCTCACGTCGCCCATCTCTTTGTCCGAGAGGTTGTGCGTCTCCATGGTCTTCCCTCCACCATCGTGTCCGACCACGACACACGTTTTGTGAGCCACTTCTAGCGCTCACTGTGGGCCCTCTTGGGCACCACTCTGAAATTTTCCACGGCCTATCATCCCCAGACTGATGGGCAAACCGAGGTCATTAACCGCAGTTTGGTCAATCTTCTCCATTGTCTCATCGGGGACCATCCGAGGTCTTGGGATTCCATCCTACCCATGGCCGAGTTCGCATACAATAGTGCTTCTAATAGGTCTACGGGTCTTAGTCCCTTCCAGATTGTCACGGGCCACCAGCCGCGTAAACCTATAGACCTGCATGACCTCCCCACGGCATCCCACCTCTCCCCACATGCATACTCCTTCGCCTAGCACATCACTAGTTTGCATAATGAGGTTCGGCGTCGTATCTTTCTGGGCAACACTCACAATGCAATGAAGGCCAACGAGCATCGTAGGCCACACCATTTTTATGTAGGTGAGCTGGTGAGGGTGCGTGTCTACCCCGAGCGTCTATCGAGTAGAGCACATTTTAAGCTTCAGCCGCGCTATATGGGGCCCTATGCAGTTGTGCGCAGGATTGGCTCCAACGCCTACGAGCTGGACTTACCCGAGGACATGGGGATTCACCCCGTCTTCAACGTGGCGGACATCCTCCCTTTCCACGGTCCGTTGGAAACGCCATCCGACCCCGATGACCCGCTGCCTCCTAGTTCTCCGGAGGATAACTCATCAGAATACGCAGCGGAAGCTGATGCAGGAGCAAACGGGCCTATGAACACACTTGAGGGCGGCCCAACCCCTCCAAAAGATACTTGGGGAGAACCCCCAGGACCCCAGGAATTTTTCCCGGAAATTTCACCCAAGTTAGAGTTCCCCAGACCCCGACACGGCCAGGCCGTGAGCCCCATCACGGCCGTGACACGGTCGCCTGAAGACGCGAATGCCGAGCATGGGCGTTGACACTGTCTGCAAGTGCGCAGAAATGTCACAGTAATACAAAAGATATCGATCCCACAGGGAGCAAGGTGAGTAGTAGAAAGTCTAATTTTTCGGAATCCAAGCTAATCGAATCATGGTTTTTGGAACTTTAAAAACTAAAACTAAGCAGAACAGTAAACAAGAAATCAAACAGCTAAGGCAGGGAAAATATATGAGAGAGAATATCAGGGCTTTGGTTTCCACCTCTCTGACGATTTTAATCGCGCTAAGGAATAAATACTAGTTACAAGGATTTACAAATATGCATAAGGAATCTACCCTATGGTACAAGGTGCCCTCTTTCGAGTGTACACCCCAGTGTTTGCCTAGACCGTCTCCTACTTTTGCGGTGGATCGTTTTCGACAAACCCAATGGGTTCCGTGGTAGATTATGAACCCTCGAGCGAAGAATAAGCACTTTCGCGTCGAGCCTTCGCAAGATTCACAATGAGGTTCGGTCGTTACGGTCCTACTCTCGTTATGAACCGTAACAACTATGACATGATAATACTTGGCCAGAGTACAAATCAAGAAATAAAGTGCATCAAGTGAAATATGCTTAAGATATGATCCAAATAGCAAAGTTAATACATGAGTAGCAAACAAAAATCGTCAGAGGGCTTCAACCTAGCCCTAAAAATAGGTTTACACTACAACCATCGTTGAATCGCTCAAAATACTCTCTTTAAACATAGGAAAATCATAGGAAAAGGATTCTAAGAGGGAGGAGATGATGAACCGAATAAAATAACCAAGGATTACTGAGTTCCGACGCTCGAATCTCCAGAAATCACCCCAAAGTCGCCTTTTCGCCGTCGACTTCTACCCTAGCCGCTTCATCGCCAGATTACTCGATGATTAGGTCACAGAAATTGGGGCTTTTATATTCCATCTGTTCGTCTTCGAGTCAGCTTTCCGAAAAATCCTCACTTGCTGAATTTGGAGTTGAATCGGATCGGGAATCAGCGAAAGACCGAGTGGAGGTCGTGCTGTTCTGACGCCTTCACGGGTGAACCCCGCGGGGTGAAGTGCTCGGAGCTCTTTTGTTGCGAAATAATCACAAGTGAACCCCGTGGGGTTCACCTACTAGTGAAATTCTCAGCGTACTTCTGTGCAGGTATCTTCAGATGAGATCACGGGTGAACCCCATGGGGTTCACCTGCTAGTGAAGTGTGCGGCAGCTTTCAGAAATCTCGACATCATCGGTGAACCCCGCCAGGTTCACCAGGCAGTGACATGCGCGCTGAAATCCTTCCTTTGGCAAGATCACTGGTGAACCCCGTGGGGTTCACCTAGCCGTGAAGTCCAGAGAAGGCTCCGATTGAGCCCAAATTTTACGGGCAGCTTCGTCTTCTCATAAGGAATCACCCCATGCTTTTAGATTCTTCAAAAAGGCTTCAAAATTGGGTGATTTTACCTTAAATTCAATAAGACAGATGAAAAGTGAAGATTCTGAAGTTTTTAACTAAATAAGTCTTAAAGGAGTGTGAAATCATTAAAATAGGCCTAAATTCATCATGGAATAATAGTAAAAATCACTACTAAAATGCAAGGTATCAAATACTCCTCGACTTAAATCTTTGCTTGTCCTCAAGCAATAAAATAAGTTGAAATACATGCTTGGTATAAGAATAATCTTTTGTGTTGAAGTTCGCACCCAAATTTAGAAAAATACTTTTTAGCAATCCAAGATCTAATCAGAAGAAATCAACTAGAAGGAGTGTTTTAAGCATTCACCAGTTTGGTCCCATAGTTTCTAGATATCAAACGATTCAGAAAGCAGCAAACATGAGATTCAATCAAGCAAACACAACACTCATTTCATTCTTATCCTTCCAATTCATAATATTGGGGTTAACTCAAATTTCTCATTCAGGATATAACAGACTGATTATTGCACTAGGCTTCAACTCATATCCTTAGATACCATTGTCAATTTTTCGCAATGCCAAGTAGAGGAGTCTTTTTATTGAATTTTCAATTCACATTTCTTAGATTTCAACTCATGTCCTTCGGTACCACTGCCAATTTTTCGCTGTGCCAAGTAGAGGAATCTAAGTGTGAGAAATTTTTTTTAGGTGCTAAGTATCAGAGATCAACATATCCTTGCATTTTAACAGATGCAGTGTTTCCCCAATACTAGAATAGAATTCAAAGTTTGAAAAGAGGATATTAATTACATGGTATGAATCGACATGTAAATTGCAAGCCACAATCAATTGAATAATCATGAAGATGTTTGACCCACTTAATGAACTACCTAAAATCAATCCACTTAGAAAATTTCTAATTCATAGGACATATGGACATGACTATTGAGTAAATTTCTAACAAGTACTTCATTCAATATGTCTCGATAAATTCTAGCCAAACATGCATCTAACTTTAAGAATTTTGTCAGGCTATCATCAGACAAGACTAAAATGACAAGTCAATAAAATTTTCCATCACAGAATATGCAATATAATCCTTCAAAACAACTACATGCAAGCTTATAAATTCATACATCATTTAACATGAAAAGCATAGCATCAAAGTGGAGAGCAAGTGGCTCAAATATATCTCATACACTGTAGAGAGTGGGGCCTGAAGATGTGGACCAGGCCCATGAATAGTGGCATATATGATACAATGTCAATATCAAAATATCTATCATAGAGTAGCATAACAAATTCATAGAATGAAAACAGAAAGTTACGACAACTACAACCAAACAGCCAAGAAGAAGCTGGAGTCAAGACAGCTCACCCGCTCTTAGATTTTTGCATAGTCCTCTATGCAACATCATATACGTGAGAGGAGATGGATGGCGCTGTCGAGTCAGGATGATGCTAGCGCCTCTGCATCCCATAAATAGAGCTATATTAGTGTAAATCAAGATCAAGATTTCCTAAGATAAATTGGATGAGTAAGAGAGTGAAGCATTCAACGATGATAAACTAAAAACTAAATGAAAACTAAAATAACAGAAAGAAAATGAAAACAATGAGAAAACTTGGGTTGCCTCCCAAGAGCGCTAGTTTTAGGTCAATAGCTCGACTATAGAAATATCAAGTTATCGCATCAGTGGGGTCGAAAAGGGCGAGAACTTCCCCTTGTTTGACCCGTTCATCTTCAAAATAATGTTTAAGGTGGTGTCCACTGACTATAAAACTTCTAGTGTGCTCGGCCCATATCGTGATTGCGCCATAAGGCTAAACGTGTTGAACTGTGAATGGTCCAGACCATCTCGTGCGGAGCTTCCCTGGGAAGAGGCGAAGTCTCGAATTTAAGAGCAGCACTTTATCCCCTTTATAGAACTCTTACTTGAGTATGCGCTTGTCATGCCAATGCTTGATACGGGCTTTGTAAATCTTGGCGTTTTCATAAGCATAGAGGTGCATCTCATCCAGTTCGTCTAGTTGCAGTCTTCTCCTTTCGCCGGCGCTTTTAAAATCATAGTTGATTTGCTTGATAGCCCAGTGTGCCCTGTGCTCAAGTTCAACAGGTAAGTGGCAGGATTTTCCATAAATAAGTTGGAAAGGAGACATACCTAGGGGTGTCTTAAATGCAGTCCTGTAAGCTCATAGAGCATCGGGCAACTTCAATGCCCAATCTTTTCGTGATCGAGATACAGTTTTTTCTAAAATCTGCTTAATTTCTCTATTGGAGACTTCTACCTGGCCGCTCGTCTGAGGGTGATACGGGGTGGCAATCCTATGCTTTACTCCATACTTCTTCAACAATACTCCAAACTTTTGCTCAATGAAGTGGGACCCTCCATCACTTATCAATATGCGTGGGACTCCAAACCGGGGGAAGATTACTCGCTTCATGAACTTCATGACCACCCTGGAGTCATTGCTGGCTTCGGCAGATGCCTCGACCCACTTCAACACATAGTCAACTACAATAATGATGTATCTCTTGCCACATGAGGATGGGAAGGGTCCCATAAAGTCTATACCCCATACATCAAAAATCTCCACTTCCAGCATGTCGTTCAGGGGTAATTCGTTCCTTCTCGAGATGTTCCCAGTTCGCTCGCAACTGTCACAAGTTGAAACAAATTGTTTAGCATCATGAAACAAAGAGGGCCAGTACAAACCTGATTGCAGGACTTTGAATGTCGTTTTTGAAGCTGCGGCGTGCCCTCCATAGGGTGATGCATGGCAATGAGCTAACACATCATGTATTTCTCCCTCTGGCACACACCGTCTATACTTCCCATCGGCACATCTTCTGTACAAGAACGGCTCATCCCAATAATATGACTTCGCATCATGCAGGAACCTCTTCTTCTTCTGAAAGGAAAGGTCAGGGGGGGGGGAATATGTTAGAGACTATATAATTAACAAAATCTGCATACCACGGCACTTGTTGGTCAGTCTTTGCGTCAACATCTCTCTCAAGCCTAGAGAGGTGGTCGGCTACAAGATTTTCACTCCCTTACTTATCTCTAATCTCAACGTCAAATTCTTGCAGGAGGAGGATCCATCGGATTAACCTTGGCTTGGCGTCCTTCTTGTTGATCAGATATTTGATTGCTGCATGGTCAGTAAAAACAATCACTTTTGAGTTAACTAAATATGAACGGAATTTGTCAAAAGCGAAAACGATTGCTAGCAGCTCTTTCTCAGTAGTAGCATAATTTATCTGGGGATCGTCGAGCATTCGACTGGCATAATATATGGTATGAAGCTTCTTGTCTCTCCTCTGTCCTAACACCGCCCCCACTGCCTGGTCACTGGCATCGCACATTAGTTCAAAAGAGAGGGACCAGTCTGGAGGTTGAATTATTGGGGCGGTAGTTAATGCCCCTTTGAGCTTCACGAAAGCTCCCTCACAATCCCTATCAGCAAAAGATGGAGTCCTTAGCAAGCAGGTTAGATAACGGGCGAGATATTTTAGAGAAGTCTTTAATAAAGCGTCGGTAGAATCCAGCGTGTCCAAGAAAGCTCCTAATCCCTTTTACTGATGTAGGTGGCTTGAGGTTCTCAATAACTTCAATTTTTGCTCTGTCCACCTCTATTCCTCGTTCTGAGACTAGATGACCAAGGACGATGCCTTCTTTCACCATAAAGTGGCACTTCTCCCAATTCAGTACCAGATTCGCCTCCTCATATCTGTGCAAAACCTTAGACAAATTAGATAAACAATGACGAAAGGATGAACCATACACAAAAAAATCGTCCATAAATATATCCATAAAATCTTCGTTAAAATCAGAGAATATGACCATCATTGCTCGTAGGAAGGTTGCAGGAGCATTGTAGAGGCCAAACGGCATCCTCCTATATGCGTATGTGCCGTAGGGACATGTAAAGGTGGTTCGCTCCTAATCGTTTGGGTGGATGGGGATTTGGAAGAAACCTGAAAATCCATCCAAAAAATAAAAGTAAGAATTATGGGCTAATCTATCAAGCATCTGATCGATGAAAGGAAGAGGAAAATGGTCTTTTCTCGTTGCAGAGTTCAACTTTCTATAGTCAATGCACATCCTATGCCCTGTGACCGTGCGTGTTGTTATCAGCTCATCTGTATCTGTCTTGATTACCGTGACGCCCCCCTTTTTAGGTACTACTTGTACCGGACTTACCCAAGAACTGTCTGAGATTGGGTAGATCACGCCAGCATCTAACAATTTAAGTACCTCTTTCTTGACCACCTCTTTCAAGTGTGGGTTGAATCGGCGTTGAAATTCCACTGAGGGCTTGCTATTCTCTTCCAACAGGATCCTGTGCATACAAATAGACGGGTTAATACCTTTGATATCATCAAGAGAGTACCTGATTACCTTCCTGTGCAAACGGAGTTCTTGCAAAAGTAGTTCAGTTTGCCCCTTATCAAGCTCGGCGCTAACTATTACAGGGTAAGTAAAGTTTTCACCCAGGAACTCGTATCTCAAGTTGTTGGGTAAACTTTTGAGCTCCACCTCCTTTTGTCCCCCTCCTTCAAGATTTTCTTTTTGTTCTGCCTTTAATTCTGGGTCTGCATGAAGTAGGGCAACATAATTCTCAACCTCCCCTTTACTGTCTTCACTAGCGGCGCCGGTAAGGGCGAGCTCTAGTGGGTCTCCATCTTTTGTGGTGGACTCGGCTTCCTGGATTTTCTTTTCAACTATATCCACGTTGTGACATGTATCTGTAAGAGAAGGTTTTTTAAGAGAGTTAGACAGGTCAAATTGAATAACATTGCCACCGATGTTTAAATCTAGTTTCCCGTTTTTAACATCGATGACAACACCAGCCGTGGCAAGAAAAGGCCTTCCTAAGATAATAGGAAGCCTGTCATCCTCATCAATGTCTAGTACAACAAAGTCAGTAGGGATAAAATAATCCCCAACTTTAATGGGAACATCTTCTAAGATGCCCACAGGACTCCTAATTGATCTATCAGCCAACTGTAGTGAAATGTTGGTCGGCTTCAAGTCACCCAAATCCAGCTTTTTACACAAAGACAGCGGTATGATGCTGACACTCGCCCCTAAATCGCACAGTGCTTGCTGAAAGGTCATCTCGCCTATCTGGCACGGTATGGAAAAGATGCCAGGGTCTTTGAGTTTTTGTGGAAGCTTGTTCTTCAAAATCGCACTGCACTCTTCAGTAAGTGCCACAGTGCCTTGATCTTCTAGCTTCCGTTTATTTGAGAGGATGTCCTTCAGGAATTTCGCGTATGTTGGCATCTGTGAAAGGGCATCAACAAAGGGAATGTTAATATATAATTTTTTCAATATTTCCAAAAACTTACTGAATTGCTTGTCTAGCTTGGCTTTGACAAGTCTCTGAGGGAAAGGTATCGGCGGCTTGTAGGCTGCCGGCCCAATATAGGGTCGCTCTTCCTCTGTTCTTTCAGGTTCTATCGGTATTGTATCTGTGTGTTGCTCCTCAGGGTTCAGTGTCTCATCATCCCTTGTTTCATTTGTCAGCATTGGTGGATCTTTGAGTTGCTTTTCGCTCCGAGTGGAGATTGCATTGCAATGCTCCCTCGGGTTAACTTCTGGCTGTAATGGAAGCTTCCCTGGCGCTCTTGCTGACGAGCTAGCCTGTTGCGCAAGCTGGCTCTCCAACATCTTATTGTGCGTCTCTAAGGAATCCATCCTGGTCATCATCAATTTTATCATGTCAGTTAACCCTTCTAATTGCTTACTTAGCTGAGAGTCTTGGGCCGGTCTTTGAGGAGGATTGTAATTTCCTTGCTGAGGTGGAGGGTTGTAATTCCTCTGTTGGAACCCAGGTGGCTGCCTAAAATTCTCTTGTGGTGGCAGCCTGAAGCTCCCATGTTGAGGTTGTGCTTGTTGTGGCGCTTGTCCTGGTTGAAGTGGCTGCGTGGTCCGGTAGGAGAAGTTAGGGTGGTTGCGCCAACCGGGGTTGTAATAGTTGGAATAAGGGTTGTTCATGGAATTCATATTTCCAACTGCATTAAGCTGTTCTGGCTGACTTGGGACCTCTTGTCCATCTCTCACTCGGCATTCAGTAGCTGCATGTCCTGCAACACCACACAACTCACAAAATAATGAATTAGTGTCCAAAGAATTAACATACCATGAATCAAATTTCTGAGTCAGATTATCTACCTTTGCAGTCAGGGCAGTTAATGAATCAAGATCGAATTTACCTACTCTCCTCGAAGGTGTACCTCGCTCTGGATTCTATTTGATGATAGTTCAGTGTCATGTCCTCCAGGAGGCTTACAATATCTTTAGGTACTTTGCTCATTAAGCCTGATCCTCCAGCAGCTGCATCAACTATGAGTCTAGTATTGTATTGCAATCCCATGTAGAACGTGTGTACTAGGACCCAAGTCTCAATCCCATGATGGGGACACAGTCTTTGAAGCTCTTTAAATCTTTCCCAGGCTTCGTACAAAGACTCTCCATCCTTCTGCATGAAGCTCGTTAGCTGGTTTCTGAGGTGGATCATTTTCGAAGGAGGGAAATACTTCGAGAGGAAAGCCTGAGACAGTTCATCCCATGTCCGTATTGACGCTGGGGGAATCGTGTGGAGCCATGCCCTTGCTCTATCCCACAGAGAGAAGGGAAACAAGCGTAACCTGATAGCATCAGAAGTAGCTCCATTAATCTTAAGCATATCGCAATATTCCAAAAATATAGATAAGTGCATATTGGGGTCTTCAAGAGGAGAACCACCGAATTGATTCTGTTGTATCATGGAAAGTAATGCAGGTTTAATTTCAAAATTATTGGCCTCGACATTAGGCCTAACTATTCCTGATTGAAACCCATGTGTGAAAGGTGCTGCATAGTCTCGCAGTGTTCTGGCATTATTGTGGTTCAGAGGTTGAGGTGCTGGTTCGTTTTCCATGTTGTTGTGAAGATGTTCCATCTGTTACCGATTCTCCTCTTTCTGGATTTGCGCAAGCTTCCTTCTTTGTCTGAAGGTCCGTTCTATCTCAAGATCGACTTCGAAGAGTGCTCCTGCCCTGGAACTTATTTGCATAAAAGTTTGTCAGATCCAAAAATGAAGTTTGAAGCAAGTAAAGAGCAGGAGGCAGTGTAAATCAGAATAAAGAAAGAAAAAGAAAAACTAACTAAGCTTGGTCTCCCAAAAACTCAGAAGTGTGCTAATATCAACCGTTGCTCCCCAGCAATGGCGCCAAAAACTTGACACTGTCCGCAAGTGCACGGAAATGTCGCAGTAATGCAAAAGATATCGATCCCACAGGGAGCAAGGTGAATACTAGAAAGTCTAATTTTTCGGAATCCAAGCTAATCAAATCGTGGTTTTTGGAACTTTAAAAACTAAAACTAAGCAGAACAGTAAACAAGAAATCAAACAGCTACGGCAGGGAAAATATATGAGAGAGAATATCAGGGCTTTGGTTTCCACCTCTCTGACGATTTTAATCGAGCTAAGGAATAAATACCAGTTACAAGGATTTACATATATGTATAAGGAATCTACCCTATGGTACAAGGTGCCCTCTTCCGAGTGTACACCCCGGTGTTTGCCTAGAACATCTCCTACTTTCGTGGTGGACCATTTTCGACAAACCCAATGGGTTCCGTGGTAGATTATGAACCCTCGAGCGAAGAACAAGCACTTTCACGTCGAGCCTTCGCAAGATTCACAATGAGGTTCGGTCGTTACGGTCCTACTCTCATTATGAACCGTAACAACTATGACATGATAATACTTGGCCAGAGTACAAATCAAGAAATAAAGTGCATCAATTGAAATATGCTTAAGATATGATCCAAATAGCAAAGTTAATACATGAGTTGCAAACAAAAATCGTCAGAGGGCTTCAACCTAGCCCTGAAAATAGGTTTACGCTACAACCATCGTTGAATCGCTCAAAATACTCTCTTTAAACATAGGAAAATCACAGGAAAATGATTCTAAGAGGGAGGAGACGATGAACCGAATGAAACAACCAAGGATTACTGAGTTCCGACGCTCGAATCTCCAGAAATCACCCCAAAGTCGCCTTTTCACCGTCAACTTCCGCCTTAGCCGCTTCGTCACCAGATTCCTCGATGATTAGGTCACGGAAATTGGCACTTTTATATTCCATCTGTTCGTCTTCAAGTCAGCTTTCCGAAAAATCCTCACTTGCTGAATTTGGAGTTGAATCGGACTGGGAATCAGCGAAAGACCGAGTGGAGGTCGTGCTGTTCCGATCCCTTCACGGGTGAACCCCGCGGGGTGAAGTGCTCGGAGCTCTTTTGTTGCGAAATAATCACAGGTGAGCCCCGTGGGGTTCACCTACCAGTGAAATTCTAGGCATACTTCTGTGCAGGTATCTTCAGATGAGATCACGGGTGAACCCCATGGGGTTCACCTGCCAGTGAAGTGTGCGGCAGCTTTCAGAAATCTCGACATCATCGGTGAACCTCGCCGGGTTCACTAGGCAGTGACATGCGCGCTGAAATCCTTCCTTTGGCAAGATCACGGGTGAACCCCGTGCGGTTCACCTGGCCGTGAAGTCCAGAGAAGGCTCCGATTGAGCCCAAATTGTATGGGTAGCTTCGTCTTCTCATAAGGAATCACCCCATGCTTTTAGATTCTTCAAAAAGGCTTCAAAATTGGCTGATTTTACCTGAAATTCAATAAGACAGACGAAAAGTGAAGATTCTGAAGTTTTTAACTAAATAAGTCTTAAAGGAGTGTGAAATCATTAAAATAGGCCTAAATTCATCATGGAATAATACTAAAAATCACTACTAAAATGCAAGGTATCAGGAGTGACTCCAAGCACGGGCAAGCCGTGCCCGCCTCTGTGGATTTCGATGATGCCAAGCACGGGCATGATTCCAAGCACGGGCAAGTCGTGCCCGCCTTTGTGGATTTCGACGACGCCAAGCGCGAGCGTGACTCCAAGCACGGGCAAGCCATGCCCACCTCTGTGGATTTCGACGATGCCAAGCACAGGCATGACTCCAAGTACGGATAAGCCATGCCTACCTCTGTGGATTTCGACGACGCCAAGCGCGGGCGTGACTCCAAGCACGGGCAAGCTGTGCCCGCCTCTATGGATCTCGACGACGCCAAACATGGGCGTGACTCCAAGCACGGGCAGGCTGTGCTCGATTCTGTGGATCACGGTGACTCTGAACATGGCCATGCTCGCCATCATGGCCAGGCCGTGTTCGCCCCTGATGACTTGTTACAGACCCGACGACCCCACTTCGACGTGCATCTCCCTCCCTACCATGTTGCTCCACCCAATGATGACCCAAAGGAACACAACAACGTGGAAATCCGACGATCCCAACGCCAAAGTAAGCCCCTGGATCACTTCTTGGGAGTCATTAGTCCCCTTTCCATACACACCGGCATAGCGCAGCCCAAGGGCATTCCAAGCCAACCCCCTGAGGATCCAACTCCAAGTGGGCCACTCAATCTCATTAGTAACACGGCCCAAGATCGAGCCGCGACGGTGGTAGCCCAGCCCACTACTTCAAAGTTTTGTTGTTTTATCGCAATGTGCTCGGAGCGCATCTAAACCATCTCCGCTAAGACGCGTACACTGAAGGACCAAGGACCTGTGCCCCTTGCAGGAATAGTTGGTAGTTGGTAGGATTCTATGCTTTCTTGTTTTTTGTGGCAGCTTAACCACTTTTTGGTAGTTAGTTTGTTAGGATGTTGTCCCCTTGTCTTGTTCCCCCTCCTTATCTTATAAAAGAGAGGGGTTGGCTAGCATTCCTTCTCAGTTCTCTTTGGTGTAGAGAGTTCTCCTGGTGAGCTTAGAAGTCGCCAACATTGTGTGAAGACGAGCCGGAGCCTCGCCTTCGTCGTTGTTCGGGTCGAAGACGTCTCTTCGATTCCAAGTTGTTTCTTCTTCCGTTTTGAAGTAAATCCCACCTTCTAGTGAGTCAGGTTCGCCTGTTTTCTCCTTCTTACTTTGATAACAAACTGGTTTTTCCTCTTTCATCTTCACCCACGCCAGTCCGCACGTCGGAGCGTGGTCGGTTCTCTTGTTTCTTTGGTTTGTTTCAGCCCTCAAGGCAGGCGAGCTGAACCCCTGCGCACTCGCTGTCCCCCGCGTGGCTGAGCTTAAAACGCACTAGAGAGCTGCAAGGAATGCTTTTAAATTGCTGCGATGTTAGTGTGTTGCGTTAAATAGTTGGGTGCCGTCGCTTCTCATTCACATTAGTGTTGCGTGATTGAATCCGCCGTTGTTTCGTCGTGTTTTCTATCGGTTTTCCTGCACTTTCCGAAGCGTTTCTTCTTCCCTCGTTTGACGACCCTCTTCCGTTTTACGTGCATCGTGTAACAACCCTAGAGTACGACATAAGGACCCTCCCTCCTATTAGATGCTACATCAGTGGCGCTTTTGGTATTCTGCCAGACAACCTTAAGACAACGGTTAAGCACCGGTTTAGGGTTGATCCGACCGGGGCGTGACACTTAGTATCAGGCCCGGTTCGATCCGATTCGGCCCAAGCCCAAGCCCGAGGCAATGCGGCGCGAACAGAGGGCCCAAGTGGGGAGGTCAACGAGGGCGATTGACCCAAATCACAGATCCCGGGGCGTCGTCTTCCGCGGAAACGAAGGAAACGGACGCAACAGTGTCCTCACCGCAGAGATTGGGGGGAGACCGGGCGGTCGACAAAGCTGGCGGCGCGGGGACGGATTCAGCGACGAACTTGGGCACGTGCAGCGATAGCTGGCGCGAGAGAAGCGGGCTGTGCGACTCATGTGGACGACAAGCGAGAGATTCGGCCAGGAGGGGCCTTAATTGAAGCGGAGACGAGGTCGGCGCGGGGACGGGCTCTCGCTTTGATAAAAACCAGGACAGAGGTGAAGATCGCGTCGGCAGCGGCGACTCCATCTTCTACTTCATTAGAGAGGAGGATCGAGGGATCCAGAGGGCACGCAGAGCTTGGATCGTCATTAGTGAGGTTGAGAAAACTCTGTAAGCAGCGACAAGAGGTGTCACCGACGTGAGGGGGAGTTCGGCCACCGACGAGAGAAAAGAGAGAGGCGAGGGTTTTTGTAATCTACTTGATGAATAGAGGAAATTTTCCCTTCCCTGTGTTTCTTCGCCGACGAACGAGCTCCTCACCTATTTCCTCTGTTTTCGCGGCGGCAACGAGCTCAGCGGCAGCAGGCGACTGCCACACCGGCGGTAAGTGGCAGAGGGTGAGACAAGGACGTCTCCACCTCGCTGATTCGTCCATCCTCTCCGGCACAGCGGACGGCGGCGGTGGGCGCGTGAGCTCGGCGTGAGGAAGACGAAGACACAGCAGCGAAGGCGACGACGCGAACTTTCGAACGCGTCGAGTGTTTGAAACGAGGCAAAGCAGAAAGTCAAAATTGGTTTCGTGATTTCGAAATTGGGCGGCTGACGCAAGCCGACGTCAGCAATCCGATTTAATTCGGAATTCGGCAAACGACACTGTTTCGGTCAAAATTAATTTTGACCAGTGAGGTATTTTAATTTAGGGTTTTGATCATCTCGGATTTTCCTAAATTAGGGTTTCGATCGATTTTCAACCTTTCCCTAAATTGGGGTTAGGGTTTCTTCGTGTGAATTGTAATTTGGGGGTAAAAGTTGAGCGGGGAACTAGGGTTTCGAATTCGGGGGTTAGATTTGCCGGAAACCCTAGCGCGATCACGTTCCGGTGTTCCGCCGGACTACCCTGAGACAGCGGATAAGCGCTGTTTTTAGACCGTTCCGACCGGGGCGTGACAACAGGTATCAGAGCGTAAAGTGATCCAGCAGCATGGTGAATCAAGAAGATCGTATTGCGCGAATCGAGCAGGTGCTCGGTTTGACAGGGAACAGCAGGGATGCGGTGGTTCCTCAGGTGGAGGACATCCATCGCACGGTAGAGGAGCAAAGGTTGCAAATTACTGCCCTTCAACAAACTTTGGCTGGAATGGCTGAAGCCCAGCAAAATTTTGAAGGGATGGCGGCGCTACAACAGCAGGTGGCAACCTTGCAAGGACAGGTAGCGACCTTGACGGCACAAACCCAGTAAGTGACCGCGTTGCAAGGACAGGTAGCAACCTTGACGACACAGTTAACCAACTCCACGGCAGCCCAATAGCAGATATTGGCAGATCTTGCGGTGACGCGTATTGCATTGGCGCAAGCACAAGGGGGTGCCCCTACAGCAACCAAGGCGGAGTATGGGGCTCCCAACGGCAACGGGAAGGTTCGCACCCCAGAGCCTGCAATGTTCAAAGGGGCCAGATCTGCAAAAGTATTGGGTAACTTCCTTTGGGATATGCAGCAATACTTTGAGGCTAACCATGTTTAAGATCAGGAGAAGGTGAGGGTGTGCACAACATATCTCTCAGATGATGCAAAACTCTGGTGGAGAACCAAAGTTGATTCGACATCAGAGGCGGCTAGCTGGACATGGGAGGTGTTCCGAGAGGAACTGCGGCAACAGTTCCTTCCCGGAAACTCGGTGGACCAAGCGCGAGAGGCGGTGGATCGGTTAAAGCACACAGGGACGATCCAGGAGTATGTCAGGGCGTTCTCCGCGCTGATGTTGGAGTTACCTGAGATGGCGGAGGGAGATAGGAGGTACTTCTTCCTCCGGAATCTCCAACCCTGGGCGGCAACGAAGGTCCGTCGACATACGCCGCAGGATTGGAGGACGGTTGCAGCTATAGCCGAGTCTCTCGTGGACCAGAGGACTTCAGGGACGACCTTTCAGAGAGCACAGAGGTCGCCTCCAAAACGACAATCTCCACCCAGACCTAGACCGCCAGAGAGAGAGAGGCTCTCTCCCCGACGGAACGGAGGACAACCTGCATGGCAGGAGCATACTCGACCTGCAGAGAGAGGGCCGGGTCAACTGAGACGAATTGCCTGCTTCTTGTGCAAGGGACCGCACCAGATACGCGACTGTCCGGACCGACAGCGGGTGAACGCAATTGCAGCGATTGTGCATCAGGAGCTGGCTGAGAAACCGGCGGTGGTGCATGACGAGGAACCAGTAGAGGCCCGCATAGGAGTTGTGCACATTGCCTCAGTGGTCGTAGGAAAATCATCACCGACCCTGCAGAAGCAGAGCCGAGAGACGCAGTCGACAAGGACAACGTCAAGTAGAAGGCGAGCTCCGGAGATGCGAACCCTCCACAAGAGAAAAAGACGTATAAGCAGATAGTGGAGGAAAAAGCTCCACCGAAGTCTTGGGAGGAGATAGAAGCAGAAGACAACGCAATGCAACATGCAAACTATGAGAAACTCCAACGCAAGAGGGAACAGAACTGGAAAGAGTGCTACGAGGCTAACTGTGCTGAGCAGGAGCGGTGGCTCGCCAGCCGGTGTTGAGCGGGCCACCCGCGCCAGACATCGGGGGCGATGTCCAAATTGGGCCGGGGAGAATTGTCAGGCCCGGTTCGATCCGGTTCGGCCCAAGCCAAAGCCCGAGGCAACGCGGCGCGAACAGAAGGCCCAAGTGGGGAGGTCAACGAGGGTGATTGACCCAAATCACATATGCCGGGGCGTCGTCTTCCGCGGAAACGAAGGAAACGGACGCAACAGCATCCTCACCGCGGAGATCGGGGGGGGGGGGAGACCGGGCGGTCGACAAAGCTGGCGGCGCGGGGACGGAGTCAGCGACGAACTCGGGCACGTGCAGCGACAGCTGGCGCGAGAGAAGCGGGCTGTGCGACTCATGCGGACGACAGGCGAGAGATTCGGGCAGGAGGGGCCTTAATTGAAGCGGAGACGAGGTCGGCGTGGGGGCGGCGTCTCGCTTCGATAAAAACCAGGACAGAGGTGAAGATCGCGTCGGCAACGGCGACTCCATCTTCTACTTCATCAGAGAGGAGGATCGAGGGATCCAGAGGGCACGCAAAGCTTGGATCGCCATCAGTGAGGTTGAGAAAAGTCTGTAAGCGGCGACAATAGGTGTCGCCGACGTGAGGGGGAGTTCGGCCACCGACGAGAGAAAAGAGAGAGGCGAGGGTTTTTGTAATCTACTTGACGAATAGAGGAAATTTTCCCTTCCCTGTGTTTCTTCTCCGACGAACGAGCTCCTCACTTGTTTCCTCTGTTTTCGCGGCGGCAATGAGCTCAGCGGCAGCAGGCGGCTGCCACATCGGCGGTAAGTGACGGAGGGTGAGACGAGGACGTCTCCACCTCGCTGATTCGTCCATCCTCTCCGGCACAGCGGACGGCAGCGGTGGGCGTGCGAGCTCGGCGTGAGGAAGACGAAGACACAGCAGCGAAGGCGACGACGCGAACTTTCGAACGCGTCGAGCGTTCGAAACGAGGCAAAGCAGAAAGTCAAAATCGGTTTCGTGATTTTGAAATTGGGCGGCTGACGCAAGCCGACATCAGCAATCCGATTTAATTCGGAATTCGGCAAACGGCACTGTTTCGGTCAAAATTAATTTTGACCAATGAGGTATTTTAATTTAGGGTTTTGATCATCTCGGATTTTCCTAAATTAGGGTTTCGATCGATTTTCAACCTTTCCCTAAATTGGGGTTAGGGTTTCTTCGTGTGAATTGTAATTTGGGGGTAAAAGTTAAGCGGAGAACTAGGGTTTCGAATTCGGGGGTTAGATTTGCCGGAAACCCTAGCGCGATCAAGTTTCGGTGTTCTGCCGGACTACCCTGAGACAGCGGATAAGCGCTGTTTTTAGACTGTTCCGACTGGGGCGTGACACTTAGTGTCAGGCCTGGGTCAGGCCGGTTCGGCCCAAGCCCAAGCACCAGCCCAAATAAGGGAAAAACTGGGTCAACGGGGTATTTTGACCCCAAATTGCAGCAGGCGGCAAATCCACCGAGCCACGTGGACAGAGCGCCTTCTGCGCGTGGTACGGCGTCTGCTGCGAGAAGCTCGGGCGCGAGCTCTTCGAACGACTTCAACCGAGCGACGACGTCGTCGTCCCCGCAAGATTTGGACGCGGACACGGTCGCAGCGGGAAGCGAACGCAACGTTCGCGGAGCAGAGGCGGCTCCCTACCTATAAAAACTAAGGCGAGGGCAACAGGGGGAGCTCGCTCCGCCATTAACGACCCAGAACAAAGCTTGAGGGAAGCTCTGTGAGAATAAGAGAATTGTAATCGGCGATGGTGGTCGCCGGCGAGGGAGGGGAAGTGGGCGCCGACGGGGGTCGGTGAAGTTCTGTAACTTCTGGGAAATAAAACAAGGTCTTTTTTCCTTCCTATCCTCTTCTTCCCTTCGTGCCCTCTGTGGGCGGCTTGCAGCGACGCCTCCAGTAGGTCTCTGGCGGCGTGTGGTTGCCGGACGGCGACAATCGGAGAACGAAGCGCGGGCGGCGTACATCCTGTTCCCGGCGAAACGCGATGAGTGCAGCGCTCGTTCGCGTGGAGAAGACGAACAGCGGCTTTCGAATGCGGCGGCGTTCGAAACGAGGAAGGAGTCAACGAAATCAGCCGGTCAACGCTGATTTCGCGAAACGATTTCGATTTCATTCGAAATCGGGACGGCTGACGCCAGCACGACGTCAGCAGAGAAGATTTAACGCGGCGGCGATATTTCGATCGAGGACTAACGTCACGCCGACGTCAGCAAAGGTATAATTTTGACTTCGGTCAAAATCAGAGTTATTTTCGATTTAGGGTTTGGATTTTCCTAAATTAGGGTTAGGGTTTTCTCCGTGCGAATTGTATTTTGGGGATAAAAATTAATCGGGGTAATTAGGGTTTCTAATTTCGGGTCGGAAACCCTAGGGAGAGTTGCGTTCTGGTATTCCGCCGGATAGTCCTGAGACAGCGTTTAAGGGCTGTTTTTAGGCCGATCCGACCGGGGCGTGACAATAGGTATCAGAGGAGGCAAATGTGTTCCAGCAAACACGGCACCTTCAACTTTACCCTCGAAGGTGAAGAAAGGTTTGAAGTTCCAGAAAATCACTCATACTGCTAGAGGAGCGTCAGAGGACGCCCGGCCCAGGCAGGATAAAGGAAAAGCCAAGGAGACAGCTGAACCTGAGGAGATGGTGAACTAGGGTGATTGCATTGCTCAGATCTAGCAGGTGCTCGGTTTGGCTAGTGGTGGAGGCAATGGGATGATTCCACATGTGGAAAACCTTCAGAAGACAGTAGAGGATCAGGAATTGCTGATCGAGCAACAGAGGTTGCAGATCGAGGTCATGCAGCAGACCGTGGAGGGTCTGATCCACCTGCCAGGAGAGATGGCTCGCATGAAGGAAGACATGCACGCTGAAGTAAGGGTACTGCGTTTAGCCCTAGCGCAAGTATCGCAATCAGCATCGGCACCGGTGGAGCAGGAGGCTCCCAAACCGAGGGTGCGCGTGCCAGACCCAGCGACGTTCGGGGGGGCCCGATCGTCCAGAGAGGTCGAAAACTTTATCTGGGATATGGAACAACTGTTTTTAGCTAACCATATTTCTGCAGGAGATCGGGTGTAGGTGTGCATCGCCTATCTCACAGGCGACGCAAAACTTTGGTGGCGAACCAAAGTCGGCTCTACATCAGGGACTACTAGCTGGACTTGGGAGACTTTTCGTGAGGAACTGCGGCGGCAGTTTCTTCCCGGAAACTCGGCGGACCAGGCGCGTGGCAAACTGGATCGGCTGAGGCATACAGGCTCGATCCAGGAGTACGTCAGGGCTTTCTCTACTTTGATGCTGGAGCTTCTAGGCATGGCAGAGGACGATAGGAGGTATTTCTTCCTCCGGGGCCTTCAGCCATGGGCAGAAACGGAGGTCCGACGTCGCGAGCCAGTTGACTGGAGGGCGGCTGCGGCGGTGGCTGAATCTCTGGTGGATAACAGAAGTTTCAAACCAGCACCACCAAAGAAATCCAGGACACCACCAAAGCGCGGATCTCAGCGCGGCTCCCCATGAACGCCGCCGGGAGCTAGAGTTCCAGAGAGGGGTAGACCATTCTACCGGCAGAACAAGGGTTCACCGGGATGACGGGAGCAAAAGCCACAGGGTTGCTTTTGGTGCGGCGGTCCTCACTGGGTAAAGGATTGTCCTAGCAAGCAAAAGCTCATGGCGATAGCGGCACAGGATCCAGCCGAGGAAACCAAGCAACCGCGGATTGGATCGCTGCAGGTAGTTCCACACACTGCGATGGGAGTGCAGTAGTGTCGGATCGGGGCGATGAGAATCAGAGCGATGGTTCTGCAAGATCCGCTCGTTAGAGACATCGAGGGCAATGTCCAAGTTGGGCGGGGGAGAATTGTCAGGCCTGGGTCAGGCCGGTTCGGCCCAAGCCCAAGCACCAGCCCAAATAAGGGAAAAACTGGGTCAACGGGGTATTTTGACCCCAAATTGCAGCAGGCGGCAAATCCACCGAGCCGCGTGGACAGAGCGCCTTCTGAGCGTGGAACGGCGTCTGCTGCGAGAAGCTCGGGCGCGAGCTCTTCGGACGACTTCAACCGAGCGACGACGTCGTCGTCCCCGCAAGATTTGGACGCGGACACGGTCGTAGCGGGAAGCGAACGCGACGTTCGCGGAGCAGAGGCGGTTCCCTACCTATAAAAACTAAGGCGAGGGCAACAGGGGGAGCTCGCTCCGCCATTAACGACCCAGAACAAAGCTTGAGGGAAGCTCTGTGAGAATAAGAGAATTGTAACCGGCGACGGTGGTCACCGGCGAGGGAGGGGAAGTGGGCGCCGACGGGGGTCGGTGAAGTTCTGTAACTTCTGGGAAATAAAACAAGGTCTTTTTTCCTTCCTATCCTCTTCTTCCCTTCGTGCCCTCTGTGGGCGGCTTGCGGCGACGCCTCCAGCAGGTCTCTGGCGGCGTGTGGTTGCCGAACGGCGACAATCGGAGAACGAAGCGCGGGCGGCGTACATCCTGTTCCTGGCTAAACGCGACGAGTGCAGCGCTCATTCGCGTGGAGAAGACGAACAGCGGCTTTCGAACGCGGCGGCGTTCGAAACGAGGAAGGAGTCAACGAAATCAGCCGGTCAACGCTGATTTCGCGAAACGATTTGGATTTCGTTCGAAATCGGGACGGCTGACGTCAGCAGAGAAGATTTAACGCGGCGGCGAGATTTCGATCGAGGGCTGACGTCACGCCGACGTCAGCAAAGGTATAATTTTGACTTGGGTCAAAATCAGAGTTATTTTCGATTTAGGGTTTGGATTTTCCTAAATTAGGGTTAGGGTTTTCTCCGTGTGAATTGTATTTTGGGGATAAAAATTAATCGGGTTAATTAGGGTTTCTAATTTCGGGTCAGAAACCCTAGGGGGAGTTGCGTTCTGGTATTCCGCCGGATAGTCCTGAGACAGCATTTAAGGGCTGTTTTTAGGCTGATCCGATCGGGGCGTGACACTTAGTGTCAGGCCCGGGTTCATCCGGTTCGGCCTAACCCAAGCCCAGGCCCACAAAAGGAAGCCCATCCCGATTTGACGAAAATGGATGGTCAAAATCGGCAGTTGACCAACCAAACGAAGCTTCCGCTTCGTCTCATCCGCGTGCAGCTCGGGCAACGCAGATGCACGGAAGGCGTGCGCGTTGCAGCGTGCGAACGCGCGATCGCCGAAAGCTTCGGACACTGGCGGCGTGCGGACGACGCGGCTGAAGGGCGCGAGCTCGCCGAAGGAAGCGGATGCGCTGATGGCGGCGTCTCCGCGACGCTCGGACGCGGAGGATGCAGTCGACAACGCGTTGGACGGGAGACGCGGACTTCTCGGACACGGGCACGCGAAGGTCGCGGAGCTGGAGACGAGTTCCACGCGAGGAACGGATCACGCGGAGACGTGATCGCGCAAAACGGAAAGAACAGAGCAGCCTTCCCTTTAAAACAGAGGGGGGGGGGGGGTCGATGCAGCGGGGGTGCGCGGAGGCGTCACCACACAGAGCGCCGGGGAGCGACTCCACCGGCGACGGCGAGGCGCCGTCGCCCTTCCAGAGCAGGGCTCTGATGCCGGTTCCAGGAGGGAACTGATGCCGACGCCGGCGGGCGTCGATGGCGACGTTCAGGGCAACGTCGGTGACGAGGAGAGATTGAGAGAGTTGTAACCGGCGTCTAGAGAGGCGACCGGCGAGAGGAGCAAGTGGGAGAGGGGCGGGCGACGGAGGCCGTCGGCCCGGAGAGCTTGTAACCTGTTCGAAGGAATAAAGAAAGCTTCTCCATCTTCCCCTGTTCTTGAGTATTTCCGGTGACAGATCTCAGCAGCAGGCGGCTGCTAGGTTCTCGGCGACGAGGCGAGACGCAGGCAGCGTCCTCCCCTAGTCGTCGGTCTCCTCCGGCGTCGGCTCGAACGCAGGCGGCGTTCGAGCGGTGCGGCGGACGCGGGCGTCGCGAGGAAGACGATGACCCACGGTTCGAGGTTCCGGTCAACGATCGAAGCTGGTCAACGCGAGTAAAATCGAATTCGACGCGGTGAATTCGATTTGGAGCGCTGACGTCACGCTTACGTCAGCAAGGCGGAAATTCCGCGTCGAGCGAAGGTTGAAGACGACGAATGCGCTGGGCGTTCGCTTCGAGGCAACACGCGGATTTTGACCGGGTCAAAATGCAAATGGGACGAAATCGCGAAATCGATTTCGAATTCGGCGGCTGACGTCGGCACGACGCCAGCAACGAGTAATCGGCGCGGCAGAAATCAAAATCAGAGACTGACGTCAGGCGGACGTCAGCGACTCGATTTAATTCGGTGAAGTCGACGTTGACTGGTCAAAATCGTTGAGCAGAGGAGGTATTTAATTTAGGGTTCCGTTTCTTTCCGGATTTCTAAATTGGGGTTAGGGTTTTCTCCGTGCGATCTTGTATTTGGGGATAAAAATTATCCGGGGAGATTAGGGTTTCGAATTTTGGGTCGGAAACCCTAGGGCGAGTTACGTTCCGGTGTTCCGCCGGATTGCCCTGAGACAGCGTTTAAGGGCTGTTTTCAGGCCGATCCGACCGGGGCGTGACAACAGGTATCAGAGCTAAAGATTCAGCCATGAAGGTGAATCAGAAGGATCCGAGAGGCAACACCATTACCACCGGCGACAAAGGAGTGTCGTTTTTCCAGGGCAGGGGCCCTAATGCCAACACCAGGGCGTGTTGATGCCAACACCAGGGAGTGTTGATGCCAATGCATAGCATTGATGCCAACACTAAGGCGTGTTGATGCCAACACCAGGGGGCGTTAATGCCAACACCAGGGCGTGTTGATGCCAATGCATAGCATTGATGCCAACACCAGGGGGGCGTTGATGCCGGTGCCAGGGGCGTCGATGCCGGTGTCAGGGACATCGAGGTTCAGCTGAGTTCAGCAAATATGGTGAAGCAAGATTATCCTTGACAAATTTGTTGATGCAGGTTGCTATAAGCATGGTGCAGCAAACACTCATCATCAGAGGAGGAAGGACTTTGAACATTGGAGGGCCAGTATTCAACTTGCATGGAACATCGAGGGCGATGTTCAAATCAGGTGGGGGAGAATTGTCAGGCCCGGGTTCATCCGGTTCGGCCTAACCCAAGCCCAGGCCCACAAAAGGAAGCCCATCCCGATTTGACGAAAACGGATGGTCAAAATCGGCAGTTGACCAACCAAACGAAGCTTCCGCTTCGTCTCATCCGCGTGCAGCTCGGGCAACGCAGATGCACGGAAGGCGTGCGCGTTGCAGCGTGCGAACGCGCGATCGCCGAAAGCTTCGGACACTGGCGGCGTGCGGACGACGCGGCTGAAGGACGCGAGCTCGCCGAAGGAAGCGGATGCGCTGATGGCGGCGTCTCCGCGACGCTCGGACGCGGAGGATGCAGTCGACAACGCGTTGGACGGGAGACGCGGACTTCTCGGACACGGGCACGCGAAGGTCGCGGAGCTGGAGACGAGTTCCACGCGAGGAACGGATCACGCGGAGACGTGATCGCGCAAAACGGAAAGAACAGAGCAGCCTTCCCTTTAAAATAGAGGGGGGGGGGGGGTCGATGCAGCGGGGGTGCGCGGAGGCGTCACCACACAGAGCGCCGGGGAGCGACTCCACCGGCGACGGCGAGGTGCCGTCGCCCTTCCAGAGCAGGGCTCTGATGCCGGTTCCAGGAGGGAACTGATGCCGACGCCGGCGGGCGTCGATGGCGACGTTCAGGGCAACGTCGGTGACGAGGAGAGATTGAGAGAGTTGTAACCGGCGTCTAGAGAGACGACCGGCGAGAGGAGCAAGTGGGAGAGGGGCGGGCGACGGAAGCCGTCGGCCCGGAGAGCTTGTAACCTGTTCGAAGGAATAAAGAAAGCTTCTCCATCTTCCCCTGTTCTTGAGTATTTCCGGCGACAGATCTCAGCAGCAGGCGGCTGCTAGGTTCTCGGCGACGAGGCGAGACGCAGGCGGCGTCCTCCCCTTGTCGTCGGTCTCCTCCGGCGTCGGCTAGAACGCAGGCGGCGTTCGAGCGGTGCGGCGGACGCGGGCGTCGCGAGGAAGACGATGACCCGCGGTTCGAGGTTCCGGTCAACGATCGAAGCCGGTCAACACGAGTAAAATCAAATTCGACGCGGTGAATTCGATTTGGAGCGCCGACGTCACACTTACGTCAGCAAGGCGGAAATTCGGCGTCGAGCGAAGGTTGAAGACGACGAACGCGCTGGGCGTTCGCTTCGAGGCAACACGCGGATTTTGACAGGGTCAAAATCCAAATGGGACGAAATCGCGAAATCGATTTCGAATTCGGCGGCTGACGTGGGCACGACGCCAGCAACGAGTAATCGGCGCGGCAGAAATCAAAATCAGAGGCTGACGTCAGGCGGACGTCAGCGACTCGATTTAATTCGGTGAAGTCGACGTTGACTGGTCAAAATCGTTGACCAGAGGAGGTATTTAATTTAGGGTTCCGTTTCTTTCCGGATTTCTAAATTGGGGTTAGGGTTTTCTCCGTGCGATCTTGTATTTGGGGATAAAAATTATCCGGGGAGATTAGGGTTTCGAATTTTGGGTCGGAAACCCTAGGGCGAGTTACGTTCCGGTGTTCCGCCGGATTGCCCTGAGACAGCGTTTAAGGGCTGTTTTCAGGCCGATCCGACCGGGGCGTGACACTTAGTGTTAGGACCCGGTTTAGACGGTCCGGCCCAAGCCCAAACACAGGCCCAGGCCCAAGCCCAGGCGACACAACTCCACTCGTGCACGGAAGGCGTGCGCACGCGTTCGCCGAAATCTTCGGACGAGAGCGGCGCGGGCGTCGTCTTCTCCAGACGGAAGACGCGGAGCTGGGCGGCGTCCCCTTCCCGATCTTCACGGACGCGTGCGGAAGACACGGGACTTCGTCCTCAGCAGAGAAAGCCGGACGACGGCTTCGGCGACATCGAGAACAGCGGGGACTTCGCGAGCTCCTCGATGCAGCTTCGGACGGACGACGCGGCGCGATCTCGTTCTGGCGGAAGAAGCGGAGAGCGGCGGGCGCGCACGAGACTCGGACAGAGGCAGCTTCCTCTATAAAGGAAGCGTCGATGCGGCAGCGATCGGGGTGCGCAGGGGCGTCACCACACCACCACAGAGAGCGCGGGGAGCGACTCCACCGGCGACGGCGAGGCGCCGTCGCCTTCCAGAGCAGGGCTCTGATGCCGGTTCCAGGAGGGAACTGATGCCGACGTTCGGGGCAACGTCGAAGACTGGGAGGTTGAGTGAATTGTAACCGGAATCGCCGGTGAGGGAGGGGAAGAGGGCACCGACGGAGGTCGTCGGCTTTTGTAAGCTTCAACCGACGAATAAAGCTTCGATTTCTCTCAAAGCTCCTTTCCTCTGTTTCGGTGTTTCCGGCGACAACTTCTGGCAGCAGGCGGCTGCCGACGGCGAGGTCGCAGGCGCGGCGGCGCCCGGCGGCTGAGGCGACGCAGGCGGCGTCGAAAGTTTCGTCCGAGGCGAAACGAAGAAGACGAACGCGTCGGGCGTTTGTTTCGAGGCAAAAGTCAAAATTGAGTCGATCAACGCTCAATTTTGGATTTGAGATTTCGTTTTCGAAATCGAATTGGAGCGTTGACGTCAGCGGACGTCAGCAACGGAAATTTCGGCGCGGCGTGATTTTGATCGGAGGGCTGACGTCACGCCGACGTCAGCAAGGTGATGATTTTGACTTTGGTCAAAATCAGAAGAGGTATTTGATTTAGGGTTCCGTTCTTTTCCGGATTTCTAAATTGGGGTTAGGATTTTCTCCGTTCGAATTGTATTTTGGGTCGGAAACCCTAGGGTGAGTTACATTCCGGTGTTCCGCCAGATTGCCCTGAGACAGCGTTTAAGGGCTGTTTCCAGGCCGCTCCGACCGGGGCGTGACACTTAGGATAGTTGATCCACTCAGTCGCCTCGTATCCTGCTCCTGTCGCCGTTTCTCACCGATCGCCGCCGCCATTGCTGCCTGCTTCCAGATTCATCACCTTCTCTCCTATTTTTTTTCTCTCTTTCTCTCGTTGTTGACTGTCGTTGCTCCGCTCCGTCGCCTCGTCTCCCGCTCCTGTCACTGCTTCTCGTCGATCGCCGCCACCGTTGCTGCCTACTCCCAGGTTCGTTGCCTTCTCTCCTATTTTCCTGTCTCTTTCTCTCTCGTTGTTGACTGTCGTTGCTCCGCTCCATTGCCTCGTCTCTCGCTCTTGCGGCCGCTTCTCGCTGGTCGCTGCCTCTTCTTCGTCGCTGCCGCTGCTGCTCCTATCTCCCTCTCATGATTCTTCGTCGCTGATCGCCGCTCGCCGCTCGCCAAAGCTCGCTCAAACCCTAGCAGCCCTTTCTCCCCAAGCAAGGTAAATCCGATAGGGCTCAGGTTCGGGTAGCGAAATTTGTTCATGCCCGATCCGACACGAGCCCTGCCTGCAATTCCCTAACAAAGGAAGGGGGGCGGGTACTCTCTTTCTCTTTGGTTAGCGAGCGCAAGAAATGAGATTGGTGGGATTGACGAGTGGCATCGCTTCCGGGAAGAGCACGGTCTCCAATCTCTTCAGATCCAAAGGCCTCCCCGTTGTTGACGCTGACATCATTGCCCGGGTATGCGCTGCGCCCCATCCTTCTTCCTCTTGTTTCCTTCTTTGCTCTTCGAAGTGTCATTTGTCCATCTTGGATTGTTGAAGGAAAACTTCCTTTGGTGTCTAATTACAACTGTTTACCAGTTTTAAGTCAAATCGGAATTGATTCATCAACATTAGATTTCTGTGGCTTTTGATTTCTCTTCATTGAAGTGCGTTTATAACGTGCAGTTGACTGTTAGGTCCCCATTGAGCATCTCAGTTCTTTTTAGACACAGATAGAGTGGATCTACCTCCAAATGCCTGCGACGGAGTTAAAATTTATAGGAAATCGTTAGGGGCGCCATTGTAGCAATTATGCAGTAAACGAAAATTATAATTTAGAAATGCATAAAAGGAGCTGGCTAGTCATCTGAATTAGCTGAAGAGGGAAGCTATTAAGACTTAATGCTACCAGAGAATATGATTCCTAATTTATTTCAACTAAAAGTATCTTACCATTGTACCAGTCCTTTGTAAAAGCATTTGTGTTGTAACCTGCATAATGAGCAAATTGACTTATTAACTTGGTGAGTCTGAAATTGTGAACTAATTTAAAATATTTAAGTCTAAATTACTGATGGTAAGTTTACTAAAACTTATATAAAATATCAGTGTTTCTTTTATTTTTTATGTGAGACTAAATTAGGATATCACAATTTCTCCTCCAGATGACTTGATGTCCTAAGGCCTAACACATGCCCAAAAATATCCCATAGTCCAAAGCATATGAGATTAGCACAATGGCGACTCCAACATCCTTGGTAGCCCTTTTTTTTTATTGAACTTCCATCATAATTTGGATTAAGTTTTGCTTTCATACCTTTTCTTTGTTACAGTCTAGTTAATGAGCAAACTAACTCATTAACTTCGTGACTCTGAAGCAATATGACCTAATTTAAAATACTTAAAGTCCAAAATAATATAGTAAGCTTACTAAATTTTATATACAATATCATTGTTTCTCCCGAGGGTGTAAGTCGGGGTATCATAATGGTTGGGCAAATTGATGAATAATTCAACTTTGTCTAATTGTTTCACATGGTAGCTTGAATTCAAACTTGTTAGGTAGTTCTTTTGCAATGAGCTTGCCACCAAGATTCTTCTTTACAGGGTGTTTTTAGTCCAAAGGTGGTAAAAAACACCCAATGTAATATAGTACTTTAGATGGACCATAAGGTCTTGGTGATTGCTTCATTGAGATTTAATTGAGAATTGATGCTCCCTTTGCAATACAATAAGAACACAATCTCAAACTGCAAGTTCTCTTTTTGAACGATGCTTAGGGATGCAGACAGGCCAAGATCTATCATGATTAGGCTTGGTTGACTAATCTATAATCAAGGTTGAGCTCAGCTCATTTAATTTTTACAAAGCTTGATTTCAATAGAGCATTTGTTGTTTACATTAGATAAACAATCTCAAGCTTGATCCAACTGAGCTCTTAACTTGTGGTTGGTTCGTTTACTTTTACAAATGAGCTCACATAAATGTGATATTAATTTAAATTGTAATTCAGCACTGTATGTTACTTAGAGAAGGATAATAGCAATATATACTTGGCCACTTATTTTTTATGCTATGGATTTGTATCTAAGACTATACAGGGAAAAGAGTATATAACTTTGCTTAATCAATGATTCTTGTTGCTTTATCATCAGGATGTAGTGAGGAAAAGGAACTGGTGGTTGGAAGAAAGTAGTAAAAGCATTTGGGCACGACATCCTCTTAGACAATGGAGAGATTGATAGAGCATGCTAGGGCCGCACTGTCTTTGCGGATCCAGAGAAGCGGCAACTTTTAAATCGGTATAGAAATTTGTACTTCTAGTAAATAATTCAGTTCTAACCAAGATTTTTAATCTTAACTCCTATTAGTTTGCCAGTCCAATCTTAGACGAGTAGTGTGTATTCTTGTATCAAATATATTGTAGAGAAAGTCTGGTTATGTCTCGCATCAGTCCATGCCATTTGATTCGAGATAAGAAACAGAGATTGAAGCTTTATTTTTTTGCTGGAGTTAAAGTTAGTCTTATGTGAAGTAAAGTGATTGGTTTTTTCCTTTAAAAAGATGGCTAGAACTTGCAAATACAAACATATTTATCAGGAATTAACTAATTAGCATCCCTACCTGCAGTCTATTGGCTCCATATATTTCCTCGGGTATCTTTTGGGAAGTGGTGAAGCTGTGGATCAAGGGATCGAAAGTTATAATTCTAGACAAACCATTACTGTTCGAGGTCAAGATGGATCGAAGAACATCTTCTATCATTGTAGTTTGGGTCGATCCTGAAACCCAGATGAGTCGCCTGATGGCAAGAGACGACATATCCGAAGAAGAAGCCAGAAATAAAATCAATGCTCAGATGCCGTTGGACTTGAAACGAACAAAAGCAGATATCGTCATCGATAATTTCGGGACAATTGAGGAAACGAAATCCCAGTTCCACAAGATTCTGAACCAGGTCAATGGACCTCTGACGTGGAAAGAATATGCCGTTTCAAGAGATGGCATGCTTTGGATCCTCGCATCGGCAGTTATCAACGTTTTAGCCGTACATAAAAATTTAAGGTGATCGAACATTCTTGTATGCTTGCTCAATCGCCTGCCAAAATTAGCTCTTTTGTCATGGTTTACATGCTTTGGGACATGTTGCCTTCTTAATGCAATTATAAATCTTATATGAAGTTAATTGTGAAATTGTATCGTGCGAAACTGTAGTCATTTCGGTGTACCGGACTCGTATGTGTGCTGCGCTAGCATTAAGTCTCGGATCTTGTACATAGTTGTACTTTGAAGTAGGATCATGCAGCAGTCCTTAGCAGACGTGTGGCGGTCTTCGACTCGTCGAGATGAGTGGCTAGGTGGCCGTGTTGGATAGGCTGAGGAGCATGTCGGGGACATGCTCTTGCCGATCACACTCGGAGCAGCGATTTCGACCGCTTAGCCGCTACGTGGGTGTGTTTGGGTGCGAATCAAGCGTTGATTTGCTTGTAAATTTTTTAAAAAATTTATTAGCACAATTCAGGGCGTGACAACTTGGTATCAAAGGCCAGGGTCTGCACATTCCAATTTGTACACCGGCGTTGTGCCTTATTTGGTGGCAGTGATCGCTATGGTGATCACAGATGACCATAGCATTGAGATGCTAGTGGATACTGTCGAACATAGTAGAGCTATGACACCCAAGATGTTGGCAGAGTTGGCTTTGTCCAACAAGAGCCTCATGGCTCAGGTTACCTGTCTCCCTAGTGGAGACATGCATTATGGAGGTCATGTGGCTGAAGCGCGTTACCGCGGCTTCTATAGCACCGACTGAGGCCAGTGGTTGGCCATGAGATAGTCGTGCGACGATTTGTCCCAAAAGGCAGTCGATGGTGGCCAGAGGACAATCGTGCAACGATATGTCCCGGACACCAGTCGATAATGCCATAGGACCGTCGTGCGATGATGTGTCCTAGTGAGCGGTTGTTGGTGGTCAAGGGATAGTTGTGCGATGATGTGTCCTGGACACCAGTTGATGTTGACTATGGGGATGTTGTGTGACGACATATCCCCGAGGTCGAGACCGATGGTGGCCAACGGACTATTGTGCAACGACATGTCCTAGAGACAGAGGGCAATTGTGGTATGAGAAATGTCATGCGATGACATGTCCTGAAGACCGGCCTAGAGTGGCTATGGGATCGTCGTGCGACAACGCATCTCCAAGGATAGTCATGCGATGACACATCCTAAAGCCAGCTTCCTTTCGAGGGGTATGCTGGGCTAAGGAGGTTGTGAACTTCCATTAGGGCATGGAAATGTGTTTCCAAAAATGCACAGTCCTAGAGGGGATGCAAGCCAAAGCTTGCGTTGTGTGTCTCTATAGAGATACAAGACTGTGATGGCAAACACGGGGCTCACCAGGTTTATGTGGGACTAATCGAACCCACAAACTCTCTTGTGAAAAGTTTAAAAATGAGATCAAACCAGTTCCTTTCAGGGAACTTATCGTAGGCGACTAGGGGTGACGTAAAATGACACGAGCATGCTTGAGCATTTGGGACTATGTCCAGCGATATGCTCAGTCGACATTTGAGATTTGCGATATGTCGGTTGGGGACCGATTTTATCACCTTACCGACAACCTTTCGGGTTGCGCGCAGCTGAGCTGTGCTGCCAGAAGGTTAAGACCTTCAAGGCAACTATTGAGATTGCGAATGTCTGGTAGACATTGAGGGGCCAGAGGGCTACCTCACATGATTCTATCTCTTTCTTGTAAATGTAGTTCATTAGAAGATGTAAGAAACCCATTTCAAGGGAGAATCAGCATGCGATGCTAGAAACTCGAAGTCGGTTGGGATACCATCCCTCTCTCTACCCAAGTGGTAGGAAAGAGAAATGTAAAGGATCAGGAGGCGCTCCTAGATCCACTTGTGCTTCGCATTTGTTTTAGGTGAAGCCACGACTATAAGAGTCATATCGGAGTTGTTCCCCCACACAGGATCGAAAGATGTCGATTAGTGCGATAGACCCTTAGGTCGTGGGGATATCCTACGATGTGGATATCGTAGTTGGCACTTGGTGGGGCCATTGCCACACAGTGATCGTAAAGTGAGTGGATCACAAAACTATCGTTGGCCTTAAGCTATTAGTGAGGCAAAGATAGTGTGATGCCGCATCTGTATGGGATCAAATATGTAATGAGAAATCCTCTTACTTTGTTCCTTGCATTGGTAGCACGAAGACGAAGAAGGAAAAGTAGAGGGACTCCTGGGGAGTGGCCTTTTGGCAAACACCTTGATTGTGGGGTTGCACCAAGGAGACTTTACACTTATGGCCGCCTAGGTGGAGGGCCCCTATCCAGAGAGTAGAGAGACTCTTTTTGCAGTCAAGAAAGTGTTAGAGGAGTTTGCCGACGTGATGCTTTCGGAGCTACCGAAGCATCTCCCACCAAGGAGAGGGATTGACCACAGGATAGGGCTTGTGGCTGGATCTACTCTACTCTCCGAGGTTCCTTAGGGAACGCCTCTAGTGAAGTTGGCTGAGCTTCGTAAGTGGCTGGTTGAGTTGCTGATGTCTTGAATTTATATAGTATTTTTATTATACTTTTTATACATGATCTCTCTTTTTTTTTATCTTGTTTTCACTTATTTAGACTTAAATTCTCTTGTTTATTCGGAATCTTCATCCCTTTTCATTTTTGTTGCAATTTAGGGAAAAATGACCAAATTTTGATAGATTTGAAGAATCTAAGTGCACAGATGAATTCTATAAAGTCAAAACGAACCTGCCCATCAAATTTCATGCAAATCGGAGTTCGTTTGGAAATTATAGCCTGCCTGTGAAAATAATTACGGTCGTAATTTTTGAGAAGGGCACAGAAACAATTATGGCTTGCCTGTGATATTTATCATGGCCATAATTTCTTTGGTACAAAAATTCAGAATTCGCAAAAAGAATCATGGCCTACCTATGATTATTTTCACGGTCGTGATTTCTTGAAGATTTTCCATATAAAGAATTACGGTATGCCCGTGATTATTTTCACGGCCATAATTCTTCCAGGCTTCTTTTCTAGAATATATAGAAAGAATTACGGTCCGTTCGTAATTATTATCATGGCCATAATTTTGTCCGTCAGTTTCGTGTTTGACTTGGTTTCTTGCCTAAATTGGCTCATTTTTTAGCCAACTTTT
The DNA here is from genome assembly GCA_027563935.2 of Costus lasius. Taxonomy (NCBI): domain Eukaryota; kingdom Viridiplantae; phylum Streptophyta; class Magnoliopsida; order Zingiberales; family Costaceae; genus Costus; species Costus lasius. Next base: position 57,869,169 of record CM050452.1, read on the forward strand.
GGAGGAAACCTATTCAAATGATGGAAAACTATATATGGAGGCTTGGGAGCAATTATCAGGACTTTTTGGCCAATTTTTGCAACAAATTTGATGAATAGGAGAGTTCTAGGGCGACTGGCGGTGTTCTATATCTTTACACCAGAAAAGTTTCAATTTTCCAATCAACTGGCATCGATCTTCATCAGGAAACTTTGAATTCCTTCCTCCTAGTTGATTTCGTAATTTATTTGCCAATTGTAATCAATTTTCATGGATTCTTATAACGTGAACATGATGAACATGTCATCGTCAACCTTTTATTCGGTATTAAGGGTGTAACCTACTATATTTTCATGACTTAATTGTTGCTTTCTATCTTATGAAATAAATTACTTGTGTTAGATTCAATTATTGTTGTGCTTATTTATATGTTAATTCCTGGCCATAATTTGCATGTTAGAGATGTCGCAAGAAGTACTGAAAGGTGAATTGCGACTTCAGATCTACAGTTTTTGGACAAGTTGATTCGATCACGAAAGTAGTTAAAATTGGCTTGAGGAATTTTTAAGATTTGTCAAGAATTCATTGTGTCTATCTCGAGTTAATAACCACGAAAGTAGGGGATTAATTCAGATAGACACCAGATTGTACTGTTGAAAGGGGGCAATCTATACAAGTGGATAAATCCCCTTCAACACAGTAAATTCTTCTTTAGGATATTTTTGATTAGAAAAAATCATGAAATATAGCGTAGTGAACCCGAAATACTTAATTTCCATCAAATCGATTATAATCTACTTGAGTTATTTTATTTTCTTTTAAGCAAAATTAAATCCTTTTTCTAATTATCTAGCTAACAATCTTGAGAAAAGTCAGTACTTGGTTATTGGTCTCTATGGTATCAATATTTTTATTACTTCGACGTTTCCGTGCACTTGCGGATAACATCAAGTTTTTGGTGCCATTGCCGGGGACCAATTTCATCAATATTGACTCAATCGAAGGATTACTATACTAGACTTTTATTTTCTGTTTCTTTTGATTTATTTAATTATGTTACTATATTTTTGGATACATTGCCTGTCTTCCATTTTAGTTCTAACCGATGATCATTTATGCCCAGGTGTTCTAGGAAGCTATTTGTGGAAGATCCTAAAATTGAAAGGATATTCCATCTCCGCAGAAAGCAATTAGTGAGAGAAATTTTATAGAAGTCTAGGATGGAAGCACAGAGATCTTTAAGGGATTTTGCAACCTCGAACATGCAAGGGGTTCACTCTTGTATTACTCGCCCTAACATTGAGGCGAACAATTTTGAAATCAAGCTATCTCTACCTTTCATGGTTCAGCATAACTAGTTTGGAGGCTTGCTGTCTGAGGATCCTAATATGCATCTTTCTATATTTCTTGAATACTATGATACATTGAAAATGAATGGTGTTTCTAAGAATGCTTTGTGACTCAGACTTTTTTCCTTTCTCTCTCAGGGATAGGGCTTGTGCATGGCTTTACTCTCATCCGCTAGGTTCTATGTCAACTTGGGAGCAATTATCGAATGCTTTATTGGCAAAATATTTTCTCCCAAATAAGACTGCACAGCTGAGGAACCAGATCACGAGTTTTATCCAAAAAGATGGAGAATCATTATATGAGGTGTGAGACCGATTTAAAGAACTTTAGAGAATGTGTCCATACCACGGCCTCGACAAGTGGGTAATTATTCATACATTCTATAATGTGTTCAACTACAATACTCGTATGACAGTTGATGCTGCCACTGGTGGCGCAATAATGAATAAGAGAGTGGAGGATGCGATAAATTTATTTGAAGAAATGGCTTTGAACCACTATCAGTCGACAAGTGAGAGAGGGTCGTCTTCTAAGGCGTCTAGTAGGTATGATTTAGATGTCATTACTTCGCTTGCTGCTAAGGTTAATTCCCTAACTCATAAAATTGAATCTTTAAATTTAAATCCTGCCACACTTAATTTTGTTTCATGCGAGATTTGTGGTAATGCAGGACATTATACATAAGAATATCAGTTAGGAGTTTCCACACAGGGTGAGTGCAATTTTGAATAAATAAACACCATTGAGAATTATAATGGTAGACCTCAGAATGACCCATGCTCGAGCACTTACAACCATGGGTGGCGGAACCATCCCAATCTCTCTTGGAGAAGTAATCAAAACCAAGCACCTCAAGGTAATAATCGATAGCCCTCTAGCTTTCAGCAAAGACAATATAATCAACCTCAAGCTCCTCAGAAGTCGAAATATGGAGATTCTACTTGAGACTTTTATTGCTACTCAGACCAAACAAAATGAAGATTTCAGGCAAGAATTTAGACCTGTTGGCGAGTCTATCAAGAATTTAACTTCCAAGATGGAATCTATGGAAACCCATTAGAAGATGTTGGAGACTCAGATAGCTCAGCAGGCTAGTTCTTCAAGTATACCGACAGGAAGACTATCGGGGAAACCAGAGGCAAACCCACGCGAGCACTGCCATGCCATTACAACGCGCAATGGGAAACAATTAGAAGAGCCACGGGCACATGATGCGATGCCAGACTAGGAGGCCCAGAATTCTGAACCCATTGAGTAGTAGGGAAACGAAGGCAAATCATCTTTGCAAGATAGGGAGCCAGAACAAGTATATGTACCACCACCTCCCTACAAACTGCCAGTTCCCTTTCCTCAAAGATTGGCAAAGGCTAAACTCGATAAGCAATTTGGAATATTTTTGGAGGTAATAAAAAATCTTTATATTAATATTCCTTTCACTAATGCATTGTCGCAGATGCCTTCATACGCCAATTTTTTGAAAGAAATATTGTCAAACAAGAGGAAGTTAGAAGAGCATTGAACGATCGCACTCACAGAGGAGTGCAGTGCAATTATTCAGAATAAATTGCCACCAAAGCTTAAAGACCTAGGGAGTTTTTCAATTCCTTGTATGATTGGTGATATGTTTATTGACTGTGCTTTGTGTGATTTAGGGGCTAGAGTCAGCTTGATGTCACACTCTATTTGTAAGATGCTTGACATTGGAGATTTGAAGCTCACTTCTATTTTATTACAGCTAATCGACCGCTCTATACGTGACACGTCCCGCAAGTGCATGGTTATGTTGTCGTAATATAAAAGGTTGTCGAACCCACGGGGAACAAGGTTGAGTACCAGAAAATCTAAGTTTCAATAGCTAAGCGAATCGAGACAGTGTTTTGATGTTAATTAACAAAAGCAAGAAATCAGTGCAACAACGGGAAGAGTCTATATATGAGAGTGATCATGGCTTTAGTATCCACCACACTGATGATTCTAATTATGTTAAAGATAATCTAATATATGAATTCACACTTTAGTATCCAAGCACTCTCGTGTCATGGATTCACAAGTTTTACCTAGGGATTCCATCGCCACGACCCTCCTCTCGGTATGGTGATAACATGCAAATATATGATATATCGTGGCTTAATTCTATTAATATTTTGAAGAAAAATGTATGTTTTGTCTCATTTATTTGCTTAAATGCTTTATATTCTTTAGAGTCTTCACTTTTCTTTGGTTTTATTGAAATGTAGGGATTTTTCCCTAAAATCGATGGAATTTGGAAGATTTGAAGATACAAGATGATTCTTCATGATGAAACGAAGTTACACGTCAAAGTTTAGCTCAAACGGACTTTTCTACGCTGTTCACGGGCATGGCCGTGTATCCATGCATGGCCGTGTATGAGTCTGCATTCCCAGACTGCGCTGAACCATTCACGGGCAATCCCGTGCACCCATGCACGGCCATGAAGAGATCGGCCAACTTTTTCAGAACCCGACGAAGTGTTCACGGCCACACCCATGAACACATACACAACCGTGAAGAGTAAGTTTCTAGAAAATAACCTTCGACGAGTCATTCACGGGCATGGTCGTGCATCCATGCACAACCTATGTATCATTTTGCTAGACTCAATAGGCGTTCGGTTTTTCAGCGATATCTTACTATTTCTGGAGCGAAATTTAACAAAATTTTACGGAGACCTTCCTAACTGGGGTTTTGGAGTGTTTTTCCTGATGGTGGGGCTTTTCCGGTGAGATTTTCTTCTTTGTTTTGACGTGGAGGATCGTGCTAGACCTTCTCCCATCAAGGATCCATCCTTCCCTCTAGTTTGAATCAATTTGTCTGAGAGATTTCATGTGTTTAACGATGTATCTTGTAGCATAACTTCTTTTCGGGCTTTGGGCATAGCCCATTGTAAGAATGTTGAATCTTGATGGTTGATATATATATTTCTCAAATTTGTCTTTGTTCTTATTCATGTCTAGGAAGTTTTAATTCATGATTATGTACTGGCCATGCATACTTGTGTTTTAGATGTTGTGGGAAGGACTGAGAGGTGAACCACAATCATCAGATCACCTTAGATTGGACTGGTGATTTCGGCCACGAGAGTTGTCGAAATCACCCGAGGAACCCTAATCCTTCATAGAACCTATTGGGTCCGCTTAACCCGGTAAGCCACAAGAGTAGGAGACTTGGGTTAAGTTGGATACTGGACTGTGTCCTAAGAGAGAGCGTGTCTGTACCTTAGGAAGGATTACCTGAAGAACTTAGGTAAAAACTTATTTAAAACGTCAACATTAACTTTCTCTCATGCTTCAGTGTGGTGAAACCCAAAACCCCGATCTTCTCTCAAGGATCTCAAACCCCGATTGCTTGCTTTCTGTTCTGTCTGCTTTTAGTTTGTTTTAGTTTACTCTCTTGAATTAGGATTTAGTGACACTCCTACATTTGTTAAATCACCTAGCTATTGATTAATTGATCAGTTAGTACTTGACCCCTAGTCCTCCCACTCGTGGGATCGATACTTTTTATTACACGATAGACCGTGTACTTATGGTACGCACCTATCATATGGATCGCATCGGCTAAAACATGATATTACGTTGCCAAGGTAACATCACAAAATAAGTTCAACAAGATAAAGATATGCTCATATGAATTTTCAAATAATAGAATTCAATTAAGTATAGCAAATAGAAATCATTAGTAGGCTTCAACCAAGCCCTGAAAAAGGGTTTTACGCTATGATCATCATGAAATCACATAAAAATCTCTCTATAAAGTTAGGAAAATTATAATCAAACATTTCTAAGGGGAAGGAGATAATGAACCGAATGGAATCTTCAAGAATCGACGAGCTTTGACGGTTCAATCTCTCGAAATTGCCTCTGAATCGTGTTGTCGCCACTTTCCTTCACCCTAGGCAATTCGTCCCCAGATTTCTCGATGATTTGGAATTATTAGAAGGGGCTTTTATATTCTTTGGATTCACCTCTCAGTCACCTTTCCAAAACATATTTTCTTGCCTTTTTGGAATTTTTCTAAGGCTCAGAATCAAGGAAAACCTGAGTGAAGGTCGGACTGCCCTGTTATGGTCATAGGTGAACCCCGCCGGGTTCACCAGGTGGTGAAGTCTACTGTGCAATTCCTGTCGAGTAAGAATGACCGGTGAACCTCGCCGAGTTCACCAGGTGGTGAAGAGTATTGTAACTTTCTGCGCAAAATCCCTCAGAGAGAATCACGGGTGAACCCCGCCGGGTTCACCTACCAGTGAAGTGTTCTGTGAACTTTCAATCATTCAGTGAAAGCACCGGTGAACCCCAGGGTTCACCTAGCCATATTTTTCAAAGTAGCTCAGATTGGGCCCAAATTTGATGTACAACTTCCTCTTCTCGTAAGGAATCACCCCGTGACTTTAGAATCTTCAAAAGACTTTAAAATTGGGTGATTTTACCTAAAGTTTCATAAAAATAAGAAAAAGTGAATATTCCGAAGCAATAGAGTAAATAAGTCTAAAGAGAGTATGAAAACATTGAAATAGGCCTAAATTTGAAATGAAATAGTACTAGAATTTAATGTTAAAATGCAAGGCATCTAATACTCCCATACTTAAAATGTTTGCTTATCCTCAAACAATAAAATAAAGTGAATTACATGAAAGGTATGAAAGCAATCATTCTGAATAAAGACATACATCCAAATTAGAAAACAAATAACTACTAGTCATCCATCATCTATTTAGAAGAAATCAAATGATCATGTGTCATAAAATGTTCAGTAGTTTGATCCCACAATTTCTAGAAGTTGAAGAACTCAGTTAGTAGTAAACAGAAAATTCAATTGAGCTCACACATTACTCGCGCAAATCCTATTCATCCAAGCCTACTTGTTGGGATCAACTCAAATGTATCTGTTAGGGTACAAAATTCCAATGTTTAATGATGATATTAGACTTTAACTCATATCCTTAGGTACCACTGCCAATTTTACGCAGTGCCAAGTAGAGGAATCTAAGAGTTTTTTTAATAGAATTGGAAGTGCAGATAAGACCTTTCAACATATTACAAATGCAGTTTTCTCCCAACAAGGAAAAAGACTTCAAGGAATGAATAAGTAAAAGTATACCTCACTATGAATTCACATGCATACTACCACCATATATTCTTTAAACATTCTTAGAAATGTTTGACCCACTGATGAACAGTCTAGAACAATCTAATTTATAAGATTTTGAAATCATAGGGTAGATGGATATGATCATAGTGTATTTCTAATTAGACGAAGCATTCAACATATTATGATTATTTCTAACCAACATGAATTCAACTTCAAGAATTATGCTTAGCTATCATAGGACCAAAGATTTATCTTGTCAAGATAGTGTAAACATATATAACATGACCACATGCATAACTCAATATGAACACATCAAAACAAAATCATGCAGCACTAAGGTAAGGCAGATAGTCAGATCCACAGAGGTATCAAGCTGTTATACATCACAGTCAGGGGCTTGAAGATGGGACCAAGCCCTCAAATAGTGGCATATATGAACAATGTCAAATGAATAATGTCCAATCAGAGTAAACCAACAAAAGTAAAAAGGCAGCAATAGAGATAAAACTGGAGAAGAGACAACTCACCCACTCTAAATGTCACATAGTCCTCTATGCGATTTAGAGGACTAGTCAGGCTACTTCTTCCTTTGCGATTTAGAGCCAGAACCCCTTGAGCTCTTGCCCTTACCGCGAGAGGTATAGTCAGGCTTGGCCTCCTCATCCGAAGAGATGTCCATACGTGCCATGTTTTCTTTGGAGAGAAAAGCGAGCCGCTCATCCATAGCGGATAGCTTCTCCCAAACGAAGTCCATCATCTTGTGCTGTCTCAGCATGTCGGCCTCCATAGACTCCCAACGAAAGGACTACTCTTGACGCATGTAAGTGAGAGTGGTGTCCATCTGGTCCTGCACCTCCCTCTAGTGAAGCTGCTCCTCCTGTATTTCCTGTAGGATAGCCATCATAGAGCCAGTAGAGGAGGAGCCGCCAAAATGGAAAGCGTCTGGGGCTGGAGGTGCGGTGTCTACAGGATCAGGTTGAGGATCGACAATAGGCTAAATGCACCAGTTGGCTCGCACGTGTACGGTGGTGCGCTCGGGGTTCGGCAATGGCAGGGAGAACTGGATTCCCTTGAACATCAAGCGATAGGAATCACCCTGGCGTATGGTAAGCTTCATGGAAACGCACAACTTGATCTCTAGCCAGTTGTTTCCACTAGCTTCCATAGTGTCGTAGGGGATTACTCCTAGGGAAACTGCCAGTGATGTAATCAATCCTCCCATAGCTATCGCCCCCTTGCAAGAGTGAGCGACACGGCTGAATTGTTTTACCAAGTGGAATCCTGAGTCTACCCTGAAACCATGCAGCATACACCATAAGTAGAATAACTCAGATTGGCGCACCATATCATCGCTCTCCCTGTGGCTGAAAATGGTGTGTGTGAGGACGTGGTGGACATATCTAATAGCCAGGTTACATATGCTGGATGCCCGGGCGACGCGTGCCGAATAGATATGTTCATTAGTGATTGCTCCCCAAAAGGCTTGCTCGCTGTATTCTGCAGGTACTTTGCGCGTACAAGGTTCTGGAAAACCATAGATGCCATGTAGCTGGGAGAGAAAAAGAGAATGCTCAAAGTTGCCAAGTCGAAAGGAGAGGTGCCCGGGGTCCAGGTCGATAATCGTGTCGGCCTTCACATCTATAGAGCTGAAGAATTCCAATGTGACACTGATGTAAGTAGGGGGTGCCATATGTAGAAATTGCTCCCAGCCAACATTGGAGTACATAAACTCCACATCCTCAAGGAGACCCAGCATGCTCAAGATACCCCTATCGAGATAACGGGTGTTGAGTACCTTGCGTTGGAGGAGAAGATTATACCGTTCCTCTTGCTCAACATTACGAAAAATGATGCTGAACTCGTTCGGCGGCGATGTGTAGAGCTGAGGTCAGTGAGATGAAGCATGTTGCTGTCCGAAGGAGGAAGATGCTGCTCGGTGCACGATGGCGGGTCACGGAGGAGATCCAGAGGGCAGAGAAGGTGCATGCCCCTCGTCTTCAGTTGAAGACTTGGACACGGGTCATGGGGCATAGCGACGAGAAACCACCGCCTTGCGCCTTGGTGCCATGAAGATCAGGAGAAGTCGCATGAGACCTTTGGTGGAGTTGCAGAGAAGGAAGAGTCCGATCGGATACAATAACAGGAGGCGGCATTGAAAGAGGCGAGCGGCGGTGGAAAGACATCGATTGGAAAAGAAAACCAAAATCTGTCGCGAATCAGAGATGATGCGTGCGCAAACCTTGGGGGAAACTCAGATCAGGGGGGAGAAAGCTTCTTTGAGTGTTGAGGAGGAGAGATTAATCCAGAAGGGACGCAGGGCTGGAGTAACAGGGTGGCAGCGCATGGGTTTAGTGGAAACCCTACCCGTATGTTGCCATAAATACGGGCGAGTAATGCTCAAAAGCACGGGTGAACCCCATGGGGTTCACCAACCCATGAAGCTTCCTGGGAGATTTCAACGCCTTTAGAATTACGGGTGAACCTGACACGTACTGCAAGTGCACGGTTATGTCGAAGTAATACAAAAAGTTGTTGAACCCACAGGGAACAAAGTTAAGTACTAGAAAGTCTAAGTCTCAATAGCTAAGCGGATCATAATAGTATTTTGATGTCAATTAACGAAAACAAGAAATCAAAGCAACTACCGGAAGAGTGTATATATGAGAGAGATCAGGGCTTTAGTATCCACCATACTGACGATTCTAATTGCATTAAAGATGATCTATTATACGAATTCACAATTTTGCATAAGGAACCTTCCCTAAGGTACAGGATGCCCCCTCTCGATGGTACACCCCGGTGCTTATCTAGAACGGTCTCTTACTCTCGCAGTGGATCGTTCTAAACAAACACTATGCGTTTGAATGGAATTTTATGATACCCTTGAGTGAAAACTAAGCACTCTCATGTCACGGATTCACAAGTCTTACCAAGGGATTCCACCAATATGATCCTCCTCTCGGTATGAATCGCATTAGCTAAAATTCAATATTACGTGGCCAAAGCAACATTACGAAATAAGTTCAACAAGGTAAAGATATGCTCATATGAATGATCAAATAACAGAATTAAATTAAGTTTAGCAAATAGAAATCGTCAGCGGGCTTCATCCAAGCCCTGAAATAGGTTTTACGCTATGAAATTCATGAAAGCTCGCATAGATCTCTCTAAAATGTTTAGAAAATTACTAGAAAATATTTTGAGATGAAGGAGGGGATGAACCGAACAAGATCCCCAAAAATCGTGAAGATCTGACGCTCCAATCTCTCGAAATCGCCCCGAAATCGTGTTGTCGCCACTTCCATTCGCCCTAGCCGGTTCGTGCGCCGATTTCTTGATGATTATGAAATTTTAGAAAGGGCTTTTATATTCTTTTGATTCACCTTTGAATTAGCTTTCCAAAATGTGTCTGCTTGCCTTATTTGACATCTCTAGGGCTTAAAATCGAAAGAAATCCGAGTAAAGGTTGGACTGCCCAATTGCGATCACGGGTGAACCCCGCCGGGTTCACTAGGTGGTGAAGTGTACTATAGACATCTGCTAAAAAAGAATCTCTCCAAAAGAATCACGGGTGAACTCCGCCGGGTTCAACTGCCAATGAAGTGTTTTGTGAGTTTCGGTCATCAGCGAAAGCATCGGTGAACCCCGCTGGGTTCACCTGGCCGTATTTCTCAAGGTAACTCCGATTGAGCCCAAATTTGACGGGCAGGTTCGTCTTCTCGTAAGGAATAACCCTATGGCCTTAGAATCTTAAAAAGACTTCAAATTTGGGTGATTTCACCTAAATTTTCACAAAAATAAGAAAAAGTAAAGATTCCAAAGCTTTTAAGTAAATAAGTCTCAATGGAGCATAAAAATATTAAAATAGGCCTAAATTTATCATGGAATAATATCAAAAATTACTACTAAAATATAGAGCATCAGAACCCTATGGGGTTCACATACTAGTGAAGTCGTCTAGATGGTCTTGCACAATTGGAAATACGGGTGAACTTGGCTGTGAAGGTCTCTGGTGGAAAAGTGATCTGCCCAGATATAGTAGACTTCATGGGTGAACCCCATGGAGTTCAACTGACCGTGAAGTCTCCTGGAAGAAAATGAACATCCTAAAGTATTATACTCCATCCAGGATCGTTGAATCCATTCTATTGTCACAAAAATTTCTGTGAAAACCCGATTTTTGCGTACCTACAGTAGACTTCACGGGTGAACCCCATGGGGTTCACCTGGCTATGAAGTTCCCTGGAACACTAAAAAATTTTGTCTTGAAAACCCTATCCTCCAAATAGGTTCCTTCAACACAAAAAGATGTACAATCAGCAAAAATCCCCATATTACTACTAAAAACTAAACAAAACTAATAAACTAAGAAGTCTATCTAATAGCAACAGAAAGTAATGCAGCAAGAACTAAATAAGCAAAAACTTGGGTAACCTCCCAAGAGTGCTAGTTTAAGGTCAATAGCTTGACCCAAAGAGTTATCAAGTCACTAAGTCCACGAGGTCTGAAAGGGCAAGAACTTCCCCTTTCTCGACCCACTCATCCTTGAAGTAATGCTTGAGGCGATGCCCATTTACAATGAAGCTTCTTGTTCATTCTGTCCAAATAGTGATAGCGCCATAATAAGATTTATCCCAGTAATAAGATTTCACATCATGCATGAACTTTTTCTTCTTCTGAAAAGTAAGATCAGGGGGGAAGAATGTTAGAAACAAGATAATTCACATAATCTGCATACCATGGTACTTGTTATTCCAATAGAGCATATAGATGTTCCTCAGGGAATGAATCATTAATCTCCAACTCTTCTTCAAGGCTCTTCTCAGCATCTCGCTCTACCCTAAAAAGATGGTTAGCCACAAGGTTCTCACTCCCCTTCTTGTCTCTAATCTCAACATCAAATTCTTGTAAAAGGAGAATCTATCGAATAAGTCTTGGCTTGGCATCCTTCTTGTTAACCAGATATTTGATAGCTACATGATCAGTAAAAATAATTACTTTCGAATGAACAAGATAGGAATGAAACTTATCGAAAGCAAAAATAATTGCATGTAGCTCTTTTTCTATGGTGGCATAATTCATCTGTGCATAATCAAGTGTTCTACTAGCATAGTATATAGCATGCAGTTGTTTGTCCTTCCTTTGCCACAAAACCACCCCCACGGCTTGGTCACTAGCATCACACATGAGTTCAAAAGGTAGAGACCAGTCTGGAGGTTGGAAGAAACTTGAAAATCCATCCAGAAAATAGAAATAAGAATTATGAGCTAATATATCTAACATCTGATCAATGAATGGTAAAGTAAAGTGATCTTTTCTTGTGGCAGAATTCAACTTCATGTAATCAATACACATCCTCCACCCTGTAACTACGCGTGTGGGTATCAACTCATCTGTATCATTCTTAATCACAATAACACCTCCCTTTTTAGGTACAACATATACCAAAGTCACCCAAGAACTGTCTGATATCAGATATATGACTCATGCATCTAAAAGTTTGAGTACCTTCTTCTTCATAACATCTTTCAAATGTGGGTTAAGTTGACGCTGAAATTCCACAGAAGGCTTGCTATTGTCTTCTAATAAAATCCTATGCATACAAATAGAGGGGTTAATCCCTTTAATATCATCAAGTGAATAGCCAATTACCTTCTTGTGAAGATGGAGTTCTCCAAGGAATAGTTCAATTTGCTCTTTGTCCAATTCTGCACTAACTATTACTGGGTATGTAGAATTGTCCCCTAGGAATTCATATCTCAGTGTGCTAGGTAGACTTTTCAATTCAAGCTTCTTCTGCACTTCTTCCTCCGGTTTGTCTTCGGGTGTTGCATTCATGATTGGGTTAGAATCAAGAAGTGCAATGTACTCTTCAGCTTTGCCCTCAATATCTCTATCCTCTGTGTTGTTCAAGGCCAATTCCAGCGGATCTACCACCTTCCTGTAGTGTTCAATTTGCTGTATAGTCTTCTCAACAATGTCTACATTGCAGTATGTACCTGCAAGGGAAGGTTTTTTCAAAGAGTCAAATAAATCAAATTGTACAACATTATCACCGATGTTCAAATCCAGTTTTTCATTTTTGACATCGATGACAGCACCAGCAGTAGCAAGAAAAGGATTCCCTATAATGATAGGGAATCTATCATCCTCATCAATTTCTAAGACAACAAAAGTAAGAACAAAATAATTTTCAACTTTGATAGGAACGTCCTCTAAGATACCAACAGGACGATGAACTGATCTGTCTGCTAGCTGTAAAGAAATATTAGTAGTTTTCAAATCACCCAAATCCAGCCTTTTACATAAAAAATGAGGCATAAGGCTGACACTTGCTCCTAAATCACATAAGGCTCTCTAGAAAGTCATCTCCCCTATCTGGTAGGGTATAGAAAAGTTGCCTGGGTCTTTGAGTTTCTAGGGGAGTTTGTTCTGTATGATCGCACTGCACTCTTCAGTAAGTGTAACCATTCCGTGTTCTTCCAGTTTCCTCTTATTAGACAAGATGTCCTTCAAGAATTTGGCATAGGTGGGCATCTGCGAAAGGGCATCAACAAAAGGTATATTAATATAGAGTTTCTTTTAAGAACTTCTAAGAACTTACCAAATTGCTTGTCCAGTTTGGCTTTGACAAGTCTCTGTGGAAAAGGAATTGGAGGTTTGTAAGCAGGTGGCCCTACATAGGGCCATTCTTCCTTAGTCTGCTCATGTGTCACGGGTGTTGTATCATGGTTTAAATCTCTTATCTCGGGTTGACTTCAGGTTGTGATGGAAGTTTCCCTAGTGCCCTGGAAGATGAGCTAGCTTGTTGGGCTAACTGATTCTCCAATATCTTATTGTGAGTTTCCAAGGAATCCATTCTTATCATTGTGAGTTTTATCATATCGGTTAATCCTTCAATTTGCTTACTCAGTTGAGAATCTGTGTTTGGCCTCAGTGGTGGATTATAATTTCTGGCTTGAAATCCGAGCGTCTGTCTGTAATTCCCCTGTGGAAGCTGTCTGAAGTTTCCTTGTGGAGGTTGACCTTGTGGTGGTGCTTTCCTTGGTTGCACTGGTTGTATAGTTCAGTATGAGAAGTTTGGGTGGTTGCGCCATCCTGGATTGTAAGTATTGGAATATGGATTATTCATGGGATTTAAATTTCCAACTGCATTGATGTGTTCAAGATGACTTTGAATCAACTGCCCATCTCCCAACTAACACTCAGTACCTACATGGCTTGCAACTCCACACACCTTACAAGATATAGAATTAGCATCCAATGAATTTTTAGACCAAGAATCAATTTTTCTAGTTAAAGTATCCACCTTTGCAGTAAGAGCAGTTAAAGTATCAAGTTCGAGTTTACTTGTCTTCCTGGAAGGTGTACCTCGTTCAGAAGTCCATTGATGATGATTTATTGTCATATCTTCCAGGAGGTTCATAGCATATTCAACTACTCTGTTCATCAAAGCTCCTCTAGCTACAGCATCAACTGTGAGCCTTGTATTGTAGTCCAACCCATTATAAAATATGTGAACCAAAACCCAAGTCTCTATTCCATGGTGTGGGCACATTCTTTGCAACTCTTTGAATCTTTCTCAAGCCTGATATAAAGATTCTCCATTATTCTGCATAAAGCCGGTGATCTGATTTCTTAGTTGAATAGTCTTGGAAGGAGGGAAATATTTAGAAAGAAAGGCTTGTGTTAGTTCTGCCCATGTCCTTATTGAAGCTGAAGGTATTGTATGAAGCCATGCTCTTGCTCTATCCCTTAAAGAAAAGGGGAACAATCTCAACTTGATAGCATCAGTAGAAACACCATTAATTTTCAATGCATCACAATACTCTAAAAATATAGCAAGATGCATCTTGGGGTCCTCAAGAGTAGAACCACCAAATTGATGTTGTTGAACCATAGAAAGTAAAGTTGGTTTAATCTCAAATTGTTGGCCTCTACAGTAGGCCTAGCAATTCCTAATTGTAATCCATGAACGTAAGGAGCAGCATAATCTCTCAGGGTTCTGTTATTGTTGTTGTTCGCATGTTAGGATGCTTGATTATTGTCTAGGTCTAGTGGGATGTGTTTCATCTAGTTTCGATCTTCTTTTTGCTGAAGTTGTTTTTGTTTTCTCCTTCTTCTGAATGTTCGCTCTATCTCAAAATCTATTTCAAAAAATTCACCTGCCCTGGAGCTTCTTTGCATATAAAGATGTCAGACACAGTTATGAAGTTCTAAGGTAGATGTCAAGTAGAAGGTAACAAAAAATAGCAGTAAAGTAAAAGAAACTAACTAAAGCTTAGTCTACTAATCATTAGAAATATACTAATATCAACCGTTGCTCCCCGGGAACAGCACCAAAAATTTGACACGTCCCTCAAGTGCACAGTTATGTCGTAGTAATATAAAAGGTTGTCGAACCCATAGGGAACAAGGTTGAGTACCAGAAAGTCTAAGTTTCAATAGCCAAGCGAATCGAGACAGTGTTTTGATGTCAATTAACAAAAGCAAGAAATCAGTGCAACAACGGGAAGAGTTTATATATGAGAGAGATCAGGGCTTTAGTATCCACCACACTGATGATTCTAATTGCGTTAAAGATGATCTAATGCATGAATTCACACTTTAGCATAAGGAACCTTCCTTAAGGTACAGGATGCCCCCTCTCGGTGGCACACCCCAGTGCTTATCTAGAACGGTCTCCTACTCTCGTGGTGGATCATTCTAAACAAACCCTATGCGCTCAATGGAAAGTTATGAAACCCTCGAGTGAAAACCAAGTACTATCGTGTCATGGATTCATAAGTCCTACCCAGGGATTCCACCGCCACGACCCTCCTCTCGGTATGGATCGCGTCGGCTAAAACATGATATTACGTGGCCAAGGCAACATCATAGAATAAGTTCAACAAGGTAAAGATATGCTCACATGAATGTTCAAATAACAGAATTCAATTAAGTATAGCAAATAGAAATCGTCAGTGGGCTTCAACCAAGCCCTGAAAAAAGGATTTTATGGTATGATCATCATGAAATCACACAAAAATCTCTCTATAAAGTTAGGAAAACTACAATCAAATGTTTCTAAGGGGAAAGAGATGATGAACCGAATGGAATCTTCAAGAATCGACGAGCTTTGACGGTTCAATCTCTTGAAATCGCCTCCGAATTGTGTTGT
Source organism: Costus lasius (assembly GCA_027563935.2). Classification (NCBI taxonomy): domain Eukaryota; kingdom Viridiplantae; phylum Streptophyta; class Magnoliopsida; order Zingiberales; family Costaceae; genus Costus; species Costus lasius. The sequence goes on from CM050452.1 coordinate 57,884,767, forward strand.
CACCACTTTCCTTCGCCCTAGCTGCTTCGTCCCCTAATTTCTTGATGATTTTGAAATATTAGAAGGGGCTTTTATATTCTTTGGATTCGTCTCAGTCAGCTTTCCAAAATATATTTTTGTTGCCTTTTTTGAATTTTTCTAGGGCTCAGAATCAAGGAAAAATTGAGTGAAGGTCGGACTACCCTGTTATGATCAAGGGTGAACCCCGCCGGGTTCACCAAGTGGTGAAGTCTACTGTGCAGTTCCTGTCGAGTAAGTATCACCGGTGAACCCCGTCGGGTTCACCAGGTGGTGAAGAGTACTGTAAATTTCTACGCAAAATCCCTTAGAGAGAATCACGGGTGAACCCCGTCGGGTTCACCTACCAGTGAAGTCTTCTGTGAACTTTCAGTCGTCCAGTGAAAGCACCAGTGAACCCCGCAGGGTTCACCTGGCCATATTTTTTAAAGTAGTTTAGATTGGGCCCAAATTTGACGTGCAGCTTCCTCTTCTCATAAGGAATCACCCTGTGACTTTAGAATCTTCAAAAGACTTTAAAATTAGGTGATTTTACCTAAAGTTTCACAAAAATAAGAAAAGTGAAAATTCTGAAGCAATAGAGTAAATACGTCTAAAGAGAGTATGAAAATATTGAAATAGGCCTAAATATGAGATGAAATAGGCCTAAATTTGAGATGAAATAGTACTAGAATTTAATGTTAAAATGCAAGGCATCAATACAACATCTGGTAGGTATTCTTGAGGATGTGCCTATCAAGGTCTGCATGTTCTTCATACCCACTGATTTTGTTTTCCTCAAGATGGAGGAGGATTCTAGACTTCCCATAATCTTAGGTCTCCCCTTTTTGATGACAGTTGGTGCCATGATTGTTATTGAGAATGGGAAGCTTACTTTTAAAATAGGTGAGGATTCTGTAGATTTTGACTTGATCGAAAACTTAAGGAAACCCTTTTTTGCAGGATCCTGCTATAGTGTTGAAGTCCTAGATGATACTTTACCAATGACCATTGATTCCAGGGTAGAGAAGGATCCGCTTGAAGTGTACTTTACCACAGGTGATTGTAGTGATGAAGAGGAGGGGGTTAGTTCTTATTCTGCATCACTGCATGCACCCAAAAAGTTGAAAGAGAAACACTTGAGCACGATAGGGGGTAAGCCCGATGAAGAAAAGAGGTATGAGTTTAAATCTCTCCCAAGTAACCTCAGGTATGAATTTCTTGGAGAGAACTCTACTTTTCTTGTGATTATTAATGCCAATCTAGATGAATCTCAGACTGCTAGGCTTTTAGAAGAACTTCAACAACATAAGAAGGTGATTGGTTACACCCTCGATGATATTAAAGGAATTAATCCTGCTGTTTGCATGCATAGGATATTTTTAGAAGATGGGAGCAAGCCACAATAGAATACTAGAGGAGGCTCAACCCCAATATGAAGGAGGTAGTCAAGAAAGAGATTCTTAAACTCCTTGATGCTAGAGTTATCTACCCCATGTCTGACAGCCACTAAATGAGCCTGGTGCATGTGGTGCCGAGGAAAGGGGGGATTATTGTGCTTAAAAATGAAAATAATACTCTTATTCTGTCTTGAACGGTAATAGGGTGGTGGATGTGCATTGACTATCAGAAGTTAAATGCTATCACCCGAAAAGATCATTTTTCCCTTCCTTTTATTCACCAGATATTAGAACGCCTAGCTTGTAATTCTTATTTTTGTTATCTTGATGGATATTCTGGTTTTTTTTTTCAGATTCCTATTCATCCTGAAGATTAGGAGAAGACGACGTTCACGTGCCCGTATGGCACTTTTGCTTATCACTGCATGCCGTTCGAACTCTGCAATGCGCCTGCTACTTTCCAACGCTGCATGATGACCATTTTCTCCTATCTCATTGAGAATATTATGGATGTGTTTATGGATAATTTTTCTATCTATTGTTCTAATTTTGATACTTGCTTGTCTAATTTATCATTGTGAGGAGTTTAATTTAGTTTTAAATTTGGAATAAGTGTCACTTTATGGTTAACGAAGGTATGTTTTAGGGCATTTGATTTCTAATCATGGTATTGAAGTAGACAGGGTAAATGTGGAGGTGATTGAGAAATTGCCACCACCATCTTCTGTAAAAGGAATTAAGAGTTTTCTTAGTCACACTGGTTTTATAGACGCTTTGTTAAAGGTTTTTCAAAAATTGCTAGACCTCATACTTTGTTACTTGGTAAAGATGTTCCTTTTATGTTCGACCAGGATTGTATGGATGCTTTTTTCAAGCTCAAGAAGGCTCTTACCACAGCGCTGATAATTCAACCGTCTGATTGGTTGCTTCCTTTTGAGCTGATGTGTGATGCCAGCGACCATGCCATAGGTGCTATTCTTGGGCAACGCAAGGAGAAGAAGTTGCACGCTATATATTATGTGAGTCGTACATTGGACGACACGCAGATCAATTATGAAACAATAGAGAAGGAGTTTCTTGCTATTGTTTTTGCATTTAATAAATTTAGATCTTTTTTAATTGACTCCAAGATAATTGTTTACACAAATCATGTAGCCATCAGATATCTTATAAAAAAAAGGATTCGAAACCGAGGCTAATCAGATGCATCTTTTTGCTGCAAGATTTTGACTTGGAGATCAAAGATAAGAAGGGCACGAAAAATTCTATTATTGATCATCTGCCGCGCCTTGTTCAGGAAGATAGAGTGAAGAAAGTAGCCGAGCATGTGATTAATGATGCCTTTCCCGATGAGCATCTCTTTGTTATTGCAAGGATTGATGCTCCGTGGTATGTTGACTTTGTAAATTTTTTGGTATTTGATATCTTACCTGCTAATTTGAATTATCTGGGAAGGAAAAAATTTTTTATCAGAGGTAAGACATTATTTCAGGGAGAATGCCTTTCTATTTAAAAGATGAGTGGATGGGTTATGCAGGAGATGCCTGCCAGAGGAAGAGGTTAAGGATGTACTTTTTCATTGTCATAGTTTTGCATATGGAGGAAATGCTAATTTGTCTAAGACCACTTTCAAAGTGCTTCAATTCGATTTCTTCTAGCCGACTCTTTTTAAAGATGCTTGGAATTTTGTTTTTTCTTGTGAAAAATGCCAGCGGATAGGAAACATATCCAGATGTGATGAAATGCCACTGAGTAATATTTTAGAGATAGAGATATTTGACGTGTGGGGAATTGACTACATGGGTCCCTTCCCAACCTCGTGTGGTAATAAGTATATCCTTGTGGTGGTTGATTACGTGTCAAAGTAGGTTGAAGCTATAACAAATCCGACCAATGATTCTTGTGTGGTCATCAAACTGTTCAGAAAGATAATATTTTTGAGCTAGCAAGGATTTAACGTGAATTCGGCGAAGGGGCGAAACCTAAGGCGACTGGTGGTGATCTTCATTTTCTCATCAGAAAAGCTTCAATTTTTTGGCCGACTGGCGTCGATCTTCATTAGGGAGTCTTAAATTTCATCTTCCTTGTCGATTCTATCATTATTTTGCCAATTTTGTAATAAAACATAGATTTTTTCAACATTAACATGATCACCATGTCAGCGTAAATATCTTCTTCAAGACAAAGGGTGTAACCCTCTATGTTTTTATGACTTAATTATTGATTCCCATCTTTTGAAGTAATTTACTTATGTTAGATCCAATTATTGTTGCGTTTATTTACATATTGATTACTGGCCATAATTTGCATGTTTAAGATGTCGCAAGAAGCACTGGAAGGTGAATTGTGACGTCATATTTACAATATTTGGACAGGTTGATTCAATCACGAAAGTAGTTTGAATTGACTTGAGGGATTTTATAGATTTGTCAAGAACTCAATGAGTTTATTTTGAGTTTGTAATCACGAAAGTAGAGGATTAACTCAAATAAACATTGGATTGTACCACTGAAAGGGGGCACTCTGTACGTTCAGATAAATCTCCTTCAGCACAGTAAATCCCTTCTTAAGATACATTTTATTAGAAAAGTCATACAACATAGTGTGGTGAACCCGAAGTCCTGAATTTTCATCAATTGATTACAACCTATTAGGCTGTGCACTTGCGACACTCCCATCAACATCCTGATTCTTTGAAACTAATATTTGGAGCTCATTTTTGTTAATTTTCTATTTGCCTTGGTAATTTACTATTAGTATGGTACTTCCTCTATTTCCATTTCTTTCTTTTGCTTGAGATTAAACTTTTTGCATGAGAGACCTACTTTTATTTATTTGGAGTTCATTTTCGTTAATTTTCTATTAGCCTTGGTAATTTACTATTAGTATGGTACTTCCTCTATATCCATTTCTTTCTTTTGTTTGAGTTTAAACTTTTTGCGTGGGAGACCTACTTTTATTTTTTACTGGCAAGGTATTTTTATTTATGCTTTTAGCTAGTGTTCCAATAATAACATTACATTCTTCGCTGTTATGCATTTGGGATTTGTTCTCTATAATGTTTCCTTGAACTTTGGCAATTTTTTTTCATATACTTCTCTGATATCCTTTCTTATATTTTGTCAGAAAATATATTGATGGTTTTTAAAATACTTGTGCTGTAGAGCAGGCTATCAATGAAAAGAACCTGTCATTAGGCTTCCATAACTGCTTTGTGGAGATTGAGACTGTTGACACTCAGATATCATTCAAGAATGTTATACTGATAGTGGTGACAGGATCAAACACTACTAAGAGAATATCAGAAGGAAATTTACCTGGTCATTCTTCCTTCCTCCACAGGCAAAAGGGAGGTTATTTTGTCCAAAATGATATATTCTAATTTTTAAATAGGATAGAGTCAGATGAAATTTTTCATATATTTGTAAATGGTTACAACGACAATGATAACGGTAAAGATCCCTTAGTGAATGGTGGTAATGATAATGATGCTCTCAAAGCTACTTTGGGTAATGGTGCTAATGATAATGTTAGCCCTAAAGCTCCTCTATCTACTGATACAGGCAAAAGAGGAAACTCCTACCTAATATCTTTTTTTTGAATAGATACTCTAGAAATAAAGCTGAATATATTTCTTTCATTTTATGTTAATAGAATCAAGTTCCTAGGATCTCCTGCAAACTACCTCCATAGATGAGGATGCTGACAGTAATGAACTCCTTAATCCATCTGAGAATGGTAGTTCAGGTGTTATAGACTACTTTGGGCAATGGTGCTAATGATAATGTTAGCCCTAAAACTCCTCTATCTACTGATACAGGTGAGAGAGGAAACTCCTACCTAATATCTTTTTTTTTTTGAATAGATGCTCAAGAAATAAAGCTGAATATTTTTCTTTCATTTTATGTTAATAGAATCAAGTTCCTAGGATCTCTTGCAAACTACCACCACAGATGAGGATGCTGATAGTAATGAACTTCTTAATCCGTCTGAGAATGGTGGTTCAGGTGTTATAGACGATGCTTCCATTCATCCACTCGTAGAATCAAGAATGCTAAATTTGTATCTGAAACAATGCCTACAACTTAAGATGGTGTGGCTAAAAAGTCATATGCTTCAATTGTAAGATCCATATTTAAGAAATATTTTTTTATGTAAATGCTTATTTACCTTTTGTAGAAATTATAATAATTTATTTTCATCTTTTTAATTCTGCCATAATTGATAAAAGTCACACATAGAACCATTGTACACATATTTATACACAAAAAGGGACATTGTATTTATGTTGTATTAATAATGTTCCGTCTCATATCGATCTTTTTGTTTTAGTGGTGAAATATCTTATTACACTATCTATCTAGTAACTCTCACGAGAAAATCTGCAATAACTGAATCATTGAGGTATCATACAGCTATTGACTCTAGTGTGCATTATGTTCCTAAATGTTAGGTTAAGGTTGTTAAAGGGAATCCACAAATCTGCCAGTCTATGTGCCTGAAACCAAGTCAAAAGTGGCTTCAACAAAACCAGAAATAGCAGTGACCATTTCTTCAATGCCTGCTCGTGCTTCTGAAAATTTAACTCCTAATAATAACATTCTTCTTGAGAATCAAATTCATGAAGGTTGTAGCATTTCAAGTTTCACTGTTACTATTTTTTTTAATTACTGAATTTAGTATTATAATTATTTTCATGCGTAGGTGAAGGTCATTCAATCTATATACGGAACTTGCCCTTGGATATAACACCTGAACAAGTTGAAGAAGAATTTAAGAAATTTAGGAATATTAGGCAAGGTGGTGTCCAAGTAAGGAGCCACAAGGTATGTTGGAACTGTCTTTTCCTTCCATCATGTATGTTAGATAACTGACATGTTTCACTTAATTGCACTTGCAGGTTGAGCGCTTTTGTTTTGGCTTTATTGAGTTTGAGTCACTAGAATCTATGGAAGCTGCAATAGAGGTATCATAGAATATACAGTTTTCAATCTGGTTTAACTGTGTGAGTGAATGTGTATGTGTATGTATACTCTTTCGATATGATACATTATTTAAATCATGATGAACACTTGGTTGAATCACCCATATATTATTTGAATTGTATGTCCAATAAAATTGTATTGCCCAATCGGGCAATTGACATGTTTAAATTACTTGACATGATGAAATAGCCAAATCCACACAGACTAAAATACTCCGTGAATAAAATATGATCCATAAACATGTAGGTTTTTTTTTATCATGTAGTTTTTTTTTAACATGGTTTTAAACATTAAATTAAATATTGTATGAAAATATCAGTGAATTATCTAATAGATATTATTGATAATGGTATTATAATATTTTTTATTTAAATATTCTATTAGGTAGATGAAGTAGAAAACGTATGTTTTTTTTTTTAATGGTTATGCAAGATTACTCAGACGGATTTCCCTTTCCTAGGTGATAATTGGGGGATGACTTTAAAGTATAAATTACCACACAAAGTTGTCAACCAAATATAATAATTCAGAATTTTAGATTTACAAGTGCAATTGTCTCAAATCGTTCTCTTAATGAATATCCTAAATTTGTTAGGATATGAGAAGAAAGCCTATACAGCATATGGTAATTTGCTTGAAAAGAGGGTTTCAATCTTATATTTTTACTATTTATTTTTTTCCTCCTCTAAATATATGAAACAGAAGTTATTTTTTCTCGCAAATGTTTCTTTCACAACTACACTGTGTAGAAAATATTATTGCCAAACAGAAGCATGTTCTTTTGTACTTTCAAATTTATTTTAAGGAGAGAATAGTCTATGGAATCATATCAGCTGGAATCTGAATTATTATAGAAATTATTTACTTAACTATTTAGGAATTGAACATGGTCTTTTGACACAGATAGCAATTGCCTTACATGGTCAATATCGCTTGAATCTAATTTTAATGAGCTACTTGATGTATTTTTTTTTTTTTGGGTGTATATACAGTAATGGAAGTGGATGCAACGGTGACTTGTTTTTATTTTTTTACATTTAAATCAAATCCCTATTGATATTCTGCACTGGCGCCGGCGGCGTGGAGACTTGATACAGTAACCATTTCTAGAATCATGCAACTCATCATGGAGTTTTGCTTTGACTGTTGGAGTTTAAGGAAAATCTAAAAAGTCAAATTTATTATTTTTTAAATTTAATTTTACTGGTATTAATTTACTGATTATTATATTTATTCATTTATTTATTTAATTTTTATTATTGTAATTAAGATGTAGTCTTAATTAATGTTAGTGTGCCTGTAGATGCGCATGTGGCCCTACTAAAAATAGCCATAAGTAACTTCTCTGTATACACATATAGAATTATGCGCAACCGCTCGACTATGTCTCCTCATGCTCGACTATGTCTCCTCATGACAGTGATCTGGTAATGCGTCAGGAGTGATACAACACTTAGAAGCTCCTGTGTCCAATATTGCTTGAACATTATACCGTTTACCATCAACTTCTAAAGTTGCCGTCAGATTCAGCAAATTGTTGCTAATGCTAGCATACCTAATGGGTTTTCTTTCTTCAGCCTTTAGAATGATCTCTTCCTCAATAACCATATTTTTTCCTTTTTGTTTTTTCATAATTTTTAGTTCCTCTTCTAAATTAACTATGTGGTTTACCTGTGCCTCCGTCAATTTTCTTAAATCTACTTTCACATGTCTCGGAGGTAATTCAGCATCCCTATCTTTTTAATTACGCATCTCACTCGCATTCTAGATCTGATTTTAATTTGTTAATCCCTGTTACTCGCATCTGGTTTTATTATATTCCCGATCTGTGTAATCGTCCTATTGATCTCATCTGCTAATCTGCATGCCTTTTCCTAATTTGATTGTTAATTGTAATTTAATTTTTGTGACGGCGCCAGGATTAAACCCTAACGCTGCTCACGTCTCGCTCTCTGCATATCTTAATTAATTTTGTTACATTAACTACATCTGCTAACTATTTTTTTAATCTGTTAATTAAACATATTTAATTGCGTAATCAAATTTAATTGCTTGTGTAATCAGATTTGATCTGTTAATCCTATTTTTATTATCAGCATATTTGTTGCTAACTTCTGTATCGGCGCTGATTAAACCCTAATCACGCCTGCCGGCGCACGCACAACTCGCTGACATCACGCCCACGCGTGCACATGAATGCCGCTCATTTGAACGCCTCGTCCGCTTTGTCTCAGCCACGCTCGAATGAACGCCGCCTGCGTTCATCGGCGTCTGCTACATGAGTCACCGGAGAGGTCGGGTTCAGGGCGTGCAGCAGATTCGGCGTCTGCATCCGAACCTCAGCCTTCGTCGTTGGCGTAGGAAGTCGCCGGGGAAGCGGAAGTTCGTCGCCGGCAAAATAGTAGAGGATATCGTCGGAGGAAGCTTTAAAGTCGACCACCGGAGCTCGGGAAGAAGAAACAACGAGATAGGGTAAATTTCCTTTCGATTTGATCAAAACCGAACTTACATGGGCTGATTAAAACCCTCTCTTCCTCACGCTACAAACTTCACACACTAAGCTCTCGCCGATTACCCTCATTGACGTCGGAGGAAGTCTCGCTGGGGGTAGATGAGGGCGCAGGCGAACAAGTTTCTCCGCCGCACTGTCATCTGGCCTGGGAGGAAGCTAGCTCGTCTCCTTCAAGCGAATCGGGACAGGGACGGCTTCCGCTGAAGTCGTCTTGCTCGCCGAGGAGATTCTCTCGTCCTCTGCCTCTGTCTGATGGGTTCTCCCATCATCTTCTTCCTTCCCTCGTCGAGTCGCCCGCCTGGCGCTTTAAGGATGGAGACGAGGTTTGTTTGGCAAGGGATCCTGCTCGCCAGCTAGCGCCAGCGGGATTTCCATCCTTGGTCACATTATCTTCGCTAGAGATTGACGACGCGAATCCCGCCTCTGTCCTCGATCTGGGTTCGCTGTCGTTCCCGCCGGTATTGGTGCCGTCGACGGCATTGTTGATCTCGCCGTAGACGATGCTGGTAGAGCTCGCCTCGTCAGTGAGTACTTTGCCCGTTTCTTCCGTGCGTTCGATGACGCCGGGCGGAGGAGTTGGATATGGGCCGTCGGCATTGCAGGATTGGGCGGCCATTTTCCTCTTGGCCCGGTCTAATCTAAACCGGAATTACACCAAACAATAAGCCATTCTTTGGACCAACTTATTTCTAATGTGAAAAACTTGATAATTGTCACACATTTAGTATCACATGTGTGCATATAATTCGACCAAATATTAATCTTCCATTGGACTGATTAATATCCACATGAATTATATACACAACTATCTTAACAAAATAAAAAAAATTAACCTACACAAGGGATGTAACTTTTGGCTACATATTGTTTCGATCTATTTCACAATGTCAAACAGGTTGAATTTATGTCATTATTTGATTTATACCAAAGTTAAAAATGTCATTATGTTTCTGTATGACCTTTTTAAAAAAAATAAAATTGACCCTAGGTGTTTTCGGCTGCAATAGGCGAAAATTTTTTTGCAGTAGGGTACCCAACTACACCCCGCTGCAGTTGTGACACAGTATCGTGAAGTGGAACTCTAGATTTTGTGAAATCTTGAAATGCGTGTCATTTTATGAAATCCTGTGTTGACGTTATTGTGAAACCTACACACAGCCGGGTACCCTGCTGCAGGTCGATGCAGTTGGGTACCTCGCTGCAAAATTTTTTTTCACAATAGGCCTAGCCACTCATGCATACAACAAATCCAACTGCTTTAGTGCATAGTTACTTTAATACACAACAGGCTAAGTTATTGTAGCACACAACAGGTTTGCCTACTTCAGCGTATAGCAAACTAGCTGCTTAAGTGTACAGCAGCTTTTGTGCATAGCAGGCCTAACCCAAACTGTACTTTGTTTGATTTGATTTGCTTGAATCCAAATAGCGGGCTAGAAGAGATTAGGTTCACCCATAGGCCTAGTTGGGCTAGCTTTACCTAGCCTAACACTAAAGCCAACTAGCCTAATTGGGCTAGTTTAGCCAGATCCTCTGGGTGGGTCTAGATGGTTTACTAGAAAGGCCCATAAGCCTAGCAACCTAGCTTGCCCACAAGTCCTTCCTTCACCAGCGAGTCCATGAGTGAACACCAATCGCTTGCTTACTCACAAGTGCATCCACTCGTCAACGCTCGAATGCGTCACTTGCTGGTGCAATTGCTTGCTGAAGAGATTGACACCCGCAGCCACCTAGGGTGAAAATCTAGGAAGCAACACCTGTCGCCACCTCACTCATCTATTACTCCATGCCACCGACGTTGCTTAGACAAAGCTGCTTGGATGGCGATCTTTCGATGGTGTGATGACTAGGGACAAATCTTCAGTGGCGATTTTTCGGCAGCCATCGTTAAATTTTGTTTAATTTTTTTTAGAAATGATCTACACATTATAAGCTATCAAATGGTACTAATATATGAATTGTTTAGATTATACACAATAAAAAATTACCATAAATATTTTTATATAGTAAATTTTTTTTATCTTTTATGCAATAATGTTTAAGATAATTTCTTATTATGTATAATCTAAACTACCCCAATGTTAATATTATTCAATAGCTTATAGTGTGTAGACTATTTCTAAAAAAAAAAATTTAAACAAAATTTATCGATGGCTGCTGAAAATTTTGATAATATTAATATATCAACAATAATAGCACCAATATCAATATAGAACCATTAAAATAGCAGCAATAATATCAATATGACAAAATAATATGGATATAACAACACTAATATCAATATATCATCAATATCATTATAAAAGCAATAATATCAACATAACAAATATAGTGTAACGAATATCAATATAACAACAATATCAATATATCAATAATAATAATATCAATATTGATATAATATATCAACAACTATAATCATCAAACTCTTTTTGTTTTAAGTTTTGCTTTTTATTATGTTATGATCAAATCCTCTTTTTATTATGGTTTGAGGCACTAAAGTTTTCACATTCAAATGGTAGTTCATCTAAGCACCCCAAGTCTACGATTTCTTGATTGGTTAAAGCAAGAAAGGAGTTCACTCAAAAGATGGTAACTTGTCTCACCGCAAGTTTTCACATATTCAGACATTTACTGTCTGCGTACACATGTCCAAATTAGAAGCAAATCAAGATCCCTTCAATTAGTTAAATTTGGTATTCTGGGTGGGCTTCTTTGGTTCGGGCGGCTTTTTGGAGGCCGTATCGGCCACCCCAAGTTGCTTCTTTGGTTCGTCCGACTTTTTGGCGGGCGTACCGGCCACCCCCGGATTGCTCAAGGTGGTAGATTTCTCCAATGCCTCCAGCTGCTTCTGGCAGACTTTCAGCGACTCCAATAGATTCTCCACCAAATTTACGAGGGAACGCAGACAGGTCGATATCGTATCGCCTCGCAGATCGGCCTCGACGCATTTCAATGGTTCCAGTTTGGCGATGCACTCACCTATTTAGGAAGATCGGCACTTGCCCTTGCAGCAGGTTATTGGTGAGGGTGACCTTAGTTAGCGACTTGAGCTCCGTCAGCGAATTGGGCATAATCCCGGTGAGTTGGTTATCCCGGAGCCGGGTGAGATTGGAGAAATGGAGAGACGTTTATCCCGGAGCTGTCGATTCCTCCGGAGAGACGGCTCTGAAGCTACTGGTTGTTGAGCCAGAGTGAGCGCAAGGGGGCGCCGGCGAAGGCAGGTGGGACAGGGCCACTGAGAAGGTTGTAGGCGAGGCCAAGGTGGTAGAGACCAAGGAATGCAGTGGCGAGGAAGTCCGGCAGCGAGCCGGAGACGTTCGCGGAGAAGATAACAAGGGTAGTGGCGTCGCCGAGATCAGTGGGAATTGACCACGGCACGAAGGAGTTATTGTCGAGGTAAATAGCCTGAAGGGAGGAGAAGCCGGAGAAAAAATCAGCAGGGAAGGAGGTGAAGAGGTCGTGTGGAGAGGGCACCGCGGAGGCTGTTGTTTTGGAGCTCGAGTCGGACGAAACAGCCAGGAGGGAGGAGAAACTGGAGAAAAAATCAGCAGGGAAGAAGGTGAAAGGGTTATTGATCCGCTGCTCACTTAAAAAAAAAACAACTTTAAGATGCGTGCGAGCCCGATGCCGCTACCCTGCTAGCCGAGGGCGGCAGGGCCCGCCCTGTCCGCAAAATGCGTTCGGTTCAACCGACGTCAGATGTTGCTTTTTCTTGTGTGCTGTCCTGTCCCACCCTGCTGGCTATTATGTATTGAAGGTAAGAGTTTTGTTACGTTACCTTTGGTTCAGCACAGTGGCTAGTTCCACAAAAAGAACACGTTGAAATAATTGAAAGGTGCGATCAGGATTCGTCGGGTCTTAAAATAATTGAAAGTAGAAGGTGAATCATGACAAATCCTTCTACGAGGAAGAAAGAAAACAAATATACAGGGGCTCCACGAGGAAGAAAGTGGAGAAATAAAAAAGAGAGAGAGTATAGAACAACACTGCCATGCTGGGACGATAAAAAAAAAATAATAAAAAGAGAATAAATGAGAAAGGATGTTATCGTAATATCCAAATGTTGACGATATAATACTTGACAAAAGGAGCTCACATGCTCTTGGAAAACTAAGGTAATATTCTTATCCTCTCATCCCTCTTTAATATAGAAAACAATGACAATAAAACATCTGCTATAATGGAGACATAACTCCAATAATAAATCACCTAATCTAATTGAAGAGATTTTATCACAATAACTAAGGGTAAATTTTCCCTAATTTCAGGTAAAAGGGTCTAAAAATAAGCCGAATTGAAGAGATTTTATCATAATAATGTTCAAAGCATGAAAAAGGGATCTTCACTAAAAATTTAGAGCTCAAAGCTAATGAAAGTTATCGATAGTGATTAAAATCATCAATAGTGATTCTCGAGTGATGAAAGATTTTACGACAATAAAAGATAAAATACTATTAATCAAGGAGAGACGAGGCCACACCAAAAATTTCAAGACAATCTCATAACATTAAAAATGATAGCCTATGATTACGTTTATGAAGCTTGATTTTGGCAAACGAACCAGTGAGCATTTCTTCAATAATTCCTCTACCATTATCCAATAGAAAGATCTCAAAGTTTAGGGCTTTGGGAGAGTACTCAGAGAGCAACACATCCACCAATTTTGAACAAGTATCGACGCCTCCTCATACCGAATCAAAGCTGAAAAGGAAACACTAGCATTTGAACCCTAGTGGCATTCTTTGATTCTCGTATCCTAAAACATACATGAAATTGGATCATGCAAATCTCATAGAGGACGAACAAGAGCGTTAGGAGGAGTTCGAGTTTCAAATTTTATTAAAATCCATCAAGGATCGAGAGAGATTGAAGCTTGAATCGACACCATCACATCTAGGGAAGAAGCTGTATTCACATATACAATCACGATCTTGATTGCAATAATGGCTAGTAGAGAGAAAGTTCTAGAGTTAAGTAAAGTTTCTTAGTTAATTTTAAAATTTTATACATGTTAGTTTATATGATAGTTAATGTAGCTTAAACATATTTTAAGCTATAAGGAGTAACCCTTTGATTTTTTCTTTTAGTAATGCATGTTTAATATGATCGTTATTTTATTAGGGTTTATTGGAGTTGATTATAAATGATATTGTGCATTTAATTAATTATGTTTAATTTATTGCATGTTATGGTGATTGTGATAATAATTAAAAGATGACTTATACTCCTGAAACTCATTAGTTGAACCTATAAGGGCTAGATTACAAACTTAGCTAGATTGTAGAGTTCATTTAGCGGAGCTTAATCTACATGTGATATTTTAAATATTTTTAATTAAATTGCTTTGAAAACTAGGGCATGAACTGAAAGTAATTTTTAGTTTTGGGACCTTGTAATCAACCTTATAATTGCTAGACTATGAAAGAAGCTAGGTTATATGGGGATTAAACAATCTATGATTTGTGCTTAATGTTGTTAATTAGATCGGTAATCATAGTGACATATGGGACATCCTATAATTTAAAGTAGATTTCCTTTGGACAATCCTACGTAATTTGACTCAAGATGTTAGCATAATTTTACTTTTGAAGAATCATTATGGTGAAACCCCATATCCTTCCCTGATATGGATTACAAATTGCTCTTCTATTTGCTTTCAATACATTATTTCATGATATTCGAATTGCCTAGATTAGGCGAAGACAATAAATTGGTACTTAATTTTAGAGTACAATGAGATTTAAATTTTTATTATTTTGACTAAACGTGCACTTGCGATGTGTGTTCCCTACTTTTTGTCATTACTTTGATGGTGAAACAAAAGTCGATTTAACATCAAATCTAGGGACATTATCAAGTTTTTGGCATTGTTGCTAAGTACTCTGTACACATTAATACCAATAAAAACTCATAAGAGTGTGAGACTAGGAACTACTTCTCACCCTTAACATAGATTTTTTTTATTTATTTATGATAGTTTATTATTCATGTATTTGGTAAATTAAGGTTTTTGAACTACAATCACAAATGGTGATTGCAATTAGAGCTTAAGATTGTAAATTTGATTTTTCTTAATTTATTAAATTTATTATAAACAAAAATAAACATTTTCTTTTATAATTAAGCTTTTACTATAACTTTTGACTTTCTGTAATTTTCTCATTTTTTTGAATTATTTTATTTTCACGACTGTGATTACAATCACAACTTGATTAAAAAAAATCTCAAAAATTTTTGACTTTGGTTTCTTTCTATTTTCTTAGATTTTTAATAGATTTTAAATTTTTTAATACCCTTGTTTTCTACTTATTTGTGTTAAGAAGGCTTAGGTCAGAACCAGTCCTTAACCTAGACCCTGAAATTGAACAAAGTTGTAGAACTTGTAGTCAGAACCAGTCCTTAACCTAGACCCTGAAATTGAACAAAGTTGTAGAACTTGTAGGAAAAATAAGATTTTCCAAAATTTTATAGAAAAGTATTACTGAAAACAAGGATCGTATATCTCTAAGAGATTTTGCGGCTCTTAATCTTAATGATTTACACTCTAGGATAGCTAGACCTAATGTTGAAGCAAATAACTTTAAGATGGAGTCTTCATTATTATTATCTATGATTCAGCAACATCCTTTTAGTAGATCCCCTCTTGATGATCCAAACATGCATTTATAGGTCCTTTTGAAATATTGCATTTATGGTTGTAAACTTGTAGGAGAAATAAGATTTTCTAAAATTTTATAGAAAAGTATCACTAAAAACATGGACCATAGATCTCTAAGAGATTTCGCGGCTCCTAATCTTAATGATTTACACTCTAGTATAACTAGACCTAATGTAGAAGCAAACAACTTTGAGATTAAGTCTTCACTATTATTATCTATGATTCAACAACATCCTTTTAGTGGATCCCCTCTTGGTGTTTCAAACATGCATTTATAGGTCCTTTTGGAATATTGTTATACCATAAAAACAAATGGTGTTTTTAATGATACTCTAAAACTTAGGTTCTTTTCCTTTTCACTTAAACACATAGCAAGGGCTTCGCTCCACTCTCTACCATAAGAATTTATCACAATGTAAGAGCAAATTTCTCAAGCTTTTCTTCAAAAATATTATCCTCCCAGCAAAATAGTTCATCTAAGGAATCAGATTACTAGCTTATGTCATAAGGATGGAGAATCATTGTATGAAGTTTGAGATCGATTCAAAGAACTTCAAAGGATGTGTCTACATCATAGCTTTGAAAAATGTGTACTTGTTCATAATTTTTATAATGATCTAATTTATAGTACTAAGCTAACTATTGATGCAATTGCTAGAGGAGTTTTAATGAATAAAAGTATAGATGATACTCTAAACTTGATAGAGGATATGACACTCAACCACCATCAATGGACTGCTGAAAGAGGTGTGTTATACAAATAGCTAGGCAAGATCGACGATGCCTATCGCTTTCTTGAAAAAAAGATAAAGCTTTTAGCCTGTAAACTTGATTCTCTTAATATGTATACTTTCATGGCTAATGCATCTCCGTGTGAGATTTGTGAAAGTAATGATCATCATACTAATGAGTGTCAATTACCAACAAATCTTAATGATAATGATCATGAACATATCAATGTTGTAGGTAATTATAGACAAAATTATTCATACTCTATAACCTACAACCCTAGGTGTAAAAATCATCCAAAATTTTTATAGGGTGATAATAGTAATAGTAATAATAATAATCAAAATTTAAGGTTTAGGAATCAACCTAGACAATATCAAAAGTCAAACCTAGAAGTGATGAAAGAGAATTTTATAATTAACAAAATAAAAAGAATGAAGAATATTGGCAAAGTTATTAGGAACACGCAGAAATAGTTAGGCAACTTTCATCTAAAGTGGATTCCTTAGCTATTTATGGATAGATATTAGAAACCCAACATGCACAATAAGCTACTTTTTTTTCTAGACCTCTAGGTAGATTGTCAGGTAAACCTAAAGTAAATCCTAGAAAATATTGTAATGCCCTCGACATCTAGGAAGAAAATTTAGGGGCGGATCATAACATTAAAAATTTAGAAAAAGAAAAAAAAAAGAAAAACTTGAAATTAAATCTGACTGTGATTTCAATTGTGGTCATGATTTTTCTAAAAGAATTAAATTTTTTATCTATTAAAACTATTTTCTTTTTGAAAATAGAATGTCTATTGTAAGAAAAAAAGATTTTATAATTTCATTGAAGTTTTGAAATAATATGAAATAGATGTTATCGTAATAAAAGAGTGATAAAAAATTTGACATGCTGGGAAGATAAAAAAAAGTAATAAAAAGAGAGGTACAAGAGATGGGCAAAGAGAATAAAAGAGAAAAGATGTTATCGTAATATCCAAATGTTGACGACATAATACTTGACAAAAGGAGCTCACATGCTCTTGGAAAACTAAGGTAATATTCTTATCCTCTCATCCCTCTTTAATATAGAAAACTATGACAATAAAACCTTTGCTATAATGGAGAGGTAACTCCAATAATAAATCACCTAATCTAATTGAAGAGATTTTATCACAATAACTAAGGGTAACTTTTCCCTAATTTCAGGTAATAGGGCCTTTTAAAAAAAGCAAAATTGAAGAGATTTTATCACAATAACGTTCAAAGCATGAAAAGGGATCTTCACAAAAACTTTAGAGTCCAAAGCTAATGAAAGTTATCAATGGTGATTAAAATCATCAGCATTGATTCTCGAGCGATGAAAGATTTTACGAGAATAAAAGATAAAATAATATTAATCAAGGAGAGACGAGGCCACACCATAAATTTCAAGACAATCTCATAACATTGAAAATGATAGCCTGTGATTACGTTCAGGAAGCCCGATTTTGGCAAATGAACTAGTGAGTATTTCTTCAATAATTTCTCTGCCATTAGCCAATAGAAAGATCTCAAAGTTTAGGGCTTTGGGAGAGTACTCAGAGAGCAACACATCCACCAATTTTGAATAAGTATTGACGCTTCCTCACACCGAATCAAAGCTGAAACGGCAACACTGGCATTTGAACCCTAGCGGCATGCTTCGATTCTCATATCCTAAAAGATGCATGAAATTGGATCATGCAAATCTTATAGAGGATGAACAAGAGCATGAGGAGGAGTTGTAGTTTCAATTTTTATTAAAATCCATCAAGGATGGAGAGAGATTGAAGCCTGAATTGACGCCATCACATCTAGGGAAGAAGCTGTATTCACATATACAATCACGACTGTGATTGCAATAGTGGCTAGTAGAGAGAAAGTTCTACACTTTAGTAAATTTTCTCTATTTAATTTTAAAATTTTATTCATGTTAGTTTATATGATAGTTACTATAGCTTAAACATATTTCAGGCCACAAGGAGTAACTCTTTGATTTTTCTTTTAGTAATGCATGTTTAATATGATTATCGGGTGGTAGGGGAGCTTTGAATAGGCAGCAGGGGAAGCTTCGAATGGTGACATTGTGGCAAGGAGGGCGACCGGAAGAGCGACGGCGAGGCGAGGAGGGTGAGCTCGCAACGGTGGCGTTAGCCGGGAGAGCTAGCAAAAGCATTGTCAGCGGTGAGGAGGAGACGCTACGGTGACGATGAAAGGCACGTCGGGGGAAGAAGGACAAGGGATGGTGGCAGTTGGGAGGACGAGGGGAGGGAGTGGGAGGACGGGATGGGAGAGGGAGAACAAGCACGCAACAGCGTTGTTGTTGTGTCCGCAAGTGCACAGATACTCGAAGTAATAAAAAAGATATCGAACCACAGAAACCTCATTTGCCAAGTACTGAATAATTAATTTCTTACTAGCTAGGCAACCAGAAATATGAAAGTAAACTATCGAAGGCTACACAAAGATATCAGAAAGAGAAACTGGGACCAGGGTTTCATCCACCTAAATTTCCATGACTAGATATGAATAGATGATCGTCAATCAAATTTTATCATGATAAAGATATAATTTACTTCATAAAGAAATTATCTCGCTTTTGCATAGACAATTTACAAAGAACCAATCCTCACTTTCATGCAAAATCTATTCAATGCTGAAGATAAGTAAATCATTGATAAAGAACTCAAGGATCACTTTCACTCAGAATTCTAAATCAATCATCTCAAGTAAAAGTTACATACTTTCATACTATAATTTTCACTTGTTCTACTTAAGGTCCTCCAACAATCCTATACTTGATTTCTCACAGTATTATCATGTTTATCACATTAACTCAATCCTAGATTCAATTATTAACATAGCATTATACTTCTAAAATTGAGAAATAAGAATAAACCTAATTTCTTACGATGAGTTCCTAACATTCAATTTTAGGGTTCTAAGTTCTCAGCGAATCACCTTTCGGTCCATATCGTGAAAACTCTAAAACATGCTAACAATATGAATCTATAGAGAATTAAAGACAATCATCATATAAGTAAATTATCATGGTAAAATCATCATGACGAAGGTAAAAAAAATCTAGTCATTAAGAAATTGAGGGGAATTACTCCCCCATGTCCCAAAAATAGTTTAAGCTAGGATAGTTGAAGAATTATAATAGTCCATAGTATCAGAGGGTCAGAAATTGAAGAGAAAGAAGAAATAAACTTTACAGCACGGCTGTAATAGAAATTACAGCAGTAATTTCGGCGGTGAATAGTGTCGGCGATGAGTGTTCCATTGATTTCTTCTCCGATCGATCTCCTTTCGTTCTAAAACTTCTGGAGTATCTTCTCTTCCTCTATGTGCAGCTTCCCCTTAAATTTCACGGCTGGAGATGCACTGTATGCTTCCCGGTGGCAAAACCTAGGGCGACGGCGAAGAACTCGATTTCTCTCTGAATCGTGGATGAAAATTAGGGCTTTTGGTGTGTCTCTCCTCTCCTCGATCTCTTGAGTATTTTCCTTTTTACAGATCTTCAATTGATGGTCTGGATCATCCGAAATCATTAGCGCAAGAATCGGGTTTCAAACAGTCCGAGAAAATCGCATATACAGGTTATAATTACGGCCGTGTAAATGGTTACGGCAGTGCCGTAATGTCAGCAGGAAGTCTCGATACAGAAATTATCCAGAATTATGGTACCATGAAATTGATTACAGCAGTGCCGTATTTTCATCAAATCTCTCGGGTGAAAAATCGACTGAAAATACGGCCCGTAATATCGGTTACGGCAGTACCGTAAAATCCACCAAACTTTATGTACGAAATTGAACCCAGATAACGGCCCGTGAAATCCATTACTGCAGGGCCGTAATTTCTGCAAAACTTTCTGTTAAAAATCGTCCCAAAATACGGCAGCACTCGGAAATTATGGCAGTACCGTGATTTGTTCTATAGGTGCAGTGAAACCATGGTACCGTAATTTTGATTACGGTAGTGCCGTAATTTGGTTTGAAGCTCCAATTTGCGTAAAATTTGACATGTAATCTTCTTTTGATGGTGGGAATTCATCCATGCATCTGAATTTACTTGAAAACGCCTAAAAATAGTGCCTTGTTAACTGAAAATCATCAAAAACCAAAAAAGAAGTAGATCCCGCAATAATTGATAAAAAAAGGCATAAAAATGTGCAAAGAAACATGAATATGACACAAAAAAGTCTATCAAATGGCACAAAATTTACTATAAATTTTGGTGTCATCAGTTGTCTCTCTATTTTTCTGTCCAAATCAAGCAAATCTGATTTGGGGAGAAAACTGGATAGTTTTTTCCCCATGTTTTCTTTCTTCCAAGTAAAATAGAAGAAATTTGTCTTCTCTTTTCTTTCTCCCCTCTTTTTCTCCCAAAGAAACACACCCTAAATCACAGGCGTGCTCTCTTTAGAGGGAATCACACCCATGACTCCCCTTCATCTTCATCTTCCTTGTGATCCTAGCTGCCACCGCCTCAACGTCTCCTTCTAGCGCCACTTCTCCATCTTCCTCTAAGCCACAACCACCGGCGAAGTGTTCTGATGCAGGAGGGGCCACTATCATGCAAATTTACTGAATGAAAATCCAATGACTTAATTTTTTTATTTAATTTTCAGAATAAAATCAGAATTCAGGAAACAACCAGAATATAGTGCTACAGATAATAATCGTTTATGAAAAGTAGCTATGCAAAGGAGTAGGACCCAATGATCCACAATGGGAGCCGACTAAGCCAAATAGTAGAATGAACCCAGTTCTTTTCAGGTGTATCAAAATTAGAGATTCATGATTTGTCAGGCATGTAGAACATCTACAACAATATGGCTAATCAGTTTAGTCAATGAAAAATAGCGTAGAAATTTATCAGTCTTGAAAAATTGCGATGCCTCCTAGGATGAGTCATTGACTCTTTAGTGGTACCAGCTAATCCGAGAGGTAGAAGGAGACATGTTCTTTCTATTTGTGTGAAAGATCAGGGTTCTAATTCATCAAAGTACATTAAATTCTTGCATCAAAAACACTAATCATATTAGTAAATAAAACAATTGCAGGAGTTAATTAATTATCAAAAGTTGCTATGTCTTGTAGGTTGATCCAATGTTGCTTGTGTTGAATCAACTTATCTGACTATGAGAACAAGATTAGTGCATCCTATTCATGCTAGATATGAAGAGTTCTGGTGTTTGCAACTTCGTAAAATACCTGCAAAAGAAGACTAATCAAATTAGTTTAGGGAGCATAACCAGAAAACAAAGAAGTAGGGAATAGAGGGAAATTTGGAAGTAGGGCTTGCGCCGATCAACAGTGCCGGAGCATGGATTGCCCGTCGGAGGCATTGGAGATGAAGGAAGGACGAGATGACGTTGACGACGTCGAAGCACCGACGGGTAGTGATGGAGCAAAGCGAGGATGGTGACGGAGCACTGACGGAGGCGGAGAAGCGACTGTTCTATTGGAACAGGGGAGGTGTGCAAATGGAGCAGAGGTCATCACCGTTCGCCCGGTGGCGCACGAACACCGAACTTGCTACAAGTGGAGGTCCTTATGATCGTGGCGAAGTCGTGGCCAGAGTTTGGGGGTGAATGGTCGCCTGTCAAAGGTGAATGATGCTGAAGGGCGGAAGCTAGGGTGTGACGGTATTCCTTTCGATTCTAATGATCCAACCGGCAGAGGGAGATCCTTCCGGCTATGGGTTCGGCTTGAAATGGGGGTGGAGTGGATCGTCACTGGCGTCGAGGTGAATAGAGAGTCCCAGAGCTGGACTCGACAGGAAGCGGGATGTGGATTGCAATAGTGATGGAAGATGAATGATGAACGGCGACACAAGCGCCGGAGAAGGAGATGAGGGAGGTGCCCAGCACATAGAAAATATATAGAAGAAGATCATCTGGTAAGAGAAGAACACACTATTTCCATTCATTTTTTGATTCAAAAACATTCTTATGGTGCAGGAGGGAGCCATGCTTGCCTCACCTTGGCGCATCTAACATGTCTCATCCCCCCTACAATACTAAGGACCGGCGAAGCTCCACCGATCCCCTTGAGTTAGGCATCCCAGAGACCTAACCCGCAAGGTCCAGGGTGTCGAATCCTGGCATAGCTATCCCTATGTCTGGGCTGTGCAAATTTTATCTGTAGCAGGATTCGAACCCTCGACTTGGCTTTCAACTTGGCCTTCACAAGCCAAGTCCCTCTAACCATTATAGTTGCAACTCAATAGTTAGAGGGACTTGGCTTGTGAAGGCCAAGTTGAGGGTTCGAATCTTGAGGGGATCGGTGGAGCTCCGCCTATTCTTAGTGTTGTAGTGGTGGATTGATAGAGCTATGTTGGTCCTTAGTGTTATAGGGGTGATGAGACATGTCTGATGCGCCGAGGTGAGGCACGCATGGCTCCCTCCTGGACCACGTTCTCTGTCCACGCCAGAGTCCGAGGTGGACAGGGAGAGAATGTAAGGGTTTTAGGGTTTTCATTTTTCTTTTAAGTTTTGTGTAGTACATCTCAACGGGGACCCAAAGTGAGTTAAGTAGGGTCCTCGCTTAAAAGTTTTTTGCCGAGAAATTTTGGAGAAGGATGATATCATCACTCTTCATCCTGTTTTGAGATGTGTTCTGTTTACACTCAATTTTAAAACTCAAATATTGCACATATCTCAATACAAGATGGAGGATGATGATAACACCCTTCTACGCAATGCCCTGCCTAGTAATTTTTCTGTGATCGGCAAAACTCTTTATATGAATCGGGCCACAACTAATAGCAGTTGCTGGTTTTTGCCATAAATGAATGCAAAATCTGATTTTTTTTCCCCCCCTTTCTTTTGGGAACTAAAAGTATCTCCTAATGGCATCTTGAATTCTTTGGCATCATCTGGGCCTTCCTGGACACTGTACATCAATTTGGGACTGTCTTCCATGTTTCCAAGTTGGTAATCAAGCTTCTCAAACAATTATCGTTTCCCGGACGAATTGAAGAGATCTCTCTAGTAGTTTCAAATGTTGATTTTGTATTCCATGTTAAGTTCTAAAAAGTTCCGGAGAAAGTTCACTGCAAAAGATCCAAGTATGCATTGTTAGTATGTAGGGTGGAAGATGGTGCTGGATCTTCATGTTCAAGCAACACAAACTAAAATGCCAACTTCACTGTAGGGTCCATTACAACACCCCAGGACCCCAGCATACAGATGCATAACTACTAAATTTTTTTACTAGCAGGCATTATTAGAATAGATAGATGTGGTACCTCCAGATTCTGTCTATATGGGCAAGTAGTCACTTTTCACAATTCCATTTGCCGACGAAACCTTTTGAATGCCATTTGGAGGCGTTCTTTGCAAAAACGACTTCCCTTTGATGGATCAATTCTTTCTCAGGGTGTGCTTTATTTGCCAAGCAGATAACCGAACATAAAGAGATAGAAAGATAAAGCATAATAGAAAAAGAAAGAGTATCACAGCGCAGAGGATCAAAACATTGATAAAGCCGTCCTTAATTTCAGGGTCCTTTTGTCCAGTGCATGGTACGCCTCCTACATTCATTCCAAAAACTGCAAGACAATGAAAAATTATTACATCATTTCAGTTTACCACTAGAATTAATTACTGAAAGAGTTGGATAATGCAACTTACTTCCAGTAACCACAGACAATGGAAGAAAGATAATCGAGAGAAAAAGAAAGATAATCAAGACCTGCCTGAACAAGTGCCTTTTATTAAAGCTTTTCTAGTCAGTAGAAATGGATGAATTTACAAAAGCAAATAAACAAGTGCCTTTTATTAACACACTTCAGGCTACTCAATCATACTGAATATATTTGAATAGTTTAATAAACAATGACCTGTTTTTTCCTGCTTCTATCTTAAACAGGATGAACGAAACTAAGTCGAAAAAGTTGATAATTATCAGGCTACTACACTGACACGTGTGTTTGCTTTTTGCATGTTGTTCAGAGAACGTTTTCTGGGTCATAGTTCCTTATCAGATTATTTAAGGTTGGCCGTACAGATCTGAAATGTTAGTGGCAGGTCATACTGTGTTAGGAAACTAAAAGGTCTTTACTTTGAACGGCAAGTTCGACCAACACTAGAAAATAAACTATGCCACTCGCAAATCAAGTTGGATGTTCTTAAAAAGCATTTGTTCCTTGAAAAAAAAAGGATAATTCTATTAACAAGAATGACAGGCAATAACTTGATGCCCACTGCAACGATATGTTGACAAATGGCCACTACCGTTTGTTTCTTATGTAGCACTACCTATTTGGAAGCGTGAAAATCCATGCAGATAAAAAAGTCAGATTGGAAAAAAAAAGGCTTAAGTTACAGGAAATTGTTTTACTAGTTCCAAAGAATTACTACCAACAATATCTGAAGTTGTTTACTTGACAACATCCTCAATTATTAAACTATTAAAGTAATAATCTCCAATAATAATAATAATAAAAAATAATCTCCACACAATCTGTAGAGTCCTCTATTGCGCAGTATGGTACACTTATTAACTGTACTGTATTAACAGTGGCAGCTGTGGTCGTGAACCCAATCACTAAAAAGTCTACTACTATGCACTATCCCACACTAAATTGACAACATGTTGAAGGAGTAAATGTTCTATACGGTGACCATCCACCATTCATTAACACTTATAAAAGTGTTAGGCACAAATCCCAACACTTATGAGTGGTGGATGGTGCACTGGCACCGTATACTAACTTTTTCCATGTTGAAGCCATGGTTGTCAGCAAAGTCCACTCTTCTACCGCATTACTTAATCCTATGGGCAAACTGGTTACCTCTATTGCACTTGCTATCTGAGTTGACCCGAGTGACCCGAGTGGGATGGAGATTGCTACTGGTAGCTCGCACTTGGACTTAGACTCTTGCATCTCTATGAGGCTGATCATCAAGCGCGGGGATTCTTATTTCGTCTTCATCAAAGACGGGTACCCAGCAAATGCCCTTGCCATGCCAGTATCGTACCACCATCAGAGATAGAAGCAACTGGAAGATTCGCCCCATCACTACTTCTTCCACTACTACGGCCGAGCATGTTCCACCACTGAGTTTATACCACCACCATCCTCGGCTGGATTCTTTTCCTTCACTAGTCAGTATTCCTCATCTTCCTCCAATGCCGAATCTATTATGAAACAAATGTTAGATGAACAACAATGCCAATGGGAATATATGCAACAAATCTTTTCGCACTTGGAGGAGGGATAGCATGTGCTTCAACAACAACAAGCCCAACACACTGAGATGCTCCAGCGGATTATCACTGAACAAGACCGCCAGGGGAAGTTTATGACTTCCCTCTAGACTTCCTTTAGTGATATGAAGGCCACACTGATACCTGATGAGGATGATGAGCCCGAGATCCACAGTGATGGTGATGATAATGAGGATGATCCATAGGAGGAGGGCGCTGAGATGAGCTCGGATGACAAATTCGATTGATTTAGTGAGTGTCTTCACCCATATCTCCAAATTTTCAGTTCTTTCATTGCTATGCATAAAGACTATGCATATTTTAAGTTTGGGAGATAGAGTGTTTATTTTGGAAACTTATTATATAGCTGTGATGTAGTAAACTTGATAACTTGTGTAGTAACTCTAAACTTATAATGATGGTAGCTACAGTTCTCTGCTTATGCTTATGTTATAATATAGTACTTGTGTTTTGTTTTGATGATATGATGGTACTTTTTGTTATGTTATTCTAATGTTTGTTACACCCTTGATTTTGATAATTGGATTACACTTTGCGATTTTCACTTACTAATGATCTACTAATGTTAAGTGGTTTTGAACGGAAATCATGATTTTTAACGGAAATCATGATAGCTTTATGTTTTATATTGACTCCATGGGATATTATTATGTTCTGAATCTTAGTTTAAGGTCAAGTAATTTATTTGATTATCATGTTTGATGGAAAAAGGTAGTGGAGTGATAGATCTGATTTTTTATTTAGGTTTTTTCCTTTCAAGGTATACTTATGATCTTTTTGTGGAAGTATATGCCTCTATCCATTTGATTCTCCTTGCTACTTATTGGGAATAATCAATGCACTTATCTATGATTGTGATCTCCTCTCAAAACTATTATAAAAAAAAAGATGAAAAATAAAAACAAAAAGAAAATAAAATGGACTCCTCTACTTGGCACTATAAAAAATTGGTAGTGGTACCTAAGAAATGAGTTGAACTCAAAATAAAATAGGGAGGATAAAAATAACACAAATAAGAGTGCATTGGTATTTTTCCAACTGATATCTTTGGTTGAATTAGGTATTAAATAGAGTGCATATACCAAACAGAAGATTATTGCATTTCGTGGAGGTAAGCCTTGATGTCTCGTATTTTTATAGTCTTTTTGACCTATATTTACCAGTGAATCGAGACCTACTATCACGTTTTTACATCTCTTTCCAGCTTATTTCATTAACTTTCTTCAGAAGCTTCACTACTTGTTATGTTTGATGAATACAGGATATTTCACTCACTTTTTGAGCTATTTGGAAGTATATTTACACCCCCGAGTGAGTCAAGAATCTTGACAAGAAGTTTGACTTTAAACGGGACCACTTTCTAGAATTACGGCCGAGGCCATAATCTACGTCATGACCGTAATTCCCAGTTTGACTATCCAATGGAACCGTTTTTATGCAAGCATAGTCATATTCCATAGTCGTGCCCATAACTTCCTCAACGATAATCTTTCGGAAAACAAAAACCTTGACAAGAGACATTACGAGTATGGCCATAATTTCAGCTTGACCGTAATCTCCAAATCGGCAATATTTGACATCATACTATGGTTGGAATTCAAGTCAAGTCAAACACCAGCTCACCTGTGAAATTTCAGACGAAACGAAGTTCAACACCGAAATTACGAGCATGGTCATAATCTCCATTACACCTGTAATCTCCACATGCAAGCATTTAAGGCCAACATGCAATTGGCCATAACTTCTCCGTTACAACTCCCATTCTAGCGTTCTTGGTGTCATTACGATGAGCTTTTAATGGGCCATAACTGTGTGAGCATTTTAGGTATTAAAGTGCATCGATGAAGACATTACATGCATGCCCGTAATCTTGATTATGCCCATAATCTCTCTACAACCAATCTTTAAACAACCATAACTCCCTCATTATAGCTCCGTTTTGGACTTTTTTTTGGTGTCAAAACGTAGATAATTAAGAGAGCTATCAATGTAGGCATTCAAAAGTTACATTTGACTCTATATAATGGGTAAAAAACCTCTTGGAAAGGGGTGATGAGTCTTGGCAAGGGGTGGTGATCTTGGCGAAAGCTTGGGCGAAGAAGATCTTTTGTGCGTCCATTCTAGAATGCTTGGAGGAAGAGGATTGCTACCCTTCATTGAAGAGTTTGCTCTTTTCTATCTTCAAATCTTTTCTTGTTTCTTTTTCCTTCTAGAGATTTGTATTGTAACAGTGCTATGATTGCGTAATTTCTTTATCGGAATTAGGGTGTAGTCTCGTTTAATGTATCTTATGTTCAAACTTGTTATTTCATATCCTATGCTATTTTACTGCTAGTGTTGCATTGGCCACGCAATTACTTTTCTTAGGCACTACAAGAAGGACTGAAAGGTAAATTACGACTCCAGATCTACTAGATCGAACATACTCTGAGCTGTCAAGAAATGGGGCAGGATTTGTATGAGGAACCTTATAATATCTTCGAACCCATTGGATCAATCTAGGTCTGATTAGCCATGAATGTAGGACGCCGATCTAGATTGATATCATATTACGCTGTCAAAAGAGGGTAATATGTACCATATGATATTTCCTTGAACACTTTTAAAGTTGCATTGCAATAATTTTGACTCGTTTGAATTTGAGATCCATCAACGAGACGAACCCGAAGTTCCGATATCTCTAACCCCTAATTTCTACCCAAAACTTTCTCTTGCCAGATTTGGTTTGCATCGAGTTATATTTGCTTTACTTTTTGTAATTCCAAACCCACTTAGTCAATTGTCTAGCTATCGATTTATAATCATTTGGTATTTGATCACTGTCCCAGTGGGATCGACACTTAAGTACTATCACGACAAAACCATCATGCTTGCGTTTAGTAGTGCGATAGTATAACACACATCAAATTTTGGCACCATTACCGGGGACAGACAACCAATATCAAAGTGATTTAACAATTGGTAGACTAGACACATTGTTATTATGTTTATTTTTGTTTCTTTGTCCTTGTTTCTTTGAATTTGTTTCTTTATTTTATTGTTATTTAGTTTTTCTCTCTAACTTTGTTACTTGAGCTTAACTGTTATATGCGTAAAGGTTTATGATCAGGTGGATTAGAAGATCTATACGAGCCTGATTAATAAATCGAAAGGACGTTCCATCATAGAAGAAGACTAAAGGAATTGAGCGATAAAGAAATATCGAGGAGAACAGAACCTATTCCTATTGATCTGACGATAGTGAACAACAATAGAACTCAGAAAGATTTTACTGCTCCAAATGCGTAGGGTCTTCACTCAAGTATTTCTTGACCTCTAGTGGAGGCTAATAATTTTGAGATAAAGCCCGCCCTCTTATCGATGGTTCAGCAGAACCAATTCGGAGGCCTACCTTCTAAAGACCCAAACATGCACCTATCAATATTCTTAGAGTTCTGCGACACGACAAAGATGAATGGAGTTTCTAGCGCCGCGCTACGCACTTCCCATTCTTTCTTCAAGATAGAGCTCGGAACTGCCTATATTCACTACAACCGGAATCGCTAACAACTTGGGAATAACTTTCCCAAGCGTTTCTCTCAAAATACTTTCCCCCAAGCAAAACTATCCAACTGCGAAACCAGATCACCGGTTTCACCCAAAAAGAAGGGGAATCTTTGTATGAAGCTTGGGAGCGATTCAAGGAGCTTGAACGCTTATGCCCACACCACGACTTGGAAAGATGGGTAATTGTTCACACCTTTTACCATGGTCTTAATTATAATATGTGTCTTACTATAGATGCGGCTGCTAGTGGAGTGATTATGAAAAGAACGTTGATGAAGCGATGAATCTGCTAGAAGACATGGCACTAAATCATAACTAATGGGCCGGAGAACAACGAGGTACATCATCTAGGGCCGTTGTGCCAAGTAAGTATGAATTAGATGCCTTAAGTTCTTTAGCTGCCAAGGTTGATTCATTATCTCTTAAATTGGATTCAATGAATGTCAGTTCTATTGATTCAAGTTCTAATCCTTTTGTATGTGAGATTTGTGGTATTATTATCCACAACCATGTTAATTGCCAATTAGGTGTTTCCCAACCCTCTGAACCTTAAGAAGAGTATGTCAATGCTATAGGGAATCAAAATCTTAGACCTCCAAATGATCCCTACTCCACTACATATAATCTTGGTTGGAGATACTATCCTAACTTCTCTTACAGGAACAACCCCAGCCCTACTCGACAATCAAACTACAGACCACCACGTGAAGTTATCATGGAAAATTTCATCTCTTCTTAGACAAAAATAAATGAGAGCATTCATGATATGTTGCATCATGTGACAACTAGACTAGATGTCATTGAAGCACATAACAAATAGTTGGATACACAGTTGGCAAACCTAGCCACCAGTCTAGCAAGACCTTCAAGTAGGTTACCTTCCCAACCTGAATAGAACCCACAAGAGAATTGCAGTGCAATTACTACTTGTAGTGGTAAGCAATTGGAGGAACCGAGAGTACCTGACTCTAACCTAAGTCTTGACGCATCTACCGGTAATAAACCCGAACCTGAGAAACCAAGTGAGGAGAATGAGGATGATGTGAGTCAACCAGCTTATATCCCACCACTGCCTTACAAGCCACTAATTCCATTTCCCCAAAGACTGGCAAGGGCAAAGTTGGACAAATAATTTGAAAAGTTTTTAGAAATTTTTTTAAAAAATGTATATTAAATTCCCCTTTACTGAAGCGTTAATGCAGATGCCCACATACGCAAAATTTTTAAAGGACATTCTTTCAAATCGAAGGAAGCTGAAGCAACCAGGCACAGTGGCGCTTACTAAAGAGTGCAGCACCATCATTCAAAACAAGCTTCCAGAAAAATTAAAAGATCTGGGCAGCTTTTCGATACCATGCAAAATAGGGGATTCCACTTTTGACCATGCACTATATGATTTAGGTGCCAATGTCAGGTTAATGTCTTTTTCTATATGCAGGAAATTGGACATTGGCGATGTGAAGGCAACACCAATCTCTTTGCAACTTGCTGACCGCTCAGTGCATAAGCCGTCAAGAATCCTGGAAGTCGTCTTGATCAAGGTCGGAGGTTTCTTCATTCTAGTCGGCTTCATCGTGCCTGAGATGGAGGAGGACACGAAACTACCAATAATTCTGGGAAGACCATTCCTTGCAATTGCCGGAGCGGCCATTGACGTGAAAAATGGAAAACTAGCCTTAAACATTGGTGATGAGGCTATTGAATTTGATTTAGCATGAAGCCTGAAACACCCTTCTATTGCAGATTCATGTTATAGCTTGGATGTTATTGATGTGGCTGTTAAAGATGAAAATCCCATTGCTGATGGGATGAACATGGACCCACTAGAGGTCTATCTCTTGGAGAGTCCAGATGCTGAAAAGAATGAAGAAGCCCAGGCTTATGCAAAAGTAATGGACACCTATAATGTGGACTCTGAATGACACTGCGATCGAGCTAAAGATCCTAAATAAGCGCTTCTTGGGAGGCAACCCAAGTGCTTTATTTTTATTTTTATTTTTATTTTTATTTATTAATTTTAGTTTATTATATCTGATGTATGTTCTTTGTTTCAGGTTTATTGCAGGTTATCTGACATAGAGGAAATTAAGATTACAGATCTAGCCGTAACCTAAAAAAAAAAGATCATAAGCACGGCCGTAATACCCATTATAGCTATAATTTGGCCGAGCAACTGGGTCTACAGTAATTTGCTCTAGATCGTGGCATTCAGAATCCATGCTTGCCAACGGTTTTATGGGCGCCCCCTTTTCTGCCTCCTTTACTCTGCTCGACACCCCCTTTTCTCCAGCTTCAACAAAAACTACCACTGACTTCCATTAATCCAAATTGGAATCAGCGCCGTTCTTCAACCGAAGTCGACATTGCCCCAATTGGCGCTACCCTTTCCTCCTTCAATTTGACCTGAAACTGTCGCCGCCCTTTTCTCTAGCTTCAATGAAAAATAGTGCCTCCTATCACAATCATCAAAGCTGCACCGCTCTTCTAGATCTGTAATAGAAATCGGCACCACCCTTCAATGCCTTCAACCGTTCGCCATTCGCCGGTTCTTGTTGATTAATGGCGGCGACAATTTCCCTTCTGTAGGCGCTCTCTCAGCGAAATTACTCGGATGAAGCAAGCAATTAATGTTTCCAGCAGTTCAACGTCGTCTTCTGTTTAAGGGATTTATTTATCAAGTTGCAGACATCCTACTCGCTCGTGGTTCGCTACTCTATTTAAGGAATCCATTAGCAGCTTGTTCTTGCATGTTCGCTCTGCCAACTCTGATCTGCTCTATTCACTGACTCTGCTCTGCCAGTTCGCAAGCTCATCACTATTTCTAGCAATTGGCGATGACCAGGATCTCTACCTACTGTTGCCACCTTCATAAGTGCTGACAACATTTTGTGCTGCCTAATCCTCAGCCACAGCACACCAACACTTCCTCTACCAAACAAGGAGGGGACCACGGTCCGCAACATGAGCAACTGGAAGACCCCTCCTAGTGCTGCAAATGATGCCACCCCTACTCTCCTAGACTCCTCACCGCCACTGCCTTCATAGGGAGGAGCTAGGCCATATGGGTTGGGGTGCAAATCATACGAGACGGGATCCTATTCCTAGGATCCCCCTTTTTGGGCTTTGTCTGAGGAGGCCTTCCGCCAAGGGCGCTTGCTGAAGACGATTTATGACTCTGCTCCAGACATAGAGGACTTCCTCCACTAGAGATTCACTAACGACCTCCACTCTGATGAGGAAGGTAGACTCGTTTACCAGGAGGAGGATAGCTGAGATGAGGACGACACTAATGGTGAAGAGGACGATCAGTCTTCTGTGAGTATTCTCTCTCCTCTTTTGGTTATTGGCTACTACATAGGGGACTATGCAGTTTTTGTAAAGCGAGAGGATATGATGTTTTACTTCTACTTTGCCTTCTACTGTTAGACTTGATAGTTGGTTTGGCATCATGTGTGCGATGCATTTATGCTGAACTTGTGTGATTTTTATTGAACATACGTGATATTTGGTGTGGCGTCATGTATAGACGTATCTATCTCTGCATTATATGACTTTATACTGCTTGATGATTATTTACTACTTCATGATTTTCTTTTATGCATGATGAGTGGATCTACAGTTGTGATGGCATGTGCTTGGATGATTAATTACTTATGCTTGTGAATGGATCTGATAGTTTTTAGTGTTAAACTTATTTCATTTGCATATATCTTCATATCAACCTCTTGTTTTTTGTTCATAAGTTATTGTAAATGGAATATTTGAGGAATGCGATTCGAAAGTGAAACACCCTTCTCAAACGAGGCATGCATACGAGTATAATATTTTTGAATTATTATTAATTCATTAGCCTTGTGTATTTATTCGGTCTCCAATGTTATTTTTTGGGAAGAAGACTCCAAAATCTAGAAAAGAAAAAAAAATTGACAAAAAATAGGTATTTATGTGGATATATGGAAGAAAACAAAGGAAATAAAGTGTGTATCTATGTCGGTATACGCAAGAAAATTTTTTTTTGACATCAACTCCGCTATCCTTAACTATGAGTTCTATTGTGCTTATCAGTATATTTTAAATTCATTTCCAACTAAGTACTAGGGGGCATTCACCACAAGTGTTTTTTCTTCGTGCAGAAAGGTTGGTGAATGATTTAAAGATAGTCGCAACTCCGCTAGTTTAAAGATATAAGTTCTATTACATTGACTAAGTGGTTGGTGTACTCTAGATTCATCACCAACTATGTAACAAGAGGGCATTCACCACAAGTGTTTTCCCCCTCGAAGGGCTCCGCCCAAGGAGTTGAGGACCTCCACCTCGAAGGGCTTAGTCTCACCTTCCCCCCCCCCCTCGGACCATTGGCCCCTAAGCCGGTCACGCTTGTCCACCCTGGCTCCATCATGTCGGAGGCCCATGAGTCCGCGATCGTCTACGCGCTCATGGTGCGTGAGATCCCCCGCGAGCCTTCGTCCCCACTGGCTCCTTTGCTGGCCGAGGTCACCGCCCTTCTCGATGAGTTTTCCGACATTTCCCCGGTAGACCTCCCCGTTGGCCTCCCTCCGGATCGTGACATCCAGCACGTCATCGATCTCGTCCCCGGGGCATCTCTGCCCAACCTGCCCCACCATCGCCTCAACCCAACTGAGCACACGGAGCTCAAGCGGCAGGTCGACGACCTCCTGGCCAAAGGCTTCATCCGTGAAAGCCTTAGCCCTTGTGCCATACCGGCCCTTCTCACACCGAAGAAGGATGGATCCTGGCGGATGTGCATTGATTGCTGCACAATCAATCGCATCACAGTGAAGTACCGATTCCCCATTCCCCGTTTAGACAACATGCTTGACCTCATTTCCGGTGTGTGTTGGTTCACCAAACTTGACCTCCGGAGCGGTTACCACCAGGTCCACGTCTGTGAAAGCGACGAGTGGAAGACGGCCTTCAAGACGAAGGACGGCCTCTACGAGTGGTTTGGTCATGCCTTCGGCCTTACCAACGCGCCCTCCACCTTTATGCGTCTTATGAGTCAGGTGCTTCGCCCCTACATGGGAAAGTTCCTTGTCGTCTACTTTGACGACATTCTTATCTATAGCCGGACCCACGACGATCACTTAGCACACCTGCGTTTGACCTTTGATCTTTTGCGTAAGAAGCGCTTGTTCCTTAACGCAAAGAAATGCTCCTTTCTCGAAAACCAAGTCCAGTTCCTTGGGTTCATCGTGTTGGACCAAGGACTTATGGTCGACCCCGCTAAGGTCGAGGCCATTCGCCAATGGCCAGAGCCCGAGTCCGTCACCGAGGTCCACAGTTTCCTCGGCCTCACAGCCTTCTATCGCCGCTTCATTAAGGGCTTCAGCACCATCGCGGCCCCTATGACGATCTGCACTAAGCACGAGGCCTTCTCGTGGACACCCGCCGCTAGCCAAGCCTACCTAGCGCTTAAGGACGTCATGACCTCAACACCTGTCCTTCGCCTTCCAGACTTCTCCAAAGTCTTCGAGGTCGCTTGTGATGCCTCCGGCACAGGCATCGGCAGCACTCTTAGTCAAGAGAGCCACCCCATTGCCCTCTTTAGCGAAAAGTTGAACGAGGTGCGCCAACGGTACTCCACCTATGATAAGGAGTTTTATGCCATCGTCCAGTCCCTCCGACAATGGCGTCACTACCTCCTGCACAAGGAGTTCATTCTCTTTAGCGATCACCAGGCCCTCTCCTTTCTAAATGCCCAGAAGAAGCTCGTCCCTTGCCATGAGAAGTGGGTTGAGTTTCTTCAGCAGTACACTTTTGTAATCACGCACAAGGTCGGCAAAGACAACGTGGTGGCCAACGCCCTCAGTCGCGTCCGCTCGTTGCTTTGTGTCTTGTCCACTTCTGTTCCGACCCTTGAGCATATCCACGATGAGTATGCGGACTACCCCGACTTTGGGCACGTCTTAGCCCGGCTCCTTGCCACTGATCCCCCGGACTTGCCCTACCGTCTTCACGATGGCTTTCTCGTGTATGGTAACCAGTTGTGCGTCCCTCGCTCGTCCCTTCGCGAGCATCTCTTGGTTGAGCTCCATGCGGGTGGTGCCACAGGGCACCATGTCCGCGATAAGACCCTCGATTTGGCTGAAGACCGGTTCTTCTGGCCCACTCTTCATAAGGATATTGATAGGGTTGTTCGCCACTGTGGCACGTGTCAACGTGCCAAGCCTCATCCTGCCAATACTGGCTTGTACACCCCGCTCCCCGTTCCTAAGAGTCTGTGGCTCGATATCAGCATGGACTTCGTCCTCGGGTTGCCCCGCACGGCCTCGCGACACGACTCCATCTTTGTTGTCGTGGACCGCTTCTCCAAGATGGCCCACTTCGTGCCATGTTCTAAGACAGCCGATGCTTCCCACATTGCACGACCTCTCACCATTGTCTCCGACCGCGACACTCGGTTCGTCAGTCATTTCTGGAAGTCTTTGTGGGCCCTCCTTGGGACCACCCTCAAGTATTCGTCAGCGTACCATCCACAGACGGATGGTCAAACGGAGGTCGTGAACCGTAGCTTGGGTAACCTCCTGCGCTGTTTGGCTGGTGATTTCCCACGCCATTGGGCTGATTATCTCCCCGTCGCGGAGTTTGCGTATAACAGTGCATTCAATCGCTCTACCGGTCTGAGTCCTTTCCAGGTCGTCCTTGGGCACCAACCACGCAAGCCCCTCGATATGCATAACTTCCCAGCCCATCCTTCTCATCACGAGTCCGCCCATACATTTGCATCTCACTTATCGGGTTTACACGATGAGGTTCGCCGCCGAATCTTCTTGAGCAATACCCGGTACGCAGCTGAGGCCAACGAGCATCGTAGGCCACATCATTTCGAGATTGGTGAGTGTGTTCTTGAGCGTATCCACCCTGAGTGGTTGAGATCTCGAGCCAACTGGAAGGTGCAAGCACGGTGCGACAGCCCCTATACGGTTCTGTGGTGGGTTGGCAACAATGCGTACATCCTCGATCTGCTGGAGGACTCTCTCATCAGCCCCGTCTTCAATGTCGCCGACCTCCTGCCCTACCACGTGCCCCTACCCACCAGCGCCCCCTCTGACGACATCAGCCGATCTTATTCTCCGGAGGGGAATTCTTCCCTCCCCGGGATACGTGACGGAGTCATGGACACACATGAGGGCGGCCCAACACCTCTAGGAGACACTTGGGGAGACTCCCCAGGATCTGAGGAGGATGCCCCCACAAATTTCAGCTCAAGGAGGCTTCTGTCACCCTGAACACGGCCAGGCTGTGTTGGCAGACATAGCCGTGACGAGAAGAACGGCCATTCTAGCAGCCGTGGCCGACTCCGCGCAACCCAGCTGACCTCGACACGGCCAGGCCGTAACGGAGGACACGGCCGTGACACGGTCGAGGAAGAACACGAATGCTAGCACGGGCCGTGACACGCCCGTGACGAGCTCGGTGGAATTCGGCCTCAGCGATCACGGCCGTGACGAGGAACACGACTAGGCTATGACCAATCCCCCATCCGGCGTCGCCAGCCCACCTCAGCACGGCCAGGCCGTGACCAGGAACACGGCCATGTCCAAACCTTCTGTGGATTTTGGACCCCACATTACGGCCAGTGACATTCATCACAGCACTGCCGTAAAATTTGGTCGACCCCAACACGGCCAGGCCGTGACAATGGACACGGCTGTGACGAGTTCGCATGTCACCGACACACCCGTGCCTCCAGCCGTGTTTGCCCCGATAGGAAATCCAAACGCTAATCACGGTCGTGACAGCAAGCACGGCCAGGCCGTGTTTAGCCCTAGAAAACACACGGAGGTCAATTTTCATCCTGTTCGACGCTCGCAACGGTCCTCGCACCCCCCAAACTGTTTTGTAGGTGTGGTCAGCCCTTCCTCAGCAACAACTTGCCACGTCTGCTCCCTCAACGAGGCTTCACCCACATCTTCGGAGTCCCTTCAACCCATTCCTATGGCGACTCTTCCTCGAGGACCCCCACCGGAAGCCACCGCCGATCGCTACAACAATCGGGTCCTCAACTCAGCCCAAGAGACCGCCACCAATGTCCCGAACTAGCCGACGATCAGTAAGTTTTGCTGCTTCGTGGTAGCCTGCTCCGAGATGGTATAGCCGTCGGCAACGGCCCAGCAAGAAGGCCCATGCGCCAACCACCTCCGCGTGTTGTTCTCTATCCTTTTATTCCCTAGTTAGTTATTTCTTTTCAGGTTGTTAGAGGGCATCTTGGACCCTCTTTAGTGGGTAGGGGTTGTTGGTGTCTCCAACAAACCCCATGTGTGTAGCTTGTGCCTCACCCCTCCCTCTTGTTCTATAAAAGAGGGCTGAGGGACTACTAGTGTTTTAGTTTTTTTGTAGTAGCACCTTCCCCCACGCGAAGGTTTAGGCCACTTCAAACTCCGAAGAGCCCGCCTAGGGTCTCTTCGCGCCCCTCTCTTGTAATCGATTTCAGATTTCAATCAAAACACCCGGAGAACCTATAACATGTCATCAGTCCTTTTCGAGGTTGCAATCATTGATCGGCTTGTGTCTTGGACTCGTAGCGTTCCGCCTCCGTAGCCCCGTCTAGGTCCTGCGCGCATGTGCTTGCTTCAAGAAATTAGCTCTACTAATCAGGTGAGTAGTTTCATTCGTACAATCGTGCTCGTTGTCTCCTCGGCTCGCTGGTATTGCTCAAGTCGCGTCCCCGCGACATGAGTTTTTCATCGGTTTTCTCTAGTTTTCATCGCTCCGCACATTTTTACTTCCCTCACCTCCCTCTTGCGTATTCAGCATCATGGTTTCCCCCACCATAGAGTACTGAATTAAGGACCAACTCACCCATAACATCCGCTGCGTCAGTATGGACTCACCTTCCCACCATGCTGCAGATTCTTCCCATCATGCTGGAAGTTCTTCTCACAGACCTAGTGGAGGATGGCCCAATGCCAATGACCCAGGGTTTCAAGCCCTCTCTACTGAGATGTACCATCAGGGTCGTCTCATGGAGAGGATGCTTGATCGCATGGGGAAGATGACGGACTCTATGGATCATATTCACCAGGATGTTGAAGAGCTAGGCAACTACATGGAGGAGATGTGATGAAGGATGGAAAATCCTAATGCCCTAGATCACCTTAGGTATGGAGCTCTTCTAATGTAACAGTGTAAGCAAGTTCTAACATGGGGTGTTTAACATGCGATTCTAAAGTTGAGAGGGAAAGAAGGCACCTGAGGCCCCCTTGAAGGAAGGGGGCTGACCCCCTTCTGATGCTTGCAGCATGACCTTAGCCGAATGTCCTCCAAGTGTTGTGTTGCTGTACCTTCACATTCTAAGCTTCTCCAATGCAGACGACCACCGCAAGCTTCAGCAAACCAATGGAACAGTGACGATGTGCATGTAATGTGGCTTGGAAGGATGTTGCGATTGGTGATACGATGGTGGTTGCGGCAGCAAGAGGATGAAGAGGAATAATAGAAGAGAAGATTGAAAGTCTTGATGAGAAGAGGAGAGATTGGTAGAAGAGAAGTAGAAGAGAACCCTTAACTTAGCAAGCAAGGGGGAAGAGAAGGATAAGAGAGGAGCAAGCTCAACCCTCGGTACACAAGAGGAGCTAGCTCCACTCTCGGCACAAACAAACCACGCAAACACAAGTTTTCTAAAACAAATCGACTTAGTGCAAAGTGTAAATTACAAGGGCTTTAAACCCCTTTCTCCCTCAACGATACAAATTCCTCAAGTTCATCTAATGGTGGCTGATTAGTGGTTTGAATTTGGATGGCTGAGATGAAGATTCTTTCAAGCCTTCTTATTGGATGATATGGGTGGCTGCATGAGTAACGTTGGGGCTGCATGCGTGAAGTTGACGCTGGGTGCGTTTTACTGATGACAGATGGCCGAACTTGTTGTTGAAGAGATAAGTCTTGAGTTGGCAAGCTGCTTTGCTGAGAACTGATTGGTGGAGCTTCATGCACTTCTAAATAGATGTTGGTGAAGGGATGTCTTGAGTAGAAGTAGGATGCTGCAAGTTGACTTGATGAGGTGGAGGCTATGTTGTCTTGACTTGCATGAATCTTGGCGGTGGATGACTTGCTGTTAACTTTGAGCTAGATGTTGGCTTGAAGATGTTGATGTTGACCTTTGACTTCTTCAATATTGAGGGCTGATTTGTAGTTGGAGGGGTTGGAGGTGCCTTGTAAGTGCATTACAGGTGCCAAATATCCTAGGCTAAACAACCTATTACATTCACTACAAAAGAAAAATAAAGACTTCAAAATAACCCTAGGCTAGGTCCTAACTACAACAACAACAAGTGCGGAACTTAAAAATAATGTTGCAATATATAATCCCAAAATATCAAATTGCAACAAGTTTTCAAAATAACATCAAACATAATTAAGTCCTTTGAGATCCTTGGAGACGTCCCTACATCAAGATGGAAAATTTCCTCTATGACCACTTTGGTTTTGAGGACAGCAGGAAAGGTGGAGTTTATGGAGGAGACCATGGTGGAGACTAGGAGGGACAGCACGACGATCCTATGGATGCAGCCGCCGAGGACACAGAGGAGATTGGATCCGATGCTGATGAGTAGAGTTTTGTGAGTATTCCTTTTTCCTTACTTCTTTGCATTCCATTTTCCTATCTCATTGATGTTTCATGTTTTTATAGGGAAGGATGACTCTTCCAAACTTCTTGTGTCTGCTACTTGCTACTTTCTGATTACTTTATTCTGATTCGATTGGGTTGTATGATATTCTGATATTGATATTGAGTTCGATCTGGTTGTATAATATTTGATGACATGTTGATATTGAGCACCTTGGAGGGGCATTCTGATTCATAATGACACGTGTAATTTTGACTCTGAATGAGTATATGCAATTCCTATTGTTGTGATTATATTGTGATGTATTCTGATTTTGAAGAAATTTTTGTTGGTAGTATGATTTTCTTAATGATAAATTTGTCAAATGCCTGTGATTAGGACTAAACATATTGTGTTGAATTTATTTCTCTTATATATATCTGCCTATTGGAATTCTTCATTGATTAATGAATGAAATTTTGGGTAGACATGTTATTTGGTGAATTTGATTTAAAAAGTGAAGCTACTTCTTTGAATAAAATTAGCATATGAGTATGATTTTTGAATTGATATTGATTGATTAATTTAGTTGATGACTCTCTTAGTTGGCACTGCACAAAATTGGCAATGGTACCTAAGACATGGGTTGAAGTCAAAATAAAAAAAATGATGAGAGAAAAGAAAAGATCAAGAGAATGACTCCTTGTCTTGGCACCGTATTGATTTGCGGTGGTACCAAAGTTAAAAGTTGAAGTCCAAACCATGGAGAGAAATCGTTTCACATTAACTCCGCTATCTTGTATAAGATTCTTCCTACTTAAAAGATATGAGTTCTATTACATTGATTATGTGATTAGTGTACTCTAACTTTGTCACCAAAAAAAAGGTGGTAATCGAATTAGAGAATGTGGACGATACATAAAAGGGAGGAACTAACAAATTCTGAGTAGAAAAAGATCTTGGAAATCCTATTTCTGTAAACAAAAGTATGATAGACTTGAACTAAAACTAGGTGAAATCTTGAGATAGAGATTCTACTTATTATACAAGTTGCGAAATTTTATTTGATTAAGTTGTGGATCTTGAGGATTGAATTCAAAAGATGATATGTTTATTTGAAATTTTATGAAGTAGTTGGTGAAATTTTCCAATGCGCGATTGTATTTTAGAACTTTATTCATCATAAGAAAGTTTATTCCTTTGATCAGTTTTTGATTTTGCTTGAGGACAAGCAAACTTTGAGCCTTATGTATTTGATGACACAAAAATCTATAGTATATTTTGCGTCATTTTATAGGTCTTTTTGTGTCATATCCATGCTCTTTTACTTATTTTTTTGCCTTATTTATCAAATATTGTTGAATCTACACCTTTTTGTGTTTTTGATCATTTTCAGGTAAAAAGGTATTATTTTTAAGCGTTTTCAAGCAATTCGGATGCATAGATGAATTTCCATCATCAAGAGAAGATTACATTTCAAATTTCACGAAGATTGGAGCTTCAGACCAAATATACGGCAAGGCCGTAATTCAAATTACGGTACCGTGGTTTACTGAATCTACAGAATAAATCATGGCACTACCGTAATTTTCGAGCACTACCGTATTTTGGGTCAATTTCTGTACAGAAAGTTTTCCAAATTTTACGGCACCACCGTAAACTATATTACGGGCCGTAATTTGGGTTGATTTCCGACCAGAGAGTTTTGCAATTTTACGGCACTACCGTAAACCAAATTACGGGCTGTAATTTTAAGAGATTTTCTTACAGAATGTTTTGCACGATCACGGCACTGCCGTGGTTGTTTTCATGGCCCGTGTTTCTTTCCAGATTCTTCATAGAATAAAATACGGCACTGCCGTAATCTAATATACGGCCGTAATTACAACCCAGGCGGCCGATTTTCCTAGTCAAATTGATGCCCGATTTTTTTGCGGATGATTGCAGACGATTTAGACCACCAAATTGAAATCCGTAAAAAGAAAAATACTCGTCAGATCGGGAAGAACACGAACACACCGGAAGCCCTAATTTTGATCCATCATAGAGAGAGAAATCGCAATTTTCACTGTCGCCCTTGGTTTCACTGCCGGGAAGCCTACAGTGTATCTCCGGCCGTGAAATTTGAAGGGAAGCTGTGCCTATAGGAGGAGAACATACCCCAGAAGTTTCAGAGCGAAAAGAGATCGATTAGAGGAGAAATCAACAAAAGAGGCATCGCCGCTACTGTTCATCACACGAAATTACGGCTGTAATTTTCATTACAACCATACTGTTAGTAGATTTTCTCTTTTTCTTTGATTTCCAACCATTTGAAACTATGGTTTACTGTAATTCTTCGACTATGCTAGCTTAAACTCTTTTGGGGACATGGGGGTGTAATCCCCTTAATTTCGAATGACTAGATGATTTTTATTTCGTTAGGGAACTCTTGTTATGATAATTTTGCTTAAGAGATGATTGCCTTTAATTCTTTTTAGTTTCATATTATCAGCATGTTTTAGAGTTTTTGTGATATGGACTGAAAAGTGACTTGCAAGAACTTGGAACCCTAGAATCATGATTTAGGAACTCATCGTAAGAAATTAGATTTGTTCTTATTTCTAGATTTTAGAAGTTTATTGTCATGTTGATAATCTGACCTAGGATTGAGTTATTGAAATAAACATGATGATATTATAAGAAATTAAGTATCGGATCATTAGAGAACCTTAAGTAGAACCTGTGAAAATTAAAGTATGAAAGTATTTAGTTTTCACTTGAGATGATTGACTTAGAATTTGAATGCACGAAAGTGATCTTTGAGTTCTTTGTCAATGATTTTCTTTTATTTAACATTGAATAAATCCTGTGCGAAAGTGAGGATTGGTTCTTTGTAAATTGTTTGCGCGAAAGCGAGATGATTTCTTTATAAAGTAAATTTTATCTTTATCATAATAAGAGTGGACTGATGATGCGCTTATTTCCTTCTAGTCATAGAAATTAAGGTGGATGAACCCCTAGTCCCAATTTCTCTCTTTGATTTCGTGTTCTTCCACATTTTACTTGCATCAATTTCGATTGTCTAGCTAATAAGAAATTGATTATTCGGTACTTGACAAACGAGGTTTCTATGGTTCGATATCTTAATTATTACTTCGAGTATCCGTGCACTTGCGGACACAATAGCTAGCTGTGTTATACAGTTGCTGACTGCTTCTTTTTTTTATAAAATCCAGGAAAAATATTTTTTTAATAAATTCAAATAATGACATAATTATTTTTATTATTGTCTAAATAATAAAAGGCCTGACATTATGAAATAGATTAATTGAAGTAATATGACTTCTAAAGTACCATATTATGTAGTTTAATTTATTTTATAATGTTAAGATATTTGTGTTAATAATTCATGCAGATATTAAATGACCCAAAT
This sequence comes from Costus lasius, assembly GCA_027563935.2. Classification (NCBI taxonomy): domain Eukaryota; kingdom Viridiplantae; phylum Streptophyta; class Magnoliopsida; order Zingiberales; family Costaceae; genus Costus; species Costus lasius. The sequence goes on from CM050452.1 coordinate 57,927,833, forward strand.
GAAGGTTAATATTTTGGCCACTTCATTATACTAGGTTTTCAATTCTTCTAAGTCGGGCAATAAGTTTTATCAAATACGGTTCAGATGAACTGAGTCTAGTTCGGGTAAATCGGACTTGTGGGCTATCTTTTGGGCAAAATCTATTGGGATAGACTGCTGTGGGTATAAGCAGATAACAACTGTGTGTAAATGCAAATAGGCTGATGTGCACTGAAGTAGTGCCAACACCAGCTAGTTGTTTTCCCCTTAAGCCTCATTTGTTTTAAGTTGTTTTAAATCAGATTTTAATTCCAACTTATTCTATGTCATATTAAGCTATTTTTAGTGCTATTTTTTTATTATTAATTTAATATAATATATGTAATATGATTTGATTTGGACTATACTTATGAATTAGATTAATATTTGAATATTGTCATATTCTTAAATGGTAAGAATAACAACTTATAGTCATATTAATTAATTAATTAAGAGCGTATTTGGCCCCATTTTTAAGCTGATTTTAAGTAACGTTTAAGCAAAAAGTAGTTAGAAAACTATTTGGTAATGAAAAACAGAAGTAGAAAAAAGCAGTAAGAAAGCAGAAGTTGGGAAAGCTACCGTTTGATGCTTTTGCAGCTTCTACTTCTCTAAAAAAGTAATTCACATAATTTAATTTAAAATTTTTAATATTATTATTTTAAAAATTAAAAAATTTAATACTAAAGAAAAATCAAATAGATTATTATTTTAAATAATTTTAAATAATATATTTTTATTATTTTAAAATTTGACAGCAGTTAAAAGTTATTAATCAAATATTTTATAAATTTTGATAGTGCAGCACAATACAACACAACACAGTTTAAAACAGTTATAAAACTATTAACAGCGGGGCCAAGCAAGCCCTAAGTTAATTTACTTGCATTGCTGATTTGGTACTATTTCATCTATGATTCAAATTGGTGATATATTACAATTAGTTATGGATATTGCTACTAAAGTAACTCATTCATAATATGTTAAATATTTGTGATCATTGACTAATTGTTTGTCTCTTCAAAATCATAAATATTTGATACAATTTTTGTTGGTTACGAAATTGTTCATAATAAATCTTAGATGCAATACTAATATAAGGTGTTAGGCATAAATTGCTTAATTTGTATTATGTTGCTATAGTTGTATACAAATGCCTCAAGAATTTTAGAACCACTTATGCATTGTTAATTGCATAAATAAGAATTGTGTATGTATTGCTATTGCAAAAGAAACTTGCTCTATAATTCTTGAAAAATATTTTTCAACAATTGATTCATTTTGAACTATTTGTATTCCATAAATGTATATAAGTCTCTTATCATAATTATTGAAATTTAAGTTGATTTGGTCTAATATGTCAATTTATGGTAATACAATTTTTGGCTATATTTCATAATGGTTTTGTTAATTTATTGCAATGTTAATGATTTATTTTCTACTCAAGACATTGATGTCATGCTATATTTTAAACATTTGATACCAAAGTGGTTTATTCATAGCATAATTTTATATATTCAAATGCTTACAAAAGAAAATTATTTTTATCCCAATTATATTAATTAATTTACCTGTCCAAAGGGGGTAATTAATTAGTATATATAGGATAATTTGTGTTATAGACTTGTCATAAGAGAGAATGTTATAAAGATTTGTTTAAATTCAACACATAGTCATGTCATTGTTATTACATAAATATATTATATTATAATTATTATAAATGTTTGGCTACTAAAGTAGCTAATTTATAATTAATTATAATATGTTCAATATTTATGATATGGTTATATTTTTTTTATCAAGATTATATTAATTAATTTTCCTGCCCAAAGGGGATAATTAATTAGTATACATATGATAAATTACTGTATAGATAAGTTAGCATCATTATATAATACAATTTAATTATAATTACTATAAATGTTTGGCTGCCAAAGTAGCTCATTTATACTTAATTATAATATGCTTCAGCATTTATAATAATGATGGATTTTATCTCAATTATATTAATTAATTTACTTGCCCAAAGGGAGTAATTTATTGATATAATATGAGATAATATTCATAATGGTTGTTTTTCCTTTATTGAGATAAGGTTTCATATTATATTTCATATCCAAAGGAGAAAATTGTGATAATTGATCAAGCTTCATCAACTATGGGTTATATGTTTATACTTTTGTTGTAAAACGTGTTGACTCATACTTTGTTATTTCAATTATTTTCCTTCTCTGTTAATAGTAATCAAGCTTCTATAGAGATCAAACTTTAAAAGATGGAAAGAAGATGCTTTATTTGCACTTGACATGGGTGACATTGACTTTGCACTTAGAGAAAGTGAACCACCTAAACCTTCCATTGATAGTTCATGAGAAGCAAAGGAACTATTCGCAAAATGAGAGAGATTTAATAGATTATGTTTACATGCAATAAATAGATCAATTTTAGAGCATTTGTTAAGTGGTCTACTAGAAGTTCAAAATGCTAAGAAACATCTTGAAATTTTAGGGGAGAGAGACTTGACATTTGACAAATCTGAGGTGGAAAATCTCATGAACTAATAATGAGGGAGGTGTCAGAGATTTTATCATGAAGATGGTGCATATTCAAGATAAATTAAAAGCTCATGATATTGAGCTAGCTGATAAATTTATTATTCATCATGCCTTAAATACTCTACCTTCTTAGTTTAGCCAGGTTAAGACCACTTACAATGCACTAGATGGGTCATGGTCTATTAATGATTTGATATCTAAATGTGTTAATGAAGAAGATAAGCTTCAAAGGGAACTTCACGAGATTGCTCTTCTCAATTAGAAGGAAATATTAATGGTAAGAAAAAAAATACATAGTAGTCATAAATATAATCTAGGAGTCAAGTCTCATATATAACAAGTTGAGAATTTTGGAAGTTCTTCTTCTACATAAAAAAGAAAATTGAAATATTTCTTTTGTAGAAAGAAAGGTAATGTGAAATAGAATTGTCTCAAGTTTAAGACATCGTTAGAAAAGAAGAAAGGTCAAGGGGTTCATGAACAAATGGAAACCAATCAAGTAGGAGACAAAGCATAAAGTGAGAATTGATATGGATATAGTAGTCTAATTTATTGGAACTATTAGTGTAATCTCATATCCTTGTTTACGAATAGACATTTTATATTTTATGTGTTTTTCTTTTAGAAGAAACTTGATTTTAATATCTATAATAGATGGTTTTGATTCTATAGTAGAGCTAATTCTTATTTCTCAAGTTGTTGATGATTGCATACTTGTTGATAATCTAAAAAGATTGTGTTTAAATCATGGTAAATAGGGATTTAGTTTATGGTTCATATAATCTCTAAATTAGTTGTATGCCTATTGGTCTTAAAAGGTGCAAGATAAGCAATTACTTCAAGCTATATGTCTTAAGGATTTTATCACAAGATTTGTTGATGGTTGATTATAATTCTAAACCTTATAAAGTTTTATGTGACAAATGATTTGCATTGTTTTGACCTAGATCAATAAAGGCCAAGTGCAATAAACATCATGAGGTTAAGTGTTATATAGTCATGGATCTAGTTAATAAAGGAGACACAATGATATATAAATGTTAACAAATATCATTGCAGATCCATTGATCAAGAGTTCAATATCTACTATTTTAGAACCATGTTATAAACATGGGTTATTGTAGAGTCTTTTGATGTATTTGGTTAGTGAGAGTTTTATTCAATATAATGTTGAATCCAATTATTTGATTCACATTTCTTATTTGTATCAATTAGAGTGCACATATATTGTTTTGAATTGATACATGTTATGTGATGTTTAGTTCATGTTATATCTTTTCATTTACATTATACTCTTTTTGTGCATAACATTTACAATTGTATAATATAAAGTTTTAATGTTAACCTTAAGCATGGCTGTTTGATAAACAAGTTCAAATTCTTAAGTATAATATAACCTTAGACATGACAGTTTGCTAAATAAGTTCAAATTCTTAAGGATAATGTAACCTTTAAGTATGGTGGTTTGCTAAAAGAGTTCAAAGTGTTAAGGATAATGTAATCTTAAGCATGGCGGTTTGATATATAATATGTCTTTCTACAAAATTTATAGATTTCTCATTTAATTTAGAAAAATCATAAGGTGGATTTCTCATTTGCTTTGAGAAATCATGAGGAGGATTGATAAAAAAAATGATATTGATTATACATCATTTTACTACACAGTCACATTGTCATTCATGTTGATGTAATTTGTTAATATTTGTGACAATGGAGGACTTGTATTGCATATTAATACAATGTTTCATTATGATTTAATATTGGGAATTGCTTTAGATTGGATTGAATGAGGTGTTATCAAAATTAACGATTGCATCTTTCTTTCAAAATTATTTTTTAATATATATTACAAATGATTATTATTTTATAATTTTTTTTAGATGATAAATCAATTAATGTTGACTAAGTGGAAGAATGTTAGAATTTTGGTCTAACATCAATTGAATTGTGAGAGCATTTGTCCATTGATGAATGGGTCCATAACATCTTATTATTGGATATGAAAGATAGCCTGTGTAGCCCACGAGTTTGAGAGGAATCATATTGGATAATCCTTAACTGATTATGGAATTATTTCTCTTTTTTAATTATTTTTATTATTGAGTAGAATACTCTTTTAATTAAATTTCCTTATATTATTATTTCACAGGTTGAATGTTTCAAAATTTTTAAAAATGAGCTATTCAAATTTTGACGAGTTTTTATGTATGTTCTCCCTGCATTGAAGAATCTGATGTTGCTGATACTAGATCTACTGCTGTGTGTTTTAGTAGTTGATCAATGAAAATATTACACAGCTTTATGGATAAAATATCAAAAGGAAATGATATAAAAGAACATATGTTAAAGACTCCATTTGTCTATCTTTTAGATGGTTCCTTAGTCAGGTTAGATATGTTGGCTGCAGAGTATTTGATGGAAAATTGGTGTAATTTATAGTTGTATCACCGGGGATAATAGGAAAACCTATACCCATCTCAACCCAACTCGACCTACTCTAAGTCAAAGGAAAACTCATAC